>VYXF01011782.1:454580-539826 GCA_013397295.1 Polioptila caerulea | reverse complement strand
CGATGGCAGCGGTCCCTGTGGGCAGTTCGGGTCTCCTGCTGCCATCGCCCGGCAGATCCCACAGCCAAGGCTGCTTCGAGTCTCCTCCTGCGCCTGGCACATGTGCAAACCCTCCCCTGGGTGCCTCCGACAGCCGCTGCTGAGCCAAACCTAAAGTGCATCGGCTCCTCCCAAGAGTGCTTTGTCTCCTGCTTCCCCCAGCCGGACAGAGTGGCTGTGAAAGCAGGAGTTGGTCACCGCGGAGCCACCAGCCCTGTGTGTTGTCACTCGCTCCTCACACAGGACACTTATTGAATTGACTGTGAGCTCTCGACTGACACAAGCGCCTGTCCCTTCACTAAAAACTTTCCCCTGACTGACGATAGGCCCAAAAGGCTGACACCCAGGATGGTAGCCAACATCAGCAGTTTATTAAAGCCTCCTGCCTTTTCTCTGTTGCAATCCCCCGGGCAGCACCATGCAGCCCCGACTCCTTCCTCTGGCAGCACACCTGCTAGCTCCAACAATACCGCTCTCCTAACTCTGTACCTTTTCTCTCACATGCATAACACCTCCCTGCCCTTTTATTCTTTGCTGGTTGGTCAGTGCACAGCAGCATTGCACCCTTCCTCTCCTTCAGTGCTGCTCACCAGTCTTACCCAGCTGCAGCCCTTTAGGGATGAGCCTCGGCCACAGCCCCGTTCCTGATCTTCCACAATCTGTTCTCCCACCCTGGCGAAGCCACACGTGCCTTTAGAGCCCTTGCCAAGCACCTCCCTCCAGGACTGAAGTGCCCTGAGTGACTGAGCCTCATTGGCCTTTCTGCACCTCAGGATGGATCATTGAGGGCAGCCAAATGAAGTCCTGTCCAACTGGGGCATTTAGTCACTCAGGCACATTTTCTGTGACCCCAAGGTGATTATACTCCTTCCACCATGGCTCAAAATTACATTACATACTGCCAGGAAAGCACATATATATGTGCTTAGGACATATATAGATAACTATGTCACACATTTTATGTGTTATATCCAGAGTCTGCCAGAGAGCCACCACATTTGTTATTAGCTCTGGCTTCTTCACACCATGCAGAGCAGGAAGAGAGTGGTTAAGGAACTTTCTTGTCCTAAAATGTTCTTAACCCAAATAATACCAACGAAGAAGACTGTGAAGCATAAAAATGTCAGTTTGTTCTGAGACAAATCAAACACAATTTTTATGTGTTACAACTCCACATTTTTTTGAATTGAATTTGCAAAATTTCTTGTCTGCTTTGAGCAGCTGCAAGGTTTATTCCTCACCAAACCACAGTGACACCTTCAAAAAGTTCTATGTTCTCCTTAGCTAATTTTCAAATTTTCATTAATAAAAATGGAAGCTTGCTACCCCTCTCTCAGAGATTTTTAACATCTGGAAATGTGAACATGAGTTTCCAGACCTTTCTCCAGAAATATTTGGGATTTGGCAGGTGTGATTTAGAATAAATTTGTGTGGTAATATAATGATTCTGAACATAAATGAACTCTCATTAGAACACTGAAGTCCAAGAGACATTTGCTGAGAGAACTAGGGAAGAAGAAAAAGGGGAAAGAGAAATTAAATAATGGGCACAGGAACAGGAGTAAGGTTGTGACTGATACAGTGAATAATCTGTCAAGGAATACTACACCTGAAATGATTCTCAGAGAAAGGTTTCAAAATTTCTTCCTGAGCAGGAAGAAATTTCCATCCATAACCATCCATACCCTAAATTATAAGTTAGAATCTCAGCCTGTCTTCTCTCTTTTGTAACTCCTGTTACCTGCAGAGTCAGGTCTGGACAGTTCCTGCTGCCCTGAGTGGAATTTCTCCCTGTTTGATGAGATTTCTTATCCACAGACTGAATTTATGAGCTTGAGTTTGCATTTTCAAAGAAATCCAAGAATAAATATATAATTCCTCGTGAGACATTATAGCATAGGATTTTTTCAAACCACTGGGTATATCCAAATCCACTCTAAGAGGGGAGGAAAAGAGAGGGCAGCAATGTTCCTATAGCTTCATTATTCCTGCAAGTAATAATCTTTCCCAGCACTGATTCCATCTCCTGTGCCAGATTTAACAGGGAAAGTAGAACACACTAAGTTTCTTTTAGAGCTGGTTTCAAGCAGCCAAAATCAGCTACATAAACAAACCAAACATGTAAAGTAGGTAAGAGAATGAAAATCACCCTAATTCTTCTTGCAGAGATAAAATCTTTGTGTGTGTGTGAGAACAAAACTTGTTTTGTCATTTGTTTTTCATTAGTACTGAAAGAACATGAAATTTTAAATCACAGTTACACACAGTTACAGCCAATATGGGACTCTTAGTCTGGATGATGCCTTAACTTCAGAAATAAGAAATAATTAGGTTTTGCAAAGAGGAGGGTCTGTACATACTGAAAGCAACGTCTTTGTTGTTATAATCGCATTTCTCCCCATCTGCTTTTGTGAAAAACCACTAATTTTATGAACTGGGCATAACAGACATTGTGATAGCATCTTCTCCTGTCTGAATAACTTGGTGTCATGGCAAATACTTGCACTCATCATCATCCTGAATGTTTTTACTGGAAAGAAGCACAGTAAACAGTTGATGTGACTATGATGATGGGGGAAAAAGTAAATTCTGAAACTGGATACAGTCTGAACTTGAATACAAAAATAAGTGACAGGGAAACAGCTCTATATAGTTAGAAAAATCCCTTCATTTCTGATCGTGAATAATAGGTTTTGTTGTTTGGGTGTTTTTTTCTCTTCTTCTTCTTTCTAAAGGAATCAAAGGGGAACTCACTTGAGGGAGCTTAACTTGAACTTTCATAAAGTTTCAGAAGTTCAATCTTCTTGACTGTTTACTCCACCAAGGAAATGTTTTCCACTTAAGCAGTACATTCATTTAATTAAATTAAATTAATCCATTTTATATCCCTAAGGTATAAAGCAGCCACATTTTCATTTATTTATGTTATTTTCCCTAGATTCTGACACTGGTGGCAAAAAAAAAAAAAAATGTAGTGGAATTAATTTTGAAGATGCGTCTGATTTATATTATTCCTTGCAGCAAAACTATTCCCTTTCCATGGTTAAAGCTGCTTCCCTGATACCTCCCATCTGCAAGGGAAAGTGACTACAATTTTTTCCTCTTTAAGGGAAAATGTTTCCAGCAATCTCTCACTTTCACATAATGGGATTATATAAAAAAGGAATTGGAACTGTCATAAACACTTCTCCTTTGAGGACTCTCACCAAGTTCTGGACATGTTTCCCTGCCTAAAAGTTCATAATGTGCTATAACTAAATTAATACTGGTGAGGATTTTCTGTTCCTTCTAGAAAAGAGACAAAATATGTGCTGAGTTACACTCTGGAGCTGTGTTAACATTGTGCCAATTATAAATGCTCCTGCTCTGACGTGGTTAAATGTGGTTTATTAGGATGTCTTGCTGCTTTTCCTCATATCATTTAGGTAATGCTCCCATCTCCTCAGCTTCCTCTCGTGTCACACATTGCCTGTAGAAAAGTGGGAAGGCAATCTAGATGTCAGATTCCCGTCAGATCATAACCCAAAAAATCAAAATACCATGTTAAAAGTGTAGAGCTGTTCTTTTTAAGATTTCTAGCCAAGAGCACTGTTTGAACAAAAAGGAGAAAACCTTTCCTTGTGCACTGCTATTTGTGGGTCTCTGAGAAAGTGCTGCCACTCTTAGGTTTCAACTAATTCAAAATTACCTGTGTAAAGTAACAGAGCTCAAATTCTCTGCTACATCAATCAATTTAAATTCAAGTACAAATGATTTGATCCTGCTCAAATCATCACCAATAATGTGCATGATTTTGGTGCTGCAATTTATTACTCTTGGGCTGAAGCCATACAATGGAAACCTTTGTTGGAAGGGACTTTTTGCATGGCCCTTGCTCGCGGGGAAACCGATCAGTGAAACCTGAATTGGACCAATGGCTCTGGGCATGGATTGGAACCTCAAGGACTGTCAGGATCTATGTAATATTTCTGCAGAATGAAGAAAAACTTGCCATTAACTCACAAGTGTTTTCACTTTGGGTATATCGTGTATCTTCCATCTCAGCTCTAAACAACAGGGTTGCAGCCACATTATAATTCATGCGCAAAATATTTGCATTTTTCCATAAATGTGTTTCAAATTTCATCTCGTGCACTTCAGTCTGGAGGGTATCTGTATTCTCTAGATCTCATTATAAATTGAAAATATGCACATTTTCATTTTTATCCAGCCAAGCTGTTTGTCCACACCAATATTCATGCTCAGATCAGCTGAAATGATTTGTCAATTTGCATCAAACCCTATATTTGTGGTTCATTTGTGTTGTGAGGAATAGAACTGGGGTTTTGCCAAATGCTTCTTGAAAGATATTTTTTGTAAATTACCAGTCTTATTTTTCAAGCCCCTAAATGGTTTCACAGTAGTCCTTATCTGATGAAAAAGTGAAAATATTTCTTACATGTAATTAAATATTCCATACTTCCAGTACTTTCCATGGAAAAAACCCAACTTTGTCTGAAAATACAGTGGTTCAGTCACATCCCCACTTCCAGCCAACTTCCCCCTCAACATGAACACTGATCAGAGTTCACTTCAAACACTCTGAAACAGCAACCAACAGCAGTAATTGACCTTCAGATCCCACTGGAGTTAACAGGAGTTTACAGCAGTGTGAAAGTTAAGAAAACCTTGTGTTTGAAACAAAGAATGCATGATTTTTCTGGCTTCTCAAAGTGTGCCTTTTGATGTTACTGCCTTGGTTACTGACAGCGATGCTTTTGCATCTGTAAATTCAACTAGTCCTTGCTTTTAGAGAAATAACAGCAGAGATCATTGTGTTTGCTGGATTTGTCTTGCATAGTTATCAGTCCCTGCTAAAAAGCAGCCCTTCCACTGTAAACTGGTAAAACACAGGAATGGAATTGAATGTTTGTCCTGTAGGTCCTGTATAATTTTATGAAATTTTTGAAAAACTGAGTAGTTTGTTTTCTCTCTAACGCAGACAAATCTAATCTATCCAATAATTTCCTGATTCACAGATGCCCCTCACAGGAACTGTCTTGTGTCACTACTGAGAGCTGGGAGACAATTGGCAAAGACTTTTTGTCATCAACTCCGTTGTTCAGTTGCCAAAGATAGGAGCAAATGAAATTCCTTTAATTTCACTGGAGCATAACTCCAGTGCCTGCTGGAAAGAGCCACAGCAGCAGTTTTGGAGGTGTGAACGTTAAACAAAGATGCCAAATCCATTTTGTTGTGTCGACAAGAAATAAATTAGAAATGAGAGTCCAGAGGTGTGAACCACTACAGTTTTACTTCAGTAACGTTTTTTCTATTAGACTGTATGTTAATAGTAAATATTTCACAGTTTTCATCAAAATCTCTGTACAAATTCCCTCAGCTATAAAAACCAAAGAAATAGGAATGTATACAGTTAAAAACCAATGTTTTTTAAGGCTGGTCCAGCTTTTTTTACTCAGTTCACTCAGCTATAAAAAACCCAGGAAGATCAGGTGGTTGTTCATTCACAAGAATTTGCAGGATCAGGACTTTTTTGATAAGCAAAGCTTAGTCAAAGCTCTTTCTTAGATATATTTGCAACATCAAATTTCCATTGCAGAGCAGGAGAGGCTCCTGCTTTGCTTTATTTATTAAAAAAAAGTGGCTGTTAGTGAACATGGATATCCTAAGTCATAAGTGCTTTCATTTACTTTGTGGGCTTTTTTTAATCTCAGGAAAAAAATTAATTTTACCTAAGTAAAAAAGGGCATCCAAACTATTCAGTGCTGAGCAGATTTCCTCCTTCACTAAACTACACAAAAGCCCAAGACAGGAAGTTTTTCTTCCCTTCAGTTTGATTTTACACTTACAAGTCTTTCTCTGAAGACAGAAGTTTAGTTAAATAAAAGCTGAGACTTTTTCCACTTAACAATCACACTCAGAAATGTGGCTTTAAATGGGTGTGTGGGGTGGGAATCCCCACTAAATCTGTCTATCAGGAGTGGCAGCAGGTGTAATTCTTGTGTCTTTCTAGATGTCTTTGAAGGCAGGATAGCAGAAATGCCTCAATTTCACCATTTCTAGGAAGCTGCCTTCACCCTGCGCAGATAAATTTGTTTTCAGAAGCCCCACAAGCTCCATCACTTTTCAGTGATGCAGTTTCATCACCTTCTGCTGAAGAATATTTCCAAAACAGAGGAAGGAAAAGGCAAAGAGCTTATCAGATTAGGTTCTTAGTCCCAAATCTAAACTAGTGAAGGTTGATGGGGTTTAACAAGCAAGAATTTCAGTTCACAAACTCCTGCCAGTTGTTGATGAACATCTCAGCCACTCAGTTCCTGTTTCCAGCTGACTTTGAGCACTGTCCAGGACACTGTCCAGCTCAAACACAGTGGGATGTGCTGATGGGGCTCACTGCACACCACCACAGCCCATCCCAGCCAGATGCAAGAACAGACGGGCCACCACCAGCACTTCTGTGCTGTGTTTCTTTTCCTGGAGCAGTCTTCAATATCACGTTTTGCTTTACAGAAGAGAGTTTGAAGAAGACAATACCCAAACACCACTCCCCTGGTATGCTCTACATTGTGTAAAGCAACCTTGAAGTGACCCAAATTCTTGATTGCACCATTTCAAGAGTGCTGCACATTGCCAGAGCTCACCAGTGTAAAAGGGGGGTGTAGTGAAGCCCCAGAATTCTTCAGTAGTATGGCTTTACAGTCCTTGTTCCTTGCATTTTTGAAATAGAGCACGCACTATTATAGATAGTTATATCTGCATATTACAAGCAATTACTGGGCAAAGTGCTTTTCTTTGTCAAAGTCATTGGCAAAACTTACATTATCTTCAGAGCAAACAAGCTGAGATCAGATCTCTGTGCACATTGTGGGAGTGAAGCGTGCTGCAGAAGGAGGGAGATGGAAACTGCATTAATTTAAAACACGTGCTCCTGAAAGAGAGAAGCACAGCTCAAAGACTCCTACAAATATAATGAAACCTGACTTCCCTTCAAAGAACATACAGAAAACTTTTCATTTCAACTCTCAGCATAAATATTTGGTGGGCAACTTAACTCAGCTGAGGGCTTATTGTCATGTTACTGAAACACGCAGTTTTCACTCTATGCTTTTTGTATTTAAGGTATAAATGATGGCTTTCAGGGGATTCATTTGAATCCTAAAGAGCAAAGATTACAGCTGTTTCATTGGTTTGAAAGCAGTGCTTCACTCAGGTTTATAGCCCATTAAGGCAGTGTGTTTTTCCCTGTATGATCCCCTCCTGTGCAGTACTAATTTAATATCAACACTATGGTTTAAACACCACACATAGAATTATTTTCTATCAGGAGTGAAGACTCTTTCACTCAAGGTCAAATTATAAGAAGTCTACCTAGCAGGATGAACTGATCATTTCAGATCAAGTAAAATGAGTCAAAGCTCTGTTTTCAGATTTTCTTTTCCTAGTTTGCTTGAGCCAATCTAGAAACTTTATACTTTAAAAAAAAAAAATTTTTGCTATTCATTTTATTCCCTCACCTATACTGAAATTCAGTTTTTAGCCAAATAAGAGCAGCTATCTACATAAATAATTAGAAAATATAATGAAGCACTGGTTTAGAACTTCACCAATGAGCTCTCAGCTCAGGAAAATGAAACATTAGTGATAGAACTAGTGCAACATGAAGCACTCTAAGAGAATATTGAAGGGCTTTGGGAATTTTTTTAAATGTCCACAGAGCAAAAGGTCAGGCAAGCCCATACCTGTGGTGACAGGGGATCTCTCTGGTTTGTGCCTTTTGTCACTTATTTAGAGAAGGGAAGACAGCTTTCCATGAAACATTCTCATTTCTTATTTCAGAAATCACAGACCTCATAAATCAGCCCTGTGGTTCTAGGAAACAGTCATTTGTGTTTACATCACCCCACAGTGTTTAAATCTCGCTCAGTGAACTGTGTGTCATCTCTGGCTTCAATATTTGTCATATATCACAGCTTACCTATGGCCTGGCAAGATGAAAGGAAGGATCACTCTGTCTTCCTCCTGATGCTTATAATTAAGTTTTAAAGATGTGTCTTTAACCTTGATGCTCTCCTCCTGAAGAAGGAGTACATGAGTAAGACACAAATTATGCTGGGTAAATCCACTGCTTGAACAGATTTGAAGATAGAAGTAAAATCTTTATAAAGCCAACAGGTGCAGTTCAGAAAATGAGGCAGGTTTGTTCTGGATTTTAATAAACAGAACAGATTCAGAGGTAAATGTGAGTCAAAAGAGCCGAGACAAAGCTGAGACAGATACAAGCTGGGACTTCACTGAGTAAAGTTACTTAGGACCTGTGAGGTAGAGGATGGTTTAGAAGTGTATAAAGGAGAAGGAAAGAAGAGCAAGAGGGAAAAAGCCCAGTCAGGACCAGTTGTACCAAATATCCACTTCTGCAGAACTCACTTAGAAAGGCACCTGCCTCGCCCTGGATGTGTTTCTGCTTTAAAGGAAAACTATGTAAAGAAAGTGAAGGTCTCTCCAAACCTAGGAAATAAGTGATAGCATCCAATACCCATCCTTAAAAAACATGCTTCTCCTAGGGCTAGAGAGCAATTTTTGCTGAATAAAACAGATTTGAGTAATTTCCAGTTAAAGTGGATAAGAGTGAAGAGAGCATTTTTCAGTTCACTCTTCAAGTTCCCAACAGCTTTGGCTGAAGGAGACCCAGCTGGGAACTACTGGAGGACATCTAAAAAAAAAGTTGATGCATAAATATAACTGAGCTCACTGAGACAGAGGCTTTCCCACACCTCTGGTTACATGTTAGACCGTACATTAATTCTGACTGTAGTTATTTAACTCAGAATATTTATTATTTATGTCAAACAGTATCTTTGACACAGAGAAAAAAATCTGAAGATTCCTTCATTTCTGTCACAGCAAAGTCAGCTGTGTCTATGCCTTGTTATCCATTTTGGAAACCAAATAAACAGGATAATGCTGATGTACTAAATCTCCAAGCAATGAAGGCCCTGATTAGATGTGTTTTAGACATACTTGCCACAATTGGAACTGACGATCTGTTTGGGGTTAAATTTTTATTTCTGTAGCCAAATAAACGTTATGTTCAAATTTAAACATGCAAATAGAAGCATCTTGGGATTAGGCAGCGTGGAAGGCAGGTACTTGTCAGGGAATCACTAAGTGATGAAAATGCTTAGCGCTTCTGGGTATAAAAATTCAATTTTTGTCCCAACTGCTCATTTGATGGTGCTCTTTCTTATACTACCTCATATCAGAGGTGTAGAGCTGTGGTTTCGTGGACTTGGGAGAAAGACTCATGAACAACTTTAAACCAGCAGAAGAATCCCCTCTGCTTGTTCTTTCCTGCTGGGCTGGCAGTTACCCCCTCAGCAAACTGCATCAGCAAAGGCATCTGCTCTTTTGCAAGATTTCATCTATTTTTTTTTTCTTTTTTTTAAAAGGAGGAACGGAAAGCAAACGGAGAAAAGCATAAGTAAACACTATCAATAAAAGAAATGCTCCCAGAAAAATGTGCTTAGCTTCATTTCAGAGTGAGAATATCCAGGTTTACAAATTAGTATTTAAATTCTGGTAATTTCTTTTTTCAAGCATCCTTTTCATTTATTTTTTCCAAACTCTTGCTAATTTGACTCCTGTTTTTTGTAAGGAAAAATCACCAGAAACTTCCAGGTGTAGAAAGATTTTGAAAAACACTAAATGAGAACATCAATACCAGCTATGTTCCAAGGTGATTTTCACTTCTTATTTCATCTTTATTTTCTTCCAGCAGCCACAAACAAAAGCACGACTATGGGATAACCTGTAGAATCATAGAATCTGATGAGTTTTGAAGTAGCAGCTACAAGAAATAATATTCAGCAGTAATTATATGCAAGTGAAATATAATTGAGGTACATTGGAGTTGCAACAGGATAACACCTCCCAGGCTTCCCCATTGGCCTAAGCACTGATAAAAAATAAATATAAAAAAAAGTCTTGCTCCTCTGTGATACAGACCATACATAAATCACATGAGGGCATTAGAGTGATCTGGAAAGTCCCAAACTGTGCTGTATTTTGGTGGCATCAGCTGGTTACCATTTTACATTTTAGAGATACAATATTTAAATCTTCTATGCCTTTGCAGCATGGCATTTCCTTCCAACATTGAAAAGGCAGTGGATGAGTCTTACTGCACCTTAGATTGTGAAGGAAACTTCACATACACATTACCCACTGGAATACACATCTGCAATAGCAAAATGTAACTTTTCATGAAGTGCAAAGTTGCAGGTCCCAATTCTACTCTTAGTTAATTCACACTGTGAAGACCCTTTTCTACCAAATTTGAATATAGCTAATGCAAATGGATTTTGGTAAATATACTTTAGATGTATGTGGGGTTTTGTACATTTGCTTCTTTTAACACATGGCTGGGTTCAGCTCCTTGAAAGCTGTTGTGTATTTACCCAGCCAGTCAACAAAAATGATAAAATGTGACTTATCTGATTACCAACAAGCACACACAGTGGTTTGAATTGAGAATATTCATGATCAGTCAACCCAGTCAATTGTATCTGGGAAAAGTTGTTAATAAAAGAAATTCGAAGAGATGAACTCCAGGAAATTGTGATCTGTTTGTGATTACTCCAGAAGTAGAAAGGAGGACTAAAATCACTCAATGTACAACTCGCAGCAGATTATTCTCTCTGCTCCACTGAACACCCGTAAGCACAGTCAACTATTAAATTAGCACTGCTAAGCTCTGCTATTTGTGTTGGCTATTTTTATACACAGCAGGCAATAATCATTACTTAATGAGAGCCTAGGCTTTAACACCAGGTGTGATTTTGTCATCAGGGGATCTATTTTTCTACTTTCCAGAGTTTGAATCCACACAAGTTTCCATCCCCAGCAGCACCACCTATTTCTCTCCTGAGGGTTGTGTGGGGAATGCTGATTCCAGGCTCAGCGTGGTGCACAGTGCTTGATTTGCAGTGATTGTCAGAAATTGTCACACACAGACTTCTGCAGGGATGTGCAGTGAAAATGTGATCTTTCTTACATCCCTTGCATTAGAGATCACCTCTAATTTTCTCTTCTACTTCATCCATATTCTTTGCAAAGAAAGGCAAATTTTGGCTTAAAGTGTTGGTTTCCCAAAAATCCACCTGTAATAATGAAAGGAATGTATTCACTGTATTTACTGTCAAAACACCACACAAAGGAAGCAAATTCTTTTTCCCTATACTAATGAAAAATGCTCAGCATATAAAAAGCTTGATTACATGCTATCAAGGGCTGACTTTCTGCTTTGTTATTCAGCTATTCAAACAGAGAGAGCACTGCAAAATCTTAAGAACTAAAACTAAGAAAGAAAAAACACAACTTCTGCACACTTTTGTAGAGAAACCCCAGTTGGGAGAGGGTTGCAGATGAACACAAACTCCTGCTACAGGCAGTTTTGGAAAAAGACAAATAAACAAACAAAGCTACACATGACTCTCTTTGACAGATTTCATTTTCAGCTTAATGAACTTAAGTACAACCAGATGAAGCAAAAACTTGCATTCCTTTTCCCAAAAAAAACATGAGAGGACTCAGTTCCTTTCATGTGAGACTTCTAGTCCAACCTGAAGCAGACACAGGGCTGAGCTCTGTGTTCATTTCTATAAAATCCTGTTAATGGGGACAAATATGAAGCAACTCAGGAATATCACTCCAGTGATAGATTCCAACTTTCAGACTAGTCTAGAGTAGCAATTCTGTAAAAATGACACCAGCTTTAACTACATAAAACACTTTTCAAAGAATACTTCAGTCAGCAAGGAGTCAGGGATGTGAGAATACCCTCACTTTTACATAATTTTCCTTCTTTTTGCAAGCACCAAGGGATTACTTGGACTGTAAATGGGCAACTCCAGAAATACTGAAATGGAATTCCAAAATACACTTATGACTTGAATGTTTGCTATTAAAAAACCCCAAATATAGTTCAACATTGCAGCTCCTGTACTTCTTCCATCTCTAGGCTGAGGATGGCTTGACTACCACAAGGTAGAGCATTCTCATTTTTATATATCCTGTAATACTCAGAAACATTACAGAAATGCTAAAGAAAGCAGAATTAATATTTTTTTATCCTCCAAGGACATGGAGGGCTTTTAAAATTGTTGTTTATTGTGGTGTTTATTACTATTAATAGCATCAATAACTCAGTAATTCTCCTGGCCTCTTACAATTGTCTTGAGAGTATTGACAAACTTAATGTGAGAAAACTTACAAATAGATTTATGGTGATTATTTTATCCAGAATTTCACAAGACAGGTTAGGGTGTGTACTGCTAAATACTGCTGTGGTTTGCTTGGTAGTGTTTGCAAGATGTGATGGCACAGAAGCCCCAAGCTGAGAAGTTGAATTCTTGGGTGATAATTTGGTCTCTTTCTGCTTTGTGTATCATCCTAATCCTGTGGAAATTAGATGGTTTCTGTTGTAGTGAACATCAGAATGCACACCTGGATAAGTATTTTTCCAGTTTCACAAAAATAAAGAGAGACAAAGTACCCGCAACAGAAAACCTCAGCTTTATCAATTGGATTCAACAACTCTGCTTTACTCTCATGGAAATGTTTTGCTTCACCTTTTTACTGCCCATATCTCATAAGAATATGTGAAATCAGCATCCATGTAGCTTTTAAAACCTGTAGTCAACTATTTAGAAATATTAACCACCATTTAAATGAACTCTCTCGTTCTGCAACAAAATCCCACATTATTCAGAAACAGCAATTAGAAATAAGCAAATAAGCCAAGAGAGAAAAGCAATCAGCTGATTGAAAAATATCTGCTATGTGACACTGCAGCATCCATGTTCCTGTTCCATCCCTCACACCCCTATTTTTAAAGTCCTTAAGAAATTTCTGTAGAGGCACTTAGGCTGCACCTATTTTGCACCAGGTGTGGAATAAACTGACACATCTTTCTTTTTCCCAGCAGCACCAACCCCTAAAATCTTGGTGCTACACTCTGAGCACGTGTTCACCCACCCAGATAACTGAGGAGGAGGGAAGTGATCCAGCAGTGCTGCAGTATGGAACTTACCCTGCTGTACTCAGTCACCCAGATAAAAGGTACAAGTCTCATTTGTTAAGGAAATGGCCATATTTCTCTTCTGTATATTGACTTCTACTCTGTGCAGCCCATAGCTGTGTATGAAAATAATGCCTTTTGAATAATAGCAGTTTAGTGCATAAAGGATTACTCTCTGCCAAAATTTCCCCTACTCATCCAAATTGTACTTGTGGCTCATTGACAGTGCCTTTTGCTGCTGTGTATAAATCACCCAGAAGAGGTGGGGTTGTGTTGGAATAATGCAGCTCTTCAGCAAGCCAATATGGATCTGCCTATCTGTGAAAATTAAGCAGAATAAACAAATTATCAGTTTTAACTGTCTGTGTTATCTCAGCTGTGCACTAAGAAATGGCTGATGAGGAGCAGCTCATAACCTGGCTTCAGCTTGATTTATGGGCAAACTTTTTTCTTCCTTTTTCAGTCCAGAAAGATATTGGAACCACCTCAGATGTTTTTGAGGCTCAGCTAGACAAAGCCACAGCTGAGCTAATCTGCCCATTGGTGACAGTCCTGCACTGAGCATATGGTTGGACCTCCACAGGTCCCTTCCAGCCAATGTTTCTGTGATTTTCCATTATGGAACCAGTCTCCTATGTGACCTGGAAGCTAACATCACATTTCTCATGCTCTCTTCTCTAGAAGAGCATGATTTTCCTTTCTAAATACCCTTTCCCATACTAGGATTTCTCTTTGCAATAATAATTGCATCACTTATTTCTGAATAAAAGTTAGTTATTGAGCTGCCATAAATGCAGCATTACAAAATTAAAATCCTATAAGTTTAAGGAATTTTCTCTCTTTTTAAGACAACCTCATCAGGGAGGACTGTAGCAGAAGTGAATGCAGAAAAGCCAGACTGGTGTGACCTTTAGAATCTCAGAGTGTTTAAGGTGTTGCAGTTGCATTGATTTCCTGTGTCTCCCATACTGTATTTCCCCTGCACTGGCAGACAGGACACTGGGCTGATTCATGAGAGCCTCTATTTGCATGTTAAATTTATTGGCTTTGTCTGCCTCAGCTTCTGTCAGCAGTGCTCAACAAAAATGTTACCACAGTGTGTTCTCCATGTGAAAGAGAAAATACAGCAATTATACACACCCATACAATTACCTGCTCTGCATTTACTCCATTCTAGTTTTAATGGTTTAACTATGAAAACTACGGAAAGTACTGCCCAAATATAAAGAAAAATACCTTGGTTCGTGACTGGTAGCTGCTGACTTGGCCTTGCTGCTGCACCTTCTTCTGTCAGTATTTCTCTTCCTTGCAGGGAAGAACCAGCTCTGATTTTCATCTTCCTTGGGTTCCCTCATGGTTTATTGAATTTGCTTCTCTGTAGGACCACAGCTCTGCTAGATCTTTTTCACTTACTGCATTTTCATTATTTTACTAATTTTCAGTGTTAGTTTTCTTCACAATCATCCTCATCTTCCTGCCTATTTGAAACTAAATGTCTGTGTGTGTTACCTGCTGAGTGCAGAGTATCACTTCTACAGCACTAAAAATTATATCTGAAAACAGTTAAGCATGAGTTTTCCTCAATGTTTCTGAATTTAATTTCTTGAACTACTACTTGTATTAACATTCTCAGCAATTTAAACCACCTAACTTGGTACCCTTTGTGCCATTGGAAATACCTCAGACATTACAAAGAGCTACTAAAAATTAAGAAATTTTCTGTTACAAACGAAGTGAAAGCAACTGAGTTAAATAATTAAATGCTCTACTTCATTAAGTTTTTCATAGAATTAATTTTACCACTTGAAAATCTATTCTTTCCATGAGATACAAAGGGAAAGCAATACAAATGCTAAGTATGTTCTGCATATGATTACAGCAGTGGTATTCAGCTGCCTGCATATCTGCATTTAATGCTGTTTTAAATCCTCCCAAGGTATTCAAGATGCATATTGGGACAGCACACATGGGTGAGGGCTCCACACTTCCAGAGCAGCACCTGAATGCTGCTAAAGAAATGTCAGATCAGTATGATTTGACAGCTGAATCACTCCCTAAAACCTACCTGTTTTAAGAAATGTGTGCCTATATTATATTTATTTATATACATATATATATATATGTGTATATATATATAAAAATCAGTAATGCTAAAAATTGGAAACCAATACAGCATTCTACAAACATAGTTAAGACTCAACATTTTCAACAGTTTAGCCTAGCTTATGAGAGAAAACACTCTCAATATTCCTTGATGGAACTGAAATCCAAATTTGGCTCTCCCTGTCACTATATTTATATTATTTTACTACCTGAAATTAATGGAGCATAGACTGGAGGCTGAGATTCCCATCTCTGTCATCTCTTTTTAAATCACTCTCCTTCCAAAATGCTTAAAATTTTTGTGCTGAAACCTTCACTCATCTGACATCATAATACATAAAGATTTATGTTAATGAAAAGCTCAATTACATATTCATGGAGCTGTAGTGTGAGAGCTGCATAGAAACTTTAGAGGCTTTTAGAAGAGTACACGAATTTCTGTGATTTCTGTGTCTGCAGCACGTGACTCTCCTTTTTGGCAATATTAGGATTTCTTTTTGAAATTATGGTAAGCTCTCATTACTTACTGATGTTTGTGGGTTTATTCAACCATCCTAACTCAGCCTGACTGCTAAAAATGTTGCAGACAGGAATTGATTTTAAACTTGGCTTTAAAGCTGGATGCAGACCCATAACAGTATTAGTACAACTCCTGCAGTCATGGTGGCTCTAAATAGAATTTAATTAGTTGGATGTAAAGATTAAAAATAC
Source organism: Polioptila caerulea (assembly GCA_013397295.1). NCBI lineage: Eukaryota > Metazoa > Chordata > Aves > Passeriformes > Certhiidae > Polioptila > Polioptila caerulea. Next base: position 523,898 of record VYXF01011782.1, on the reverse strand, counting down.
TGAAATATTACTGAGCCCCAAATAATGCTCAACTAATGCTCATTATTTAAACTTTAGGTCTTCAGTTTCCCACTGAGCCAAGTCATGACTTTGGGATGGCATAAAAAACAAAGCAGCAGCATTGGAGTCACTCAAGGATAAAAAGTGGGAGACCAGAATCAGATTGTTTATCTAGAAATGTTAAAAAAAAAATTCCAGCTTAAGAATTTCAGTTTGAGAAGTCTTTCAACTGCCCTCATTAACACCAATTCATTACTAGAGCCAGCAATAAGACAAAAACTCAGAATCCATTCACATTTTACAGAAGAACAGCTTACTACAAACATTGTATAAAAAAGACACCCTGCCTCTATAAATCAAAATTTTACTCAAGCTCACGTAAACCTCATCTGAAGGACTGAGCTATTGAAGAACTAGATTTTATTTTAGATAAATTTGCTGTTGTTTTTCAGGTGAATTCCAGTAGGTGTGCAATAACTAATGGTTACTTAATGCAAGGAATACATTACATTTAAATTTTCTTCATTAACTGTTTCCAGGATACCAAAAAAAGATGTAATGATTCTAGCCTATGTGTTCACTAACATGATAAATTGCATTATAAGTGAAAATTTCATTGTTATTTTTGATTCCTCATGGGTAATATTAATGGGGATTCAAAGGTTGTTAAATCTTCTGCATTCATTAGGTTTTCAGTAAGTGGAAAATTCTCACTGGCATTACACTAATGAAGTACCCTTAAAGTCAGCTGGTATAAATTGTGAATGTGGCACATAATGGCTTGACTCAAATACATCAAGAGGTTTAAATTCAGGGAAAATTCCATAAGAGCTCTTTCTATGCTTTTAATCAGTTTAGTCCAAACCATTTTTTTCCCCTTCAATTGCCAAGTTGCAGCTTAATTAAAAAGGATCGAATTTTTGAAAATTTATCCACAAATAGGGATTTCATACAAAGAAAACAAGCCTTGTGGTCTTCCTCTTCTCTTAGTGAAACTAAAACATTTATTTCCATCAAATAAATTTGCCAAAATTCTACTTCTGTGCCCTTTCCTTTTGAGCATGTGAGTTCACAAACTGTAACTTTCTTTACCAGACACCCCCATTGTTTATACCCCAAACAAATCTGTGCAGATTGATTTACTTCTAAAGCAAGGGCCAATTATTAAAATTGGAAAAAAGTAAGGATGGAGATCAGTAAGTACTGTCACCCACAGAAAAAACCTTGCAGTCATGTAAAAAACAAACCAAACCCCTCAGAAATGTGATGTATACTTGCAGTATAATGTGATGTTTGTCAGCACACATTTTTTATGGAGATGTTTATGACTAAATGCTGACATGTTGCCTAAGAGCAGCAGCAAAATGATGGAGATAATGAAGAAAAGTAGATGCAGCCATTAGTTTTGATCCTGTTTGTGCCAGGAAAACTTGCCTATTTCCTGTACAAAACGAGACACAGGCTATGTCTACACCACAGTCAGCAGCATGACTGCAGCAAATGTGTCCTTACGTGGAGAAATTGAGGACATGGAGCTCAGGTATTGGCAAGAGAAAAGAAAATAAAACAAACCACCACCACACAAATGCATGGCCTAATTACCCCGAGTTCTGGCTGGAACCTCCTTGTTGATATCTGGATTGATGCAGGACTTGAGTGTTTTCCATGTCCCATCAAAATCAGCAGGGCTACTTTAAATTAGAAGCCTGGCCTGAAGTAGAAATAGCTTTTCAGTGCTAAATATTCAAACGTTCTGACCAGGTGGCTTGGATTTAAATGTTGCAGCTCACTGCAAGAAAGTCAACTCAGCTGGAGGTGGCAGAGTCCAAGCTTCAGGGCCTTAGGTTATCAGAGCCAAAGCAGGTAAAAAAGGATGTTCTGGGCTTGTCCCAGATGTGATTCCTTCTTCCTAGAGCTGCAGAGGACAGAAAAACCCTCTTGGAGCTGCACATGTGTCCCAGCAAACACATCAGGTCCTAGCAGAGGAGAATTCACCCTTGCAGCAAAGGAGATACAACAGTATTTACACAGGCTCTCAATTAAATATTCTTGTGTGAAGGTTAGGGCTCCTCAAATTAATGGTCTTCTGATGCTTTCAAACCTGAATTTAAATATTTTATCCAATAGAAAAAAAAAAAAAAGCCTATTTATCAGCTTAAAGATAGATTCCGTTTGCACTCACTGAAGGGAATTTCACCTACAGTTTTCTATCACACAGCTCATAAATCCTGAAATATTTTATAGACCTGGACTTGTCCTCTAAGCAGATGATCCTGGAATGCAAATACAAAGATTTGGAAATCCCTATATAAGAGTGCTGATAAAAAATTACGTATCTCCTCACCTGTTTCATTTTCCAGGGAATATTTCACCTCAAGGGAAAACTTACCTATTCTCCTCTCTCTGATTCCTCTCAAATGGAAACATCAAAGAGTCTTTTTGAGAAGGGCAGTAACTTCTGCTGGCCTCTTTCAGATGAATGTTTTCACCTGGAATGGGACTAATATTGTTCCTGAAGAAAGGCTTAGCTGACATTCAGAATGAGAGCTTTCAAGTAGCCAGGTACTAAAATCCCACCACGAAATGACTGGGATACAGGGCTGGAAACAAAGAGTGCCCCTGTTTACATAAACAGGCTTGAACTACCAGCAGGTTTTTTCAATTAATACTGTCACTTTGCCAAACACTCATGAAATTTGGCAGAAAACATTGATTCACCAATCCCATGTGAAATCTCTCCTTGGAAAACAGTGCATAATAATGGTTGTGGCAGAAAAATTCTGAAGCACACCAGGGTCTACAGGAATTTCCAACGCTGATCAATGATAGCCAGAAGAAAAGAAAGCAGAGAGAGTGTAAACTGTTAAGAATATTAAACTCAAAATGAGATTACTTTGCAGATCTGGTAAATTTAGAGTACCCTAAAGCAGAAAGAGCATGCAGAGACACTCTGCACTGAACTAGTCTTTCTTTTTTATCCTGTTTGTCCATCTGAGGAGTCCTCAGTTTTAAAGTTAGTGGCCAATTACCAATCCCCTCACACACATACCCGAAAAAAACAATGACCAAATGAAATATTTAGCAAATGACTGCCTCCAACCAACATTTTGACAAGGAAAAGCAGTGCCAGAAGGATGAAAGGCCCAGACAAGTGTAGGATGACTGCAGTACATGAAACAGCCCTATTATGTTCTGATAGCCAGAGCATTTTGCTTAAATAATGTTGAGAAAATAGAATCTAACCAGTGACATCCAGTAAATACATAATCAGAGAGTGCTTAAGTGCCTTGGGATTTGGAAGGCAGTTACTTCAGGAATAAGCTGAGTGTTTATGCAGCAGAGTTAAAAATATGTTAAGAAGAGGGTGTAGAATGACTTGCTAGATGTCTTCAATAATACTTCAGCAGGTACCACACAAATAGTTTTGTTAGTATTGGCAAAACTAAATAAACCCTGAGGAGAAGTATGATTGGAAAACACAAACCTTGTGGTGTAAAATAAACATGCATGTCAAAATCAAGTACCCAGCTCACTCAGATTCCTGACAGAAGTCTAGAGCAATGAATTGGCAGCCTCACTGTTTATACTGCTCTAACTCTTCTGTGACTTTAAAGGAAATTTCTTTCTTTGCTAATGCTGAGACCTTGAGGCAGGAATTCTCCATCTCACTGATGTTCAGCTGTAGAAACGTGGCAGCTCATCCATTGTTTATCTCATCCCATTCCTATGTTCCAGCATCAAGGTGATAAAGGATGAATCACCAAAGCAAGAGTTGGTGGTGATTTTTTTGTGGTTGATTTGGAATATTGAAGCACAAATGGGGGAAAAGGCTTTGAGCAGAGTTCAGAATTCTAATTTAAAATTATCCTAGAGATATAAAAATATTAACTCTCAATGAGGTGAAGCAGTGGATTTATATGTCAGCCTGCAGAAGCTAATCCACACCAAGCCAGCAGGGATGACAGTGGAGAGGAGGAAATAACACATTCTTGCTATCAGCCTTAACACAAGCTTACAATTTTTGAGCCTTGTCCTGATCCAGATTTTCAAAAATCTCCTTCATGAAGTTTGCTTCATGTTATTCAGATACTAATTACAGGCTTTGAAGGCTTTTGAGATGCTGGAGGGCTTCCCTTAAAAATGAGTTCAAATTCCAGGGATTTTACAGTATTTTCTGGGATTCCTGAATGAAGAGAAGTCTTAGATATAGAAATAAAGTAGACAATTGTGCAAGATTATATGAGTGAAGACGATGTGAAGAGCAGAGTGTTCCCACTGCCTTCAGTAGAACTAGATGTAGAAAAATCAGAGAAAGAGAGGGAAAAAAACCCCAAATCAGGCAAGCTGCCTTCTCATCTCCTGCTGTGCAGGCAGGCAAAGCCCAGTGTGACAAATAGCATCCTTCCTAACACAGTTATTATGTCTGGTAGGTGACTTACTCTCTCTTCTAAATCATACTAGTAATGCCAGTAGGAATTATTGACTAAACCACATTTGCTGAGACTTACTTGGATGTCAATAGTATTGAAAGGAAATGAAAGAAAGATCTCCTTGTAGCCCTTTATGGTTGTGAGGGATTTTTCTGATTTAAAATTACGTATAGCCGTGGTAGGGTTTGCATCCAGGATGTGGTTTAGATGTGTCTTGAAATCTAAATTTAAAAGGCAGCCTGAGAGCACCCAGCAAAAATTGGACACATTAAAAGTACTACAAGTTCGACAGAATGAATTTTTCCTCGTTAGTGTTATTGACTTCTCCTACCAATAAAATCTGCCTGCGTTGCATGAATATGATTTACATTCAGAAAGTTCTGATTAGATGTGTATCTCGTGTTCTCCACTAAGTTACAATTTCTCTAAAATATTTCATGGCTGCTGTGAAGAGATTCATTGTGGATATTGGACAACAGTGGAAATTGCTGCATAAAGATTACATTAATCGTGAAATCATCAGGCATTAATTCTACCAGCTACTCAAGAGGCCAATATTTCTTCTTTGTGATTAGGGAAGGACAGTGAAGGTTGCCAAGCTTATCAGAAAGTCAAAAAACACACTGGGGCTAGAATTTGAGGACTGTGTCAGCTGGAAATTTCCACAGGATTCAGTAATGACAATTCTATAAAAATCTACCTGTCCCAGGGTCCTCACAAAAAATCCAGAGCAGTAAACCCTCTATCTGCCCTCTCTGCATCATCCACATAAGCACTGATGAACTTTCTCAATTATGCCTTCTTTTTAACTGGGGTCCTTTGAATTTTTTTCCCCCACATGGAAATACTAGAGAATTCCGGCATAAATTAACGTGTCCTTTAAATGTATCAACACAAGAAAGCTTTCCCAGCAAATGCAGAAGGCTCATCTCTTAAAGGAGGCATTTACTGTTTTACCATTATGCCTCTCCATTGTTGTTTGGCTTTTTATATATAAAAACATCTTGAGAGAGGAGAAGACTGCCCTAAACTACAAACATTCCTTCTCCCCTGTCTTCTTGGTGTCTTTAAATGAAGCCCTGGTATGAGCTCAGTAGAAGTTGCAGTATTGAGTGAAATAACTGCAGTTTATATGCAGCATAATGCCAAAGACTCATCTGGAAGACAGAACGATTTTTTTTCACTCAAACCCCTCTTTTTGATCCACATGGGTAATGCTCCAAGTGTTATGTTAAGCAACCATTATTCTAAGAGAGCCAGCATTAAGAATCCTGAGCTTAAACTGTCACTTCTTGAGGCAGATTTATGGCTTATGACAGTAATTGCTCACACCAAAGGAGCGAGCTGGTGCTCCATCCAAGCACAAAGAGATATTGCCATTAGATGAGGGTAGGGATCTGATAATGCCTGGGGTTTACAACTAGAAAATTTCCTTTTATTTAAATTACAAAAAACCACGGCATACTGGACACAAACAGGCACTTGTTTGTGTAAATAAGCAGAGATATTTGCACTTTTGTTCCGCTTTGTTCTTTCTAAAGTGACTCGAATCACAGCATAGAGCACTTGCTCCTCTGTGTTTGACTTTGTGTTGCTTTAAATGAACTGGTTAAATCTCAATTCAGGATATTTTGTGTTGCCTGAGTATATGTGCTCCTTAAAAGTGCTAAAAAAGAAAAGGGAATGTAAAAGCAAGGCAAAGTAAAACATCTGTGAGAAGGAAGGTGAATGTTGTGCCTGTAAATTGCTGTATTGGGATCTTTGGCAAAGGCAAAGACCAACTCTGTGCACCCAGAAAGTCAATGTTGAAATTTTAATATGGACTATTAAAAAAGGAAAAATTTATGATTATCAAGTTACACATTAACAAAAAGAGATAAAACTAAGCCCCATCTCCATCTCTCTCTCCATTTTAGGTTTAAAGATCTTTTCCTAACATTGCAATATGTCCTCCCTCAGAAAACTGAATAAGCAAAAAATAAAACAGCTTTTTAAAGTCTACTGTCTGCTGTGTTTTTCCAGGTTCTGCTCTGCCAGTAAATCCAAGCATGATCTGAATGGTAACAGCAAGCTTATGGACAATGAATAATAGCATGACATAGCTAATTAATGCTATTTCAGTCCAGACTCTTTAAACAATCAAGCCTAATTGTGCTAAACAATGTGATGGGTTTTTATGGACAGCAGTGAATGAGCAAATCCAATGGAGATTTAAAGCTAAATCCAGACTAATTTATGCTTTATGGGTTTAACAAACTCAACCCAGTACCTTCATTACTTACATCTCCTGTTGGTTCTGCTTTCTTTCCTAAAAATACCCCCCAGAACCACCAACACATACACACTAATAGAAACAAACTCAACAAGCCCCCACAAACTCCCCTGCCAAACATACTATGCCTTGTTTGGGCAGATTTTCTGTCACTGAGTTAAATAAATGCATGCATTGTATAGAACAGCTCAGCTGCTGGAGGTGCAAGGATGCTCCCTGGATATTTAGGCCTCTCTTAGGCAGAAATCTTGAACCTGGGTAGGTTCTTCCTTATTGTTTTGTGGCTAAACTTGATATGGTGGAGTAAATAAACTCCTGTATTCTGATTAGCCTCTGACATGATCAGACTTCTGGGTGTGTTTTAAATAAAGAGAGATCAAAATAATCAAAACTGACCATCTGCAAGCAGTCCAGTTTAATTTTGTTTACATCAAAGCAAAGAGCCAATCCTTCTGTACTCCAAGGAGTCCTTGGTAATGGGGAAAGGTGAGAAAAGACAGAAAGGCAGAACCAGGACCCAGCTGAAAGGTACACAGCAGCCAAAAGCACTTTTGCTGAGCTCATACCCTCTGTGAATTCCTAATTTTATCTTTCCTCCTGCCAAACTCTCCAAACTTCATCATGACAGCAGCAGGTCAGGAGTGTTCACCTTTCAACACCAACATCTAATTTCTTCCAGTTTGGCTTTGAAATCACTGTAAGCTGTGTGATGGTCCCAGCCCAACTCCCTGCAGTGACAGGACATTGTAACTCTCACCTGGTGTTGGTTCATGCTCTCGCCAGGCAGAGCCCATCTTCTCCATCACAGAGTCAAGGGAAGTGTTGGACAACCAAGAATATGAAATGAAATGAAATGAAATTAACAGCTAACTTTATATTAGGAAAGGAGCTATGGCTGAGTAATGCCAAATTTTGGATTTGAAATAGATATATCTTTGTAACTTTCTACCACATTTCAATCATGAACAGAGAAACCATTAAAGTACACAAAACTCCTACAAAAGCCTTTTATTGCCCTAAGAGGTTTATTCAATATTTAAAGAGACTTATTACCTCTCTCTACCTTACTTTCTTTTTAGTCAGTCAGTTTAAGCACAAATCTAGTTAAATGTACATTTCATCTTCATTATATCAAGATAAAGCTGGTAGTAATTGTCCTTCCAATCAAACCACATAACAGAGCTCTGCAGGATTTCTCTTCTGCAATATTCAGGTTGGGCAGTAATTTATGTCACTTTTGGTGCTTGGGTTCTTCTCCATAATGAGGTTTCTAAGTGTCCTACCTGACATTTACATTTTTAATGAGATTTTTTCCACACCTCTGCTGGGGTCCATAAAGACCAATATTAATAGCTCAAGCTGTTTTACTGGATTAAAAAAAGTTAGAATTTACTTTTATATTATGGCCAAGCATAATAGCACTTTCCAGTACAAATACACAAAACACACATAACTATTAAAGTGCTTCACAATTAAATACATTTAACTTGCCCACAGTAGAAAACCACTTTATATTTGTTGACTGTTTTAGCAGTTTTTCCCTACAAGAAATAAAAATCCTTCTCTCCCCAGGTATTTCTGGCCTTCCTTTTTATCCCACTAGGTTTTCTGTCTCTTTTATTTGTTGCTCTAAGCTCTAGAGGTGGAAAAAGGGAGAGGTATTCCTGCTGGTACTTAGCAAACCAGGATGGGTTCAATTTTGGGGAAGGAAGGGAAGGGAAGCCCAGGCTGGCTGATACATCTGGAGGAGGAGACCTTAGAGATATCCACACTCCTGTGTGCAGGGGTGAGGTTAGAGGTGAATCAAAACTATTGGGAAGGGAAAAAGGTGAGCCAGTCCTAAGGTGGGTCTGCCTCTTGTGCTGCCTTTGAACACGCCAGAAACTCCCCTGCCAATTCAAGGTGTGGGTGAAGGAGGTACAGCCAGAAAGGTGTTGAGGGAAATGTTTGGTGTGTTTGCTGCCTGAGAGGGTTTTGTTGGCTTGTTTTGAAGAGGCTGCAAAGGTGTGATTACTCTTCTGGTTATCTGAAAGGTGAGTGAGCAGAGGCACAGGGAGGGGTCCTACATTATTGGCAGTGTTGGTCACTCAACAGCAGGGAGGGGCTTGCAAGTTTTGATTTGATAATGCTTGAGTCTGTAACAAGTGGTTTCAAAGCTCAGGACTTCAGCCTTTCCTAATTAATGGATTTTTCAGTCCATCAAGCAAAAAGGATATTTTAACACCCAACCCTTCAACTGTAACAAAACTATATTTAAGTTTCCTTGCATTTACTTCAGGATAAAATACTGAATAGTGAGTGTAACACTAGAGTGGAGGAATCACTGAAATCTTCCCAAGGCCACAATTCCTGTCCACAGGTTGTATAGCTGAGGAAAATTTTCTTACAGTAGCTTCCCAAACCAGCTTAAACAGGGAGGTGTACTGCCTGGTTTAGGAGCCTTGGATTAGAGGGACACAAAATATTTTTACCTGCTGATATCACTTGTAAGTATGTTCTGACATGTCTAATAAATAAATACACATTAGCAGAGTAATCATCACCCCATGTTACAATTTCTCACCTCTAAGAAATTAATGTGCATAATTTGTTTCTGTTTACATGCAATATTGGAATGGCACTACAGCTGAAGCAAATGTAGCATATTTTCTGAGTGCTAGCCAGGGGCTGGGTGCTTTCTGCAATATTAAGTATCAATCCTTCAGCAGGATAAAAAGCAACAAATATTTTTTTTTCCCCGTGGTGGAATTGATTTTTGCAAATGGAGCCTGGTTCAAGTGGTGTAATCATCTTTCCTCCTTTTTGCAGTTGCTCAATGCACAACCTCATCCATTCAGTCACAATCAATTGGGTGATAAAGTATTTCCCTCATCAGTGAAAAAGGAGAGCATGTACCTTGTGTGCTCAATATCAGTCATTTGTTTAATTGGCTAATAAGAGATTATTCCTCCTCCAAAACCAATCTGCAGTAACTCCTTTACCTCTAAAAAGTATGGCAGGTCTGCTCCAGGGATTTCAATTCCCAGATTTCTATGACGTAAAATTTTGGAATGCTTACCCCTTATATTTAATTGTACAACTATATCGAAATGATGTCTTTGTACAAGGCCTTGCTGAGAAAACTGAAGGAAGAACACACCAGAAAAACTTTCCTGATTCAGGTAGAGAATATTCATTTCTGTAGCTTAAAGGAAGATTTAAAAATTAGGGCATTCCCAGCCTAATTTAAGAGGAATCCGTTTTTCCGGAATACTTTTTTTCTGTCCCTCTAAATTATGGCAAATATCTTGTTTATGCAGAGATTTTGAAAAAAGCATTTCTCATCTATAGGATGATGGGATGGTTTGGTTTGCGTTTTTTCACCAGGTTTTGTAAACAATTCTTTATCATTTGAGGCTGAAATGTTAAATACCGTTGTCATAGAGAGTTTCATTGAAGTTATGGATATATCTGCCTTTCCATTTTTAAGCATTTGCTGTTTCTTTGCAAATTGTGTCTTGTGTTGTTGCTTCATTTCCCCCTTTCTCATTTCCTGAGAGGTTTCAAGACTGTTTTAGAGCTTGGGGCATGACAAATGGTACTGGTGAGAATGATCTTCCTGCCCAAACTCATGGAATATCACTCACACAAACTCCTAATTACAAACATTTTTTTAAATTATTCATCAGTTTATTTTTGAGAGGACACTGTGCAGCAGGTGATCTGTTTGCATGGCTGAAGCAGGTATGGGAACAGCTAATCTTGGCTAAAAATAGCTGTAATTGCCCTGTAGGTGCTGATTCCTCTGTGCACACTGAACATGAATCTGAATTTGAGCTGCTTTGATGACAGCACACGTGCACCGTCAGCTACGTCCCATTGATTTTTGGGGAGGTAGGTGGAATGCACATCAGTTTTCCTTCAGCCATCCCCAAAACAATTGATCCAGGCCCCATTTTTCACCAGATCACTGAGTGTTAATTCAATTTGATGGGCACAGCAGGCAATAATAGGTCCTACAAGGAACTTGCTTACGGTGGTGTACAAAGCACATCCTTTTCATCCAGACAGGGTTTTGATGCAGATCAAATGAATTTTCATTTTTCTGGCTGTCTCTCAGTAAATCAGCATGGTTTTCCTTTTGCTGCTTCTGTGGTTTTTCCACGAGAATCTAGAAAGTAGAACAACACAAACTACCAGCACCACAGGCAGGCCTCCTTTTACATATACTACCAATTTCTGTACTGAAAAAGCTCTGGATAAATTGATTTAGGATAAAAGTCAAATAATATATTTAGCAAAGCAGAAGATTAAAAAAATAAAAATAATAAAAAACATTGTTTTCTACAGCACTAAAAACTCAGTACAGGAGCTGCTCAAAGAGGGAATAAACTGAATTTGTTCCACTTTAGTCCTGAGGAAGTAAAAGGGGAAACCCGGAAATTATTATTAGATCTAAATATTAGCTAGCAATTAAATTTGGAGGTAGCAGTTGGCCATACAAATTGATAGAACCTTTTTCTCTGGGCAATATTAAACTGGCCTTAAAAAATAATGGATCTTTTGGAACAAGCCTGAGCAGGCAGAAAGCTGCTGTTTTAACCAGTGGTTTCTATTGACATGAACTTTGAGGAAATACCATCACCTCCATTAGGTTAGGCAAACACAAGTAATAAGGTGTTACTCTTTCTTAGTAAAAAAATTATCTAAAATAAAATTTCCATAAATAGAACATAAAGATGCAAAGAAGAAGAAGAAAAACATGAATCTTTGCCAGCTATTATCTTAATTTATTTCTGTTTTCAGAAGAAAAAGAAAAACATCTGAGGAGGAAAGAGACTAGGAAATGGAAAAATTGTCATCTTTGGGTGCCCACATTTAAAAGTAAATTAAGTGAAGTTTCCTTGGCTAAATGGAAAAATCAGCTTCATATTGGTCGAGGGATATGACCTTTGGACTCCTAATGAGAACTAGTGAAATAATGAAGTATTTCCAGATAAATTCTTGCTGCTATAATCTGAGAGAAGGGAAGCTGGAAGAGTACTGGGGGGATTTTGCAAGTGATCAAGTGCACATACAATTAATAGCTCATCAGGGGTTGTTAAGGATGTGATTAAAGGACAGCCAATTTACTAAAGACTTAAGAGGTTAATGGTGAAGAAAAAATAAAGTGACACTATCCTCCCTTCCTCCCCTCTCTCCTTTGATTGTGATAAATGCATGCTTTCCACACATCCACGAACACAAGATTGCAGATTTTCCCTGGGAATTTAAATAAGCACTCTACCTTAGAAGACATGCAGAAATTTAGTTGGGGAAAAAAAAATGAGGTGGGGATGGTGGTGGTGTAATGCAGTGGCTAAAGGAGATTTTAGAAGTTTTTAGAAACTCAAAGCATTTTCAAAAAAGTAAATTAATAGTCTCTACACACATTGTGATGTTGAAGGCTGATAAACTAAAAGTAAGAGATAAAAATTCACTTTGCCCCAATGTGGGCAAGGTTAGCCATGCTTTGTCTATGCTATTCCCTATTCCATACACTGAAGAAAATGTGAGTTAGGGTGCATTTTAAGAGGATTTTTGCTCAATAGAGTAATTTTAGTGCCTTTTAGGCCATCATGAGATCAATGACCTTTTCCAAATGGCAAAAATGGAAGCAGGGCCTTTCTGATTGTGAATTCTCCTTCTTGCATATTTCAAATCATATCAGAAAGTCCTCAGTCTACCTCCAGCCCCCTCAGATTTATCTGAGCAGTGTCAAGACACTGTCTGTAATCTCAATTGTATTATTTCTTTATTTTAAACATGAATTACTGGACTTGACTTCAGCTCATACTCTGAATGGAGAGGGAAGGAGTAAGAAGGAGGAATGCAGTTTATTGCAAATAGGATCATGAGAGCTTTGTAAATATTGAGGTTTAAGAGATGTTTATTGCACACAATACAAACCCCTAGAGGTGGATAGGCTGCAGAGTCAGAGCTTCACTTAAGGAAGGCTCAGAATGGTCCAGAAATTGCTTCTTCATCCCCTTCTCCCTTTCCCTTTCCAGCAATGCAAGGAAGGTTTTGGACCACAGGGCTGGTATGGATTTGAGACATCTCTCTTGAAAAGCTGCTGCTTTCAGGAACTTCTAGGACATTTAAACACTCCAAGGTAAGCCACACAAACTGAATTACATGGCTGTCTCATCTAGAAGCAGCTATGGGAAAAACCCCGTGGTTTGCTTCTGCTTTTCTAGCTGAAAGCCAAGGCAAAGAAAAGTTTTAATGTAAAAAGGACTTGTAAATCCTTTAATTGGCTTTGTAAAGCCACACCAAAATCTGTTGTTATGGCAGTGAGATAAATTTGTAACATCCATCACTTCTAAACACAGCTAATCTCAGTAACTTCAGGACAGAAGCACAGATCAAGCAAACCAGCTCAGAGAGCAGCATTTCTGCACATGAATTTCAGTCAGCTGTGAGAAAACTTGAATATTCTTCCATGTATAAAGCTACAAAGGCAAATTTGGTAAACACAGTGAAGGTCAAGATTTCATTGTGAAATTTCTCACTCCTCAGCTGATGAAGGAGGGAGGAGTGGAGGGAAGATGTTACAGGATTTTGTTTCTCATTGCCTTACTCTGCTTTGATTGGTAAAAAATTAACTCATTTCCCCAAATCAAGCCTGTTTTGCCCACGATGGCAGCTGGTGAGTGATCTCTCATGGTCCTTTCACCACGATCCACAAGCATTTTGTGATATTTTCTCCCACTGTCCATCTGAGGAGGGAAGTGATAGCGTGGCTTTGGTGGGCACTTGGGGTCCAGACAGGGCCAACACACCACAAATAGCTAAATATTAGATTTACCCTGGATGAAACTCAAATAAATCACAGTCCTGGGAAGAAGTGAGTTCAGCTTGAGGGAGCATTTGGCTTTTGGAGCTAATTACAGTGATGACAAAGAGCTTTCTGGGAACAGCTGCAGCCCTCTCTCAAGTATGCCCAAGTGTTACTCCTATCACTTCTCTGACACTTAAGGGAAAATATTACCAGTAGTGAGGTGACCTAAGGTCTAATCCTGCATGATTCTGACTCCATAATGCCCCTGTGATGATTACTGGGGAGTTAATTCTCAGCTGTCCTATTAAAACCCCATAAGCCACCTAAGAGGGTCAGAGAGCATCTGGGGTTCTCCTTTAACTGCTATCATAAAATCAGAAGCTGACTTTACAAAGGGTGGCCACTATGAAAAGAGTCTCTCTGGATACAATTTAACACATTTTGTTCCACGCCCTGAGGGTAGTCCCACCATGAGGAGATAAAGAAGCAATTGGGTTTTGGATGAAGGTCAGGAATATCCAGAGAAGAGTCAAAGAAATTAATCTGATGACAACAGCATTAAAATATATAAGAGTTTATTTCCACACTGCAATGAACTCAGCTCAGGTGATCCTAACCCTGTATTTCTTGAGTTTATTTCTCGCAAAAAATGAGGCAACTCAGTCTTCAAAGCAATTTTTCCTTAAAATACAAGCATGGGATTTTCACAAAAGTTTTTACCTAGAAACACTTTGAATATTCATTTAATTACTAACCAAGATCTGTGGTAAACAGAGCTTGAGTTATTTTTCTGTGCAAACTAAGGTGCTCTCTGTGTTTAGTGAATGAAATCTTCACTTCTGTTGTGTCCTGTGGATAGTTAATTTGTACAGTATAGCTTTTCCTTCTGATTGAGTCCAGTGATTCCCTCGCCACCAAATGCTGTACTTGAATAATTTTATTAAAAAAGAAAAATTAGAGGAGAAAATTATATTGAAGATTGTTGTTACAAACAATGCCAGACCACTAATTTTGATTCATTTGGATTATTTTAACTAAGAGAAATTTTCTTGCTGAAGTGTCATTCCTACATTTATCCATAGCATTCTGAGAAGTTTGAGGGCTGCTGCATGATAAAACTCATATATCCTCCATATAAAAACACACAATATTTTCATAGACCTTAACCAACCTTTCAATTAAAACAAAAAAAAACCCACAAACAAACAACCCCCCTCAAAAAACAACCCCCATACCAGACAGACAAACAACCCCATCTCAAAAGCCAATTATTAATTGTATCTGTCAGAAACAATGCATCTTCCTTAGAAGAATAAATTTGCAGTCTCTCACTCATAACTATGTGGGCTTATAATAGAGCAGCTGCCCCAAAGCTGTACATGGCAGAATGACAATGAGGTCTCACACAGACACAGCCCTTTTTAGCAGCATTCTACTGGGAGAAAACAAATAAAAGACCCAATCTTGCATTATCTACTTGGTGTAGTCACAAAGTCTAAGGAATTTCAAGCAAGTTGTTCCAAAAAGGTAAGGAACATTTCATTTACGTGAAGCTCAGGACCGAAAATTCAAAATATAAAGCATCATAATCTCTATAGATTGATGTAAAACCAGCATATTGAGGCAAAAAATTATTTAAATCTACCTACAGAGATGCTTTACATCACTGACATTTCATTTTCCCATGCACAAAGTCTCTTTCTCCCAGAACATTTTGATTTTCAGTTCAGGTCTTTCCCATCTGAGCAACAGAAGCTTGCCTGACATCTTGTCTCATCTGAAAGATTTCGTAGGGAAGTTTATTTAATTTATGATTGCAAAAACAGTCACCCAGTACAATATTTGGTTCTGTTATTATTATTTCTTTCCTTTGTAGTAGAAGACATTTTCTATAGCAGGGACACTAAACTGGCAGCAGAAGATTTCTTTCATGGAAAAAAAC
This sequence comes from Polioptila caerulea, assembly GCA_013397295.1. Classification (NCBI taxonomy): domain Eukaryota; kingdom Metazoa; phylum Chordata; class Aves; order Passeriformes; family Certhiidae; genus Polioptila; species Polioptila caerulea. The sequence goes on along the minus strand of VYXF01011782.1, from coordinate 508,452 downwards.
TCAGAGACCAACCACCACCACAAGTTGCTATGGGACTAGAAAATGTCTTTTTGACAGATCATTTTTAGTGTTCAGCTCACTATAGCATTTCCTGCAAATATTTAATCTATTCAAAGGATTTTCTTCAAAAAAAGTAAACTACGAGACCCTTGATTTTTTTTTCCATTCTTATCAATCACAAGTAAAATAATTGTACAGCTTCTTCCAGAGTGTAACATTTATATTTGCATTATGCTGGTTATCATCCACTCCAATCTCTGCTATGGAAATATCAGGGTACAATTATGAGAGTTATCTCTGTGCTATAACCCAGACATGCACTTAAGCAGATGTTCAATTTCATGCTTATTAGTAGTCTCATTGAAGCAATGATTCTGTATTCTATCATCTGTCTACTTTGCTCTTTTACTCCTTTTGCTTCCTTCTGTATTTTAGCATCCAGGGCAAAAGGAGCACATTTCCTACACGTGTTTTCCAAGAGATGCCTTTAGCTATCCCTGTTGTAAATTTAAGCACTGCTTTCTTCAATGGGCTGTAACTTATTCTATTTACTGTGAACTGATGCCTTTTGTGCAGCATTCTGCTCCATGTGCTGTGCAAACTGACACAATATCAGCCTAAAATGCATGCTTTCATGCACTCTTTTGGCTGCAGAGTGCCTACAACACCCAAGGTCATATCCCAAAATCCACGTGTATCCTCCTGCTCTTGCATAGGTGAACCCAACCGCCGCTCCAGGTGTAAACAGAATTTATTTCCCCTGTCAGAAGTTAATTCCCCCTTGATACAGGAATGCAGTCCTGCTTTTTTCAGCTCATCTCTCCGAGAAGAAATGCTGCATTGTTCCAAGGCAGCAGCACCCACGGATACCCTCCAAATGGCTCCACAGAGAGCTCGAGCTTCCTGCAGGAGCATCTGGATTGCTGCTGAAAGGCCATCTGTGTTTCACCGGGAACTGCATTATAAAACTATTTGCCAGATAGAACCTTAGGAGGTTTTTTTTTCCCCCCTCCTGCCCCCAAAAGTAAGCTCTAACTCTTAAGAGTAGTATCTGGAAAATGGGCCTGTAATAATGACACCTGGAATCCAGGCATTTCTCAGTGTTTTAAACAAATGTTTATGAACAAACTTGGGTGCACTGGTTTTTTGTTGGGTTTTTTTGGTTTTTTTTTTTATTCCATTCCTTCTTTCTCTCCCCTCTCTCGCCTATGGAAATCACATCTTGATTTGCAGGCTTTTTCAGTGCCCCTTTCTCCATTATTAATTAAAAAAAAATAGACCAGTCCCTAATTATTTGGCTCCTCTGAACAGTTTTTGAGAGGAAAGAGGCCTTTACAGTTCTTCTTAAATAATTGGAGTGTGCCAGCACATCCCACTACAGGAGATGTTCCTCTCAGCAGATTTGGTATTTAAATATGTGATTGGGTTTGTTATAATGGGAAGAATGACAGAGACTTAGGTGCCAGCACAAAATATTAGCTGACATCTGGAATAAACAGAGTCTCTCAGAAGATGAGCTGATCTTACAGGATCAGATTATAATGGGCTACACATCCACCTAAAAACAGACTCTAAAGAAGCATTTTCTTTCCTTAGAGTCCAGACTTGAGGGCTGAGGGAAGAAAGGAAGAGAGGGGCAGAGAAAGAAATTTTAACTCCTGTTTTCACAGTATCTTGTTTTGGCAACAACAAATATTGTATGGAATTAAAAACAGAAAAAAAAAAAAGATAATGAAAGCCATTTTTTTTCTGAGATTGATGCATTGATCTAGAAGAGATAAATATCACCTGCAATTCAGAGCTGCTGAAAAACACACACAGTTGTGTCAAATAGAATTATAAAAAAATATAATGAGTTCCAGAAAAATAATAAGAATTTTTAAAAAGCTCATTCTTGTTTAAGCCTGAGTTTCCTATGTGTTCATTCATTTGTAATAAAATGAATAAAATAATCCATTTAGATTAGGGACACTGATAATAGTGGTGTCATTGTGGTAGACCTGGAATAAATTGTGTCAGAGCCAGGTTTGGATATGGACAGGCTGTGGCAGAGAGGAATAGCACCAAGTTCTGCCTCACAAAAGGAGATCTTCAGCTCCCCCAGATGCAGGCCCACAAAAGCAGAGCTCAGCTGGGAAATATTCTGCCAGAAAGAAGTGTGAAGAGATGACATCTTGTCTTGGTAAGTAGCTGAGCACTTCCTCTAAGGATTTATAGAATAACCCTGAATGAAGCTCTTGGAAATTAGTTCATTCTAAATAGAAGAACAATCAGAATTAGGCTTTGTTGGTCTGGTCATGAAAAGATTAAAAATTAACCAAGCTCTGAATTCAGCTGAATCCAGGCTGGAGTAGTTGAGGTACATGAATCTCCAGGAGGATTTAGTTCTCTTTAGGGAAAGGTGCTACAGCTATGAAGAATTTGTCAACTGAGGAAGGACTGGGGAAAGATGGGGAAAATTGCAAATCTCAAGAAGAAAACTGGGAACAAACTGAGAGCCTACATAGAATGGAAGAAAATACTTCCACAGACAGACAAAGCTGCCTTGGACATCAAGACATACAACAATAAAGCAAGAAGAGCCGGCCTCAGTGCCAGACTGCATAAAGTAGAATATCAAGAGGAAACAGCTACAGAGACACAAACTGGTAACAGTATTGCTTGATGTGAGCCAGAGGGACTGGAAAAAATCCAGTCTAGAAGATTGGAACAAGCTGCATATGAAGTTGTAGGTACAGTAGCAAGGATGTTTAAGTCATCTATTACAATGCATGGAGTTGCCCGTAATTAGAAATCTGCAAATATAGCAACTTTGGAAAGGAAATGCTTTGATGACTGAAGTTTTAATAACACATAAAACTCTGGCTCTGGCCCTAAAGGAGAAAGAGTAGAGTGCAGCCAAATTTAAAAGAAAGAGTTTGATCCTAACTGACCTTGTATATTTTCTTTCATAGCATACCTGGCTTCCTAGAAGCAGCAGAGAACAAAGGGATCCTCTTCTGGGATTCAGCAAAGCATCCTGACTTATTGGCACATCAAAGTTTCTGGCTAGGCTGAAATTTAAGAGAACAAGAGGAGGATTGTGCCCCCCATAACGTTAAAGGGAAGAGCTACTGACTGGAGGGGGCTGAGCGCTGCAGCTCCTCACGGAGCAATCTGGGGACAAATTTTGTCTGAGCTCATTAATTACCCGTTAACCAAGGGCAGGGCAGCATCCCCACATTTGGAAATGCTATCTGCCAGGGGCCTGCAGGAAGCACTGCGTGGTCTTAGGGAAGAGAATAAAAGAGACTGCATAAAACAAAGTGAAGGGCTGTGCCTTTGGGGACCAACAAATTTGGCCATCAGCACGAAACAATGAAGACAAGCCTGTGCCTGCTCCTCAATCACATGACATTATGAACCACGAGCGTGACATGTCTGAGGAGGAACTGAAAGCAATCCGAGGGCCCAGTGAGAGATAAATCACAGGCAGCCATGCACGGGGAGGGCAAAAGCTGAAGGAAAAGGCTACAGTGATTTTTATGTGAAGAGGTGAACAGGGCTGGTTTGTTCAGCTTTGTGAAAAGCTGACAGGGAATGGGACTTCTGTCTCCACATATAATAAGAGCAAAGTAAGGAGTATAAAGCCAGGGTGTAAAAGGACAAAGCCAACACCAGAACAAAGGATGTCATGAACATATTCAAAACAAATTAAAAGGTATATAACCACTAGGTAATGAGGTTTGAACAGCTTTCCAAGGAAGCAAATTAGATCTGTTTCTAAGGCATCCTTTCTGAATGCAATTAAAAAATAAATTGATGTTTACTAGATTTTAATCTGCTTCCTCAGGCCTTTTTTTTTTTTTTCTGGTGAGGCAAAAATAGGATACGGACTGTAATTGATTTAATTTCTGCTGTTTCCTTGTTTGCTTAGGAAAGTTCTGATTATTTCAACATTGGAAAAGCTTTGAGCATTTGGGGAGTTTATCTTAATGTCAGTCACATATATTTTGGATGAAACATTTTTGTTGTCTCTCCATCAGGTCTTCGTCAGAAATCAAGCATGGATATTAAAAGTTGCATTTGTACAGCTTGAAGTACTTCTAGTAGCTGCCATGGAGAGGCTAGGAATTCTAGCACTCCAGAATGATGCAAAAATAAATCCAGAATGATAAAAAAGTAAAATCTTATAGTCCTACTGCATCTATGTTTCATTCCCTCAGATCCCAAGGCCTCAGAGTCCTCCCAACACGTCTGCTAAAATCCGAATGCCAGATTTGCCAGCTCTCTGTTTTTTCTGTCCTTGTTTATGAACCATTTGAAATCTTCTCTTCTGTTTCAATAGAACCAATACTGGTACAGAATTAGTAATTATCTAGCATCAGAATGAGAAATGCTGACTTTCATGGGCATATTTGGAAATTGGTTTTTTGAAAGAACAGATTTTTGACCATCAGTCATGTGGGACATGTTTCTATAGAGCATGAAGGAAATAACTTAAGGGTTATTGGTCACTTTGCAGTCTATGTACTGCCTAATTTCTTTTGCCATTCCTGCTCAATATCAATTTCATCTTTCAGGCACAGAATCCAGAGCAACATTTGAACAATGCAGACCAATTCTGCCTTGCCTGATTTGCTGATGCTGTCTGGAGCCCACAATAGAAGGCCTCAGGTCAGTGGGATCTGAATTAATGGTTTTCTGCAGATTGTTAGGCCTAATCTGTTTCATCCAGTGCATTCAGCATGCAGAGACCATGTATGAAGGTTTCAGGAAGCCTTTCATATTCAAATCAGGTAAACATCAAGCCATATACATTCATGAATAGAGCAGTAATTACCATGCTCCGAGGACACGTTGGAATGACATTATCACTTGTCAGCAGGATACCCCTGGATGCTGTCATTGACAATTCACATTTAGCATCAAACTTAAATAGTCTGCTTATTAGTTTGTTAATGACCCGAAAAAATCAATGATTTAAAGCACTTTAGGATATAGGATGGTGCCTTATAGGTTTGGTGGGTAGCCCTGAAAGCAGTGTGCAGACAATAAAATACTAATTCAAAATAATGGGTCACTTAATAGGAATAGATTGCACCCACAAGAGGAAAATGAGATGATGATGATAATAAAAACAGAAAAACAATTATATAATACTAGTTGGTCCAACAATATTAGAAGGGAAGACCAGCACAGTCAAGGCCATTCCTTTATTTATGTAAGATTTCCATTAGACAAGAAAATATCTTACAGAACCCTGAATAGTTACTTCATTATTTTACTAGCCAAAACTTGTCAGAGGTGGCTGGCCCTCCTCTTTCTATGGTAGAAAAAGCTTGGAAAAACAGTATTGATAATGAAGAAAAGAGTTTTATTGAGCAAGTCTCATGGCAACATTCTGAAAGGTAATGGCTGTTTGGGGTCTTTTCCTCATTTAATGATAAAAACATTGGTTTGCTCTTCTCCAGTGCAATAAAGGCCTAGGAGTCTTTGAATCCTCTGATTTTAAATGCCTTCTATTTTTAGGAGATATTCCCAGATATGTGAGCAGCTTTTCCAATGTGTCCTCATTGCTTTGGACACTCAGTTTTGGCTCAGACAAGTGTAACAATAGTTTTTCACAGGTATTTTGCCCTGAACTCCATCTGCCTTAATAAACACACACTAAATATGGTCTAATATGCTGAACCAAAGACTATAATTATTTTTCTTTTCAAGTTTACCCCTTTTCAAGAATTTCTTCATAATTTTCTCCTAAGTATTGGGGTTTTTTTTCCTTATAGGACTTTGGATAGACCAGAGCACTTCAGCTCAAAGAGAGATAATTACTGATTTTTGAGTCCTGGAACAGACAAGTTCTATCTGTGCTGCTACAGGAATAGCAAGAGGAAAATAAAAAAAGATATTTGCAGAACTTCTTCACTTTTCAAAGCAGTATGAAACTGGAAATTTGAAAAAATCAACATAAAATTATTTTCCTACTCATACAACATAGAGACCTTCCAGATATGGATAGAATTGAGAACATTCTGGTGTTCCCTAGTTGGTCTAGGGAATAATAACGTTTTCAATCAACATAATTCCAAATATATGCTGTGAAAAAAAGGACACTACAACTTCTAATGTCAATAACCTGTCTGTGGGAGGGGGAATTTGTCTTCTAAGGTGTTTGATGGGGCTGTCACAGGGAAAGATTTTACTTCATCAAGTGGGTGCAACTATTTATGGCTAGTGGTAGTCTCTCAAGTGAGTAAATCCTAAGTGGTTGTCACTCAAAACTAATGTATAATTTTTGTATGCATGGCCTGTTCCTCCAGAAGTGTCTGCTGTGTGCATATTAAGCAAGAGAGGTGAAAAAAAAAAAAAGAAAACAAATACTAGGGATATAAGATTTTAAGATTTCCTTCGTGTGTTTATTTTGGTTGACATTCAGGTTTTCCAAAGAGAACAACCTGGAAGCTTCAGTAATATTTTGCAATGCTTTGACCAAGGTAGTGTTTAAACTTAGATTACAATAAAAATCAGAATTTGTGTATCAAGTCAGTTTCTTCCTGTTTTCAGCTACCTATAGAAAGAAAAGAAAGTATGCAGGAGGTAAAAATGATGGATTCTTCAAGCTCCATCTTTCTGATGTATTTTATTAGCCACCTCAGACATGGGAGGAGAGTGGCAGGTGCAGTTAAAACCATATTAAGCTTTTTTTTAAAAAAAAAATAAAGAGACTGTACAGAAGTACCACAAAATTATGTAAGTAGGTGTGGTTTCAAATGCAAAGAAACCAAATCTCAGGGAAAAAGTAGCTTGAAAGGCTCAGCTCATCTGCTATTAATAAATGCCATCTGCCATTTTATGGTGCGCATATAAACAGCAGCAGAGAGATGCCAAGGTAATTTTGAATTTCTAACTGCAGCAAGGCCAGACTTAATTTGGTTCAAGGGATAAATGAGGAGGACTCCCTTTGCCAACTGACAAATGTAATGATTCATGATTAATGAAATCTTCTCTACTCCACAGGCCTTTCCTTTCACATGCCTCATTGTTATCAATGGAGTGAGGGAAACTGTACTTTCAGAACTGAGCACAGCAGAGAAAACAATACACCCCTGAATGACTTGGATCAAATTCTTGCTGAAAATCAGAGTAAGTAGTGATTAGAGAACCAGTAGCTGTCTCTGCAGAATTCTAGCACCATGTACTCAATCCAAATATAACTAATTAACCCTGATTGGGAGAAATTGAAATTTATAATTTTTTTTAAAAAAAGTTTCTGTGGGTAAAACTTTATTGTCATGCAAAATTTTTTTCCAAAAATATTTCTATTTGATAGTGAGCTTCAAGGGAATAAAAGTGATATTTATTAAAGATTTTTATTACTCTCTTAAATTAGCATTTAAAAGGTAACCATAGCACTTCCTTGATTTTGTAATGAAGCTACACAAGCAGATAAAGCCAAATTTTGACCGCTGAGTATATTCTTCCCTCAAAACAAGACTTTCCTCCCTTCAGAATCCCTGCACATAAGGAGGGGGTTAGACTCTTGATTACCTCATATTTCTTCCACTGAAAAGAGATTTGATCTTCCATACATCATAATCTCTAACAAAATGGGTCAATATATGGGGTCAGATCAGTAGATGATGTTTAAATAAAGGAAGAAGAGAAGGTGTCAATGAGCTGGAACTATAAACGGATGAAAATATTAATATTTGTAAAATCCTGACTGATTAGAGATTGATATGGTGTGTAGGAGCACCTGAGTATCCAAAGATGATGTTCTAAGTAAAATTTCACAGTATTCTCCTAACTTGCACTGTTTCACAAGAGCAGCAGCTGGAGGTAAGTTTGAACTAAAGCCTGAAATTTGAGAAGTGGTTATCAGGCCCTCCAAAAAGCTGTAAGGGGAAGGAAAATGGAGTCCTTTTGCAGTCTTGTTCCTGTTGAAAATTTAACATTGCACAGAATCCCATATAGTTCAGGCTGGTGGGTTGGTGGCCAAGATTTGAACTTGCAAAGATAGTTCAATTTTTGCTGCCAAATCACCAAAGCTTTTGAAAAAGCAGTGTGGATGCTCAACTTAAACAGCAGAAATTAGTCATAATAGATGGAGCATTACAAGGGAGACTCAGATACTTTCTTCATAAGGGAGGTCAGATACATGAAAAGGCATATCAATGATAGAGAAATCACTCCAAGCTTACTTATAAATGTTTATTTCTTGCAATTACTTCATGATTAAAAGCAGAGTTGTGCTCCAAATGTACAAATTCTATTGACCCGTTGGTGATTTTTTCCCTGAGCAACATAAACCTTAAAAGTGAAAAGATTATAAACAGATATGCCCAATAAACATTAGAGACACTTGCACATCAAGTTCATTTTCCATGTGTCTGTGATCATCTCTTCCAAACCTTCCAGCCAGAACAGCAAGAGAAACCAGGTCAGCAAGTGCACATCCCCTGAAAGAACATCTTGGGCTTTTCATTAATGAATCTTTTCACAAGCATCTTTAGACAGAAGGAAATTTGCAGTGTTCTTGTACTCGGAGAAATCCTCATAAAAGTTCAGTTGTTAACTTGGAACAGTCAAAGTTTCAGCATGTGCATTGGAAAAGGCACAGAGTAACTCTTTTACTCCTTGGCATGGCCACTTCATGACAGCCATTTCTATAATGTAAGGGGTCTGTAAACACTGCTTACTTCATAATCTAATTTTAGTGGCTTCTTTGGAGCAAGTAGAAACTCAGAAGAGAGAAAAACTAAAACCAACAGAATAGTTGAAAATTAATTAACAGAGAGGGTGCTTATTTTAATCTGTAAGGTCACACCCAAACCCAGTAATACTTACGGGATAACTATTTTCATTGAGGCCAAATTCAATTTTCCATCACATAAAAATATAAAAGCAATGCAAAGACAAACTATGTCTCAGAGAAGGGAAAATTCCTTCATTTCTCTCTTTTGGACCCATTTTTGAGGGTTTGGATGGCGAAGGATAAACCTGTACAACTTGTAAATCATCTTGTGCACCATACATTAAATGTCTAAGAGCGACTAAAATAAATAAAGACTTAACCAGGACAGTAAAACTTGTGGCTCTATAAGCCTCTTTTTGGGAAAAATCCCATGACAGTACCTTTGTAATTAATGCTGAAGTGGTCTGGTTTTGCAAAGTCGTCATCAACTGCCAGGAAAGAGAAATAAATTGGGTGTCTCATCAGATATATCCACCTGCAAAGATTCAATGTCATCACCTGTTTCTTCTGAGCCACTCCATAGTTAATTGTGACCCACATGAAAACACAGCACAACAAAAGCAATAAGAAGAAACCTGGAACACTGAGTTAATTCTTGAAGAGTCATAGCTGAGAATGTACCATCTGAATGGCAGGTATTTACTTCAAGGTAAAGTGTGGAACTTCCATGCCACTAACTAATAATTGTCTTGTGCCATATTCCAAGTAAAACCATTTCATTATCAAGGCATAGGAGCTACTCTGAAGAGCTTAATTGCTGGAATGGCTCCAACACAGCTGTTCATTCCAAGGAGCCTTGAAACTGTTAACACTTATCTAAACAGGAAAACACCATGAAATAAAACTTTATTTACAAACTCACACTGCTGCAAAACTGAACCCTCCTTAAACTTTTGAGTTTTGGCACAATTTCTCTAGATTATTTGGCAGAGCTCATTACAGCAACATGCAGCCTGCAATTGTTGTTTCTCCCCATTTCAGCAAAAAGAGCCCAGAACTTCAAAGGAAGATGATTGCAAACAGTCTGCAAACTTCTGCCTACAGGAGACCTGAAGGGAGTAAGTCTTTGTCATCTCAGTTTAAAGTACAATCATGGAAATCTTGACAAGGATTCCAGCAGGGCCAAGGCCACAAAAAATAAAGGTGCAGATACTCATCTTGAAACACTCTGCAAGAAGTTGGGACGTGGCTCTTTTTTCAGCCCTGTGCAGGTTTCTGGCCAGCCTCAGCACACGTCTGCCAGGAAATGGCTGGGATTGGAGCAACTCAAAAGATGGGGTAGGCAACACCCAGGAGGCCAGGAAATTAGAACAGATTTGTCCTCTCATTTACACTGGGGTAATTTGGGAAATCAGATCCAAGAGGTGGCTTCAATAGCCATGCAGTCTCCCTTCCCTGAGACTTTAATTTCTGAAGGCAGAGGACAAATATGTCATCCTTCTTTCTGTCTACTCTATTCTCATGCAAATGGCATGGAGTGCTTTCCTCTTAATTACCCACCTTCTTGCCAAAGCTGTCAAAAAAAGAGAAAAGCTAACTTTTTGGATTTATTTTATTAAACTTTTAATATTCAAATTTATGGGAGTCTTCAAGCCTAAATCCTCATTAGAGCTTATCAGCTAATTAATGCTCCAGAAATTAACTCACTGAAACAACATGCACAACCCTCATCCAATTAAGCAGATGGATAATCCAGAGTGGAAAGAAAAATACAAACCCACAACTAGAAAACAGCTAGAACCCCTTTGCTGCATCCATGAAGGAAAAGCATAGGAATATACTATATAAAGCACATTTTAGGTTCAAATATTAAGCCCATGAAAGTCAGATGCTTACTAAAGTGCCTTGCATATGAGGGGATGTGGGTGATAGGGACAGCTTCAGTGAAAATGTCCCATACAGAGTTACAAAGGAAGCACTTAAAAATATCCATCTTCTCTCTATCTTTTTTTTTTTCTATTTTGTTGTTTTAGAAATATGTCTGTTCCAAACAAAGCATTGAAACATAGCAAATAACTTAAAATTCCATTTGGGAATCATGATATGCCTAACTAATACATCTCATCCACTTTCCACACTGAATCAAATTTCTGAACTTTTCAAATGAAATTTACCCTCAGGATGGTGAATATGAAGAATCAGTAAACCCTGAAAGCACTGGAAAGTCCCTCCTGCCCACCTGGAAAGCTCCATGCTCTGGAGGCCCTGACAAATGGCAGGAATTCAGAAGGACTTGGGGAATTTTTCTCTGGGAAGATGATACTGAAAGCTCACCCCAAGATGTTCAGACTTAAAAAACTCAGGCTATTTAAATCCTCATCAGACAGGCTCTCTGAAGTTAAGTTGGCTGGAGCAGGAGATTATTACATGTGGCATTTCTCTACAGCACAATTTAGACAAAAACATGCATTAAAAAGAATCCTGACAGTGCCACCAGTGGCTCTCTCTTATCTGAGGCCTCCCTTTTGTCCATATAAAGAGCTGATGAAGAGATCACAATCTTCCCTAAGCCCAGGAGAAAGACCAAACTGAATGTGGGGTTTGGCTGTCTTCCACCGAGTCAGTGACAAGAAAAGACTTGAAGCAGAAAATCTTACTATTCTGGCAAGAAACCTCTTTTTTACCATTAAATATTTTTGGCTGATTTTCCAAGGTAAAAAAAAAAAAAAAAAAAAAAAAAAAAAAAAAAAAAAAAAAAAAAAAAAAAAAAAAAAAAAAAAAAAAAATATGAACAAGAGGTGCATATAAAATTAGATTACCTGGAGACAGCTTTAATTTCTATAAAACCATAAGAAGTTTTTATGTGACTGCTTAATCTTTTAACAGCTGCTTCTTTAAGTACTCATTTGCACTAAATATATCACATGTCACCATACTTATGATCTTCCTGAAACAAAAGAACATCTTCCAAAATGACTAGAGCTGGCAATATTAAAGCAGCACCTACTGGCATCATTATATTTAAGTATCTGAAATAGACATTACTGTCAGCAGAAATTTTTTAAACCTTTCTCCCTTCTTTTCCTTACAAGAGGTTATTAGAGTTACTTCAGTGTCCTATGTCCTGTGATAAAATGCTGGAAATGAACTCTTAAAATTGGCAATAAATACCTATAGCCCATGAATCTGAGTTTCTCAGATCATTTATGTACCTTAAAAAATTGTGTTCAAAGCACATTCTACTGACTACCTTGAAATTCTTAGCAGACTGCTGACACTGTTGTTCAAGTTTCCTGGAAAGGTAAAAAAGAGCCAAGGGAGAGATTCACCCAAAACACAGCTTGATCTCTTTACCCACATTGCCTGGGGATTTCCTCTGCATGGGCTTTTGTTCTTAAATATATTAACTGATGTGGAACAAGCTGTCAGCTCTAAATTCAGCAGCTTCTGTCCGAAACTTTTGGTGATGGGGCGGTGCTTGAATGTTGGCATTATTTATGAGCAGTAAAATCAACTTAGGCACACAATTAAGGAATAAAATCCTGGGTTGTTTGGGAAAGATGATGTTTCAGGGGCACTGACAATCAGGTCAAAGTGAAGTTTCTGTAGGGATGCTGCTTTCCTTTTGCATCATTCTCAGCATCCTGAGGCTGTCAAGTCCCACAACGGAGGATACACCTATTAAATTCATATTTTTTCCAACTGAACTGCTGTTTTCCTCCATAGAAAGATTAGTCCCTCTATTAAAAAAAAAAAATAGAAGAGCCACTATTGCTCAAGATGCTAATAAGAGGCACCAGAGTTGAGCCAGAAAGTATTTTTTGTGCATTTGCCTCAACCCTCTGATGCTTGTGTTTCCATTTGCATGCACAGTCTTACATCTACCAAGTAGTTTGTGTTGCTCAGAACATTCTTGGTTTGATCATAATCCTACTGTCATGTAAAGATATGTGACCTCACCCCAAAAATATGAGTATAGAGCCTCCTTTAAAAGGAGAGAAAAAAGTTTCTGCCCACAGGTATTTCCACTTCCCCTGTATTGCACTCCTGAGGCCACAAGTATGTGAGATAAATTGGTTGCTCTGAAAAGGTGGAGGCCTTTTTTTTGTGGATTGAGTTTAAAAAGAACAGGATGCTGCATTTCAGGGGCCAGGTGATGTGAAGGAGTGAAGCCTGAGTGGCTTGGTGAGCATCCCTGTGCTGGGGGAGTGGCCTGTGCTATAAAATACACCTTGCTGTCTCTGTTTACACATCAAGTACATAAAACATTTTGAAATATCTCAGTAATGTGAAATATGAAAATATAGAGGGCTACACTGCTTATGCTCAACGTCCTGCAAATAGAGCAGCTTTGGAAGGGTTTAGGAAATCAGAACAGCTTTGAAGCCCAGACACCAGCTAAAACACAAATATATAATACAAAAATAATAGGGTAGTCATATTCCCTCCACCTGCAGAATCCAAAATTAATCAGGTGCTTATCTAAGCTGCTCAGAAACCTCCTGTAACTTTCCTAATGTGCAGCTCCATGTGTGAGATAGATTAAGCTTCGCCTTCCCATTCAGTTCTCAGGCCCAACAATACTCAGCAGGCAGCAGCAGTGTATTTAGCAAGAGATCTTATCCATCACTGCTGAAAAAGTACTGGGTATTGACTGATGAATGGAAGATAAATCACAAGAGCTCTGTCCATTCAGGCAGGGCTGAGTGACACTGACAGAACCCCGCATGAAAGCTCATTTTGTGCCTGCCTGTACAATATGTGGTTTGTAGAGAGCATTGTTCTCCAATGATATCAGTCCCTGCTCAGTGTGAAGCCCTCTCCCTTTATTCCCTTCAACAAAAATGTCCAGTTCATAAAACAGAAAATCCTCAAAGTGAAGAAATGTTATGATGACCTACAATTCAAGTTCAGATGTAGACTGCCTTTCTTGTTTGCCACAAACTAAACCAAGTGCAGCCATTTCTCATTTCTGACAAGATGAACTAAAAAGGGCAAAGGGACAAGAGCTGGAGGAAGAGGAATCCAAGAGGTGGGCTAAGAGCATTTCATGGAGCAGTAGCCTGTCAGCGGTTTAGGATTACCCATCCCAACAATATATTCCTTGGACTGGTCAAACCCCAGTAACACCTACTGATAATGACATCTCCAAGTATCTCTAGAGATGATGAGCACAAAGGGAAATGTTCTTTTTTCCCTCTGCATAACCTATCCTGATTCCATCTAACAGGACAAGTCTTTTTGGTAGCCAGGGCGAGCTCATTTTGGTTCTGAATCCTGAATCAAAACTTCTATTCCTAAACAATTATTAGCCAGAAAACTACTTTAAAAATTATATAGCCTGCCCCTCCTCAAGTTTTAACAGCAGGTACATAGGGCCAGCAGCTAATAAGTGAGCCTTTATCTCACCAAGACCAGAAAAAACAGCTCTAGAAGTCTGCTTACTTGAAGGTTTTATTATTTGCTCCCGTGAATGCAAAAAAGCCCAAGGCTGCTAAAGCAGGATTACACATTAAGTTCCAGGTTGTTGTCACAGATACTGGCTGAGAGGTGGAATCCCTTGTGTCCCCACAGCTCTCCTCAGCTGATGACTGAGGGTTGTTTTGCTGACACAGAGTGAGGAACAAGGCAGAAGAAATGTGAGCTCAGGGTGACTTTTAGCATTGTGCCACAGATGTCAGAGGAAAGAACCCCCTTTTAAACTGGCAATACCCAATGAACATCACAGAACTGCCAGTTAGGCAAAAAACCTCTCAAAAATAGTTTTACCTGCTGTATTCCACCTCCTGTCAAAATAATTTTTACACACAACCAATCTAAACCCAAACATGCCTTTTCTGATGAAGCTCTTTCCTTGCCAGAGCTCCAGTGACTGCAGGCAGCACTCCTGTGTATGCCTGAGCTAATATAATTAGCATCAACTGTGCTGTGGAGTCAGAATCTACAAAGAGGCTGCAAACTAAAGAACTGAGTCAAATTCAGAAACACAGGAACTGTTTGAGCTCAGTAATTTCAAAATTCTCCAATGTGAAGAGAAAGAGCCCGGTGCTGTCCTGCATTCAGCAGTTTCACGGGGCTCATTTTCACGGCAGGCCATCAATCACAACACCCAAAGCCAAAGCACACTTTCACTAATTTGGTGTTTGCAGTCTTTCACAGCAACTTAATAAAAGCAAGAGGAAGGGAGAAATGTGAGAGATCTCTCCTTCAGAAGACAGTTTTTTTCCTTTTGCTGTAAGTCCTCCAATTAAATAACTCACTTATGGATCTGTAATTCATAGGTACCAGTTAGGCACAGTATATATCAGTCTCATTATACATTAAATACTAATATACAATAAATAGTAATAATACTCCATCAAAACATTAATTTTTATTTTCTGTCACCAAAACTATTGTGCTGCTGGAGACTAACTTTGCAGGTAGCTTCACTGATGTATCTTTGATCATTTGGTGTAAACCAGCTCCATTACAAAGTTTATGAATGCTCCCCCAAAACTACAGTGCACACCCTTTATGTTGCTTTTTCATTTATAAGATTAGCAATCTTCATAGCCAGGAGTGATTAAAGTAAATGACTATATATTTATTTGCATTTATGAGAACAAAACTTTTAGCTGTGCCTCTAGAAGCCATCACCAGTTGGTGTTCATACCATGATTATGAAAAAGCCTTAGTACAGACAAGGAAATCCAAACACAGTTAACACATTGAAGAATAAAAGCACTGCAAAGGAGAGCATGAAAACAAGACATTCACATTACCAGAAGTTCAGACTTCTCAGAAAAGCCCATATCTCAGATGTCAGTGTCCACCAGACAAGTTCAAACTCCAACTCCAGAGCTTAATACCTTCAATGAAAAATAAAACCAAACCCACAAACAGCAGACCCATTAGCTAGGATAATATCTGAGCCCATTTTTTTCTTCAAGGTGCTCATGTGGGGAAAAGTTCCAAGAGAGAATTCTTTCACCCTTAGCTTGTTCCTAAGCATACATGAGGCTTCATTGAATTAATTTAAGGGGCATCTGAATAATATGTTTATCTATGGCTGAAATATCTCTGTGTTAGAATGAAGGTTAAGTAACTACCTCCACTGCAGAATTAAATACTAATTGCTGTTGCCAGGCAGCTCTACACTGATTCTAGGCCATTCAAATTTATGTTGTCCAGGACAACTCTAAATGCTTCATCAAAAAAAGAAAATTCATGTATTCAGCAAGTGACCAACTATTGTAAACCTGCACATTAGGGTATATGGGTGGAAAGGAGATTAATTAGCTTTTGCATGGAGAGAACAAAAGAGGGGCCATGGATACTGTCTAGATAGACTTCAGTAAAGCTTTTGACACATCTCCACAGCATCTTCCTAGAGCAACTGGCTGCTCATGGCTTGGACATGAAAGAAGAAAGAGGGTTTTTTAAAAAATGTGTGACTTGTCCCAGGGTTAGCTCAGTGCAAAGTTAGCTCAAAGCATTAATACAAGAATCAAACTCCCCCTCGGTGTGCTGCACCAGCCCCCAGTGAACACAGAGGCATTCCCTGGACTCGAGATATCAGTAAGGATAATTTAATCTACTGCTGTACCAAAAAGAAGCTGCAGCCCAATTACTTCTCCCTTCAATTAGCGCCAGGAAGAATGTTGCTTTAGTTTGAGTAAACTTGATTTATTTCTTTTCCATGTAAAATTCTAAGGAGGACAGTTTTGTGAGCATATGGCCACAGGAGAAAATATAGGAACCTTGTTAACTTCTTAGGCAGGGACACAAATAAAATTGCAGTATGAATGGAGAGATAGATATTGAGCTAAGAGTTAGAAGATAAGAGTTTATACCCAAACCCAACCACAGCTTCATTCAAATGACCTTGAGAAGTGAGTTTTCCTCTCAGTGCATCTGGCTCCTCATCTGCATAAGCAAACAGCAATGCCGACTCCACTTGGCGATGTGCTGGGAGATCAAGGCATTATTGGAAACCAATTTAACGTCTGTACCCAGGTGACATAACTCAGCTGGAATGAAATTTCCTCACGGAAGCAACTAAATTTACAGACTAAATTTACAGACTTTAAATCTAAATTTAATTAGATGACAAAACCAATTCCTCTTCTCCTAAAGTTTGAGGCAAATAAATTAAAAAAATAGCAGCTGGTCAGGATGAGCTTTAGTCACAGTTTTAGAAAAAGAAGATTTTTAGAAATGTTATGGAGAAGTTTAGCAGCTGTATCCACAATCACTTTGAATGTATCACACTAACTAGATCATCAACAATTTCCTTTGGCTTTTTAAACATAAGACAGGCAGAAATAACCTGATTTACATAATTACAATTATACACAGTAATGAGATTCCATCTTGTAGATATAGCAGCTTCCCCAAACACAAAGGAAAAGGGCAGATCTGCAAATCTAATCCTTAAAAGAAAACATTCTACAAAATAACAGTTAATGTTGCTGTATGTACTGTAATATTTAGAGACCTATCCAAATGCCATACAAATACAAATATTCTATTTATTCTGCATGCTAATAATTCGGACACCCCTTGTTTTGTTGAAATCCTCTAACAGAGCATAATTTGCCTTTTTATTTAAGGAAACACCCTGCAATCTACAATTTTCTTTCCCTTAACAACGTCAAACAAAAAGACTCAAAGATGCACAAGGGTGCCTGAATTCATCCAAGGGGCTTGCTGATGAAGTGAGTACAGCCTCACAAACACATAAAGGCTATGTGGACTGAAAGTTTTCATACGATATTGCAACAAAGCAAAAAAATTCTTGAGGATTCAGCGTGCTCACTTTGGTCCAGAAAGAGTCAATATGTACAACCCTGTGATACCAGAGTCTCAAAGTTCCTGACATTTACACCTACAAATGACAGACTACAAACAATCTTCTTAAAATACAAACAAGGAAACAAACAACACCCATCCTTACATCAGTCTATATTTTTTTTTCTTTAAGAAAAAAAGATATTTTATTCAATGGGTTTCTGCAAAGTCAAGGTTGTTTTTGGCAAGTTTTAGTTGAGAATTTTCATACTGTGAGTTCTCAGTTATTGATTCTGTTTTGTTCCACCCAAGGATGTAACAGGTATTCAAAGATGTCACCTCCCTGATCGGAGAGTGTCACAACAGGAGAGAAGATGGGAATAAGGAGCAAATTACAAAGATGAACTTCAGAGGTGTACAGAAAGGTTAGCTGGAGGACTCCTAGCCCCACCTCCTGCTCGAGCAGAACCAACTTCAAAGCTAAGTCAGGAAGCCCAGTGTCCAATGTAACCAAGCTATTGACTTCCACAAGGATGCAGATTCTTCAGCCTATTTGAGCTTATTTCAGGGCCTCAACTTAGTCATAGCAAAGAATTATTTTCTCCTTTTTTTTTTCAGCTGGAGTTTCCCTTGTGGCAGTCTGTAACTGTTGTTCCTTGTAGTCTTCCCTTGCACCTCATACATCACCTCCCTTACTACTGTATTTTTTTTTAAACTGTTGCTGAAATTAACTGAATCTTACTCAGTGTAAGCACCCCAGTAGAAGAGGACCTCTAGGAAAAACAGAAATCATGCAGATGAGTTGGTATTAGTGCCAAGATGCTTGTACCTAGAGCCCAGGGAAAAATACTCATAACCCACCATTGTTAAGAAATGAGGGATACTGAGGTTAAGTAGGAATTAAGTCCTATTTCTAGATAGTCTTGTTTAAATACATAGCCAGCCTGGAAACGTTTCCTTTGAAATTGGGGGAATTGTTTTAAATGCTCTAGATAAATTGCAGAGGATATTCGTGTGGTTCTAATTTTTTTTTAAATAATTTTTGCAAGAGAAATTATTTTATATAAAAAAGCAATGCAGGAGAACAGGGAGATCCACATATGGAGCAAACACCCAGGAAGGTTTGAAGAGGGTGTCAATTGGCTCAAAGTGTTTTTACTAAGAGAGAAGACAGTTGTGTTGTCAGAAAACTTAGAACAATAAAATTACCATAGCACTATTAAAAGACAGATTGTCATTTATCTCCAGAAGAAGATGGAGTAAGTAAAGCCAAGCTTGGTCTAAACAGGAGCACATGAATGACACAAAATATTTTTCCATTTAAAATCACTTCAGCTTAGAGCATCTGGCACTACATACACTAGAAAGGACCTAAAATATTACAGCTCTATTTTCTATTTTAATGGATAATTGGTAACACCAGATTACAGGATTTGCAGGTTCCAAGTGCTGTATTTTCATAGGGAAGAGCCTCCTTTCTTTCAGGCTTAATAAGCTTGGCCTATATCAGCTTTTCTCACATCAGTCCAAGTGTCACATTTGGGTTGGGGGAAGCTTGTTAGCAGTAATTACCAGCAGTAGGTTCTATTATTTGCCAGAGTAATTTTCCTTGCTAAGTACCACCAAAACTGCCTCAAGCCTTTAATTTTTCTTGCCTCCCTCGGCTCCCTTTTAAGCGGGTGCATTTTCCCATGATACTGCCCTGCCCGGAGCGGCCGGGGCAGGGCCGAGGCCCGGGTATCAATGTGATCTTGAGAGATGGGGTCAGCCCCAGCGAAAGCCCTTCACAAACAGACCCTGAACCCTATTAGAGATGCAAATCCACTCTCTGAGTGAGGATTGTTTGGCGGGATAATGGAGCCTGAGGAATTCCTGGGCAGCCCGCTTTTCAGCGCCTGGGCTTTTGTCCTGCCTTAGCAAATTTCTGCAGCCTGTTTAAACCCCAGCCATTGTCCCCATGGCTTCATTGATTTCTCTCCCTGCCACCAGCTCACAATGGGCTGATATGAACATCTTTGTTACTGCTTTTGTACTGTATATCAGAGTAATGTTTCAGCAGATTGAGGCCTAGCAGGAAGAATTAAACCTGTACTACACAGAGCATGATGAATTGCCGGATTTACATATCATTTCAGAGGGTATTTCTGGTGGTTCTTGCTGAATGGTGTTGTGTCTCGAAGGATGTAGTCAAGGGATGAAGTGACAGGAAAGGAAGTGATTTAGATATTCACTGACAGCTTAATACAAGATGGGGACAAATTGTGCTGATTCTCCCACTGCATCCTTCCATGGTATTAAAGAGATGGGCGGAGGTGGATGCACCCAGATCCTGTGGAACTGCCTTGGCAGGCTGTGCCCTGTAGCCAGGAGAAAGAAGGGTGCAGGAGATTTAGCTTATTCAATAGCAGCTTGCTTTGAAACATCCTGAAGGTGCCAGGGCGCACTACCCTGAGGTTTTGATCCTACTGTTCTTGGCCAAAAGATAAACTGCTGATTGAGTCAGGTCCTGACATTACACAGGCAACATATTTCCAGGTCCTGACATGCTGTGCAGCACACTTGTAAGGAAATGGCTGTGCTCAATGTGAGACTGCACGACTCAAATCAGCCTAATTCCACTGAACATCTTCTGCAGCTTTAAAACCCCCTTATAGGCTTAAGTGTTGTACTTTTTCAAAATTGACTTTGCATCTCAAAGCCAAAAAACTGTGTTCCTATTTCTGTACCTTCTATCAATTGCATTTTGAAATAGTATCTTTAAGATATTTTTCTTTTAGTTTGTCTGCAAAAATCACTATCATTCTACATCTGTGTTGTTTATAATGGACTTAAGAATACCTCTTAGCAGAAGTAAACTCTGCTGTTTAAACTCATAAGGCTTGACAGTGTTTACATAGTTTACAAATGTGAACCACAATCCACATATGGATCATATTTTGTGTAATTGGCACTGAAACGATGCAATGAGAAGAGATAAGTAAATAAGTCTGTAAAATGGTGGAGCTAACAGTAGAAATAATAAGCAGTAATTTCAAAGTTTTCCAATCAGAAGAAAATTTATATTGACATTAAACCAAAACAAAAAAATATACATGGGATGCAATTCTTTTCCAAACAGGGTAGGGCTAAATCTTACCCTCCAAAATCAGCCATATTACCTTTCTCTTCCTATCATGCAAAGTACCCCAAATTGAAACATAGTGAATAGATTTGGGGGAAAAAAACTCAATAGCAAAGGCCAAACCAATGAGATTTTAAAGCAGTTTTTATACTATTTCATAATCGTGGGCATTTCTTTATGTTAGAAATTAATATTTCCAAAGAGCAGGGTTTTTGTTCATTTCTGCCATCAACATCTGGTAATAAGCAGATAGATTAAACAGAACAATCACCTGAAACAGAATAATCATCTGTTGGAATGAGTCCAGAGGGGAGTCTCTGAGTTGATCACAGGGCTCAAACACCTCTCCTATGAAGACAGGCTGTGAGTTGTTCAGTCCGAGAAGAAGAGACTCTGGAGAGATCTTAGAGCAGGGTCCCAGTGCCTAAAGGGGGCTACAGAAACTGGCCAGAGGCTTTTCACAAGGGCATGGAGTGGAGGACAAGAGGGAATGGCCTTAGGCTGAAGGATGACAGGTTTAGACTATATATTAGGAAGAAATTCTTTAAGCATGGGGAGGCACTGGAACAGATTGCCCTGTTGTAGATTGTGCTTTCCTGGAAGTGCTCAAGACCAGGCCAGATGGGGCTCTGGGTAACCTAGGCTAGTGGAAGGTTCCCTGCCCACAGCAGAGGGGTTGGAATGACATGATCTTTAACCAACCCAACCCGTTCTATGATTCTGTGGAATTACTTGATCCATGACAGAGACAGGTATGTACATAAGAGATTTCTTTGAGCAAAACAAAATGGCAGAATTCTGAAAGGGCAATGACTACTGCTAAGAACTACCTAGAAAGCAAAGACATCCATTTGAAATGTTATTGCAATAGTACAGGACTGGCTGTAGACAGTAGGGAATCAGGCTTGAAAGAATCGAGTGATAGGCTCAGTGGGCTGTTTTCATGGATATGCTTGAATAAATGCTGGAATATTGTTATTTATCTCTGTGAGGGTCAGAAATCCATACAGAGAGACCCTAGCAGGAGTACTGATTCAGTCTTTTCCTTAACAAGTAGCAGTCATATATTAGATGGACCATTTTTACCCTGAAAGACCATTAGCCGAAAATCCAGTACCCTTTGGCACTTACTTACAAGGTTAGACATTCATTTTGCCCTGATTTCTTTTCAAGAGATCCTTCATCATGAAATCTGGATTTTTGGATTAGATATCTACTGATTAATTCAAGTCATTCTTGCAGACTTTGCAGACATGTACAGCTCCTCTTTTCACTTGGAATAGAAAGAACATTACTGAGGGGATTTATTTACAGCAGGTAGATGTGAAAGGTGGCTATGAAGTACAAGCAAGGCTGGCAAGGAAAGCTGGCTCAATATCCATTAAATAAGTCATCAGCCTTCCCCTGATCCCTTGTTAGTCACTCCATTTTCTCTACAGTTATTACATGCAGTAGGCAGAGAAAATTCGAAAACTACGCTGAAAAATAAATTGAAATTGTTCAAGCAGTTCTCTTTGCCATGTTCCTTTCATTTTTTTCTGAACTATATGAAATATCTAAAGTTGAAAGGAGCAACTCCTACCAAAGCCTTTTTAAGATGGTTTAACATGCAACTCTGGCAAAGAGACGAGCAGAGAAGCTGGATAAGTCTTTACATAGAACAGGACTGGTTCAGACAGTTGTCATTCATTAATGCTCCGTTTTGTTTGGCATCAACAGTGCAAAACCTTCATGGTGGGGTTTTTTTGAGAACAGGCATCAGTCAACCATAATTGAATTAAAACAAAAAAGATCCACCCACCTGTCCCACCCCCTGTAACTGTGAGTTGCAGAAGCCAACTTGGTACCCAACCCGTTCTACTGGCAGAACTACCTGGCAAACAAGCTCACAAACAAACTGTCACACTTGTCAAAGAGGTGAATCCTGGACTTGCTCTTTGTGAAACAGTCTCAAGTAATTTTCAGAGTACTTTTATATTTATTTATTTAGGTAAATAGGTATTCTAATCAGAGTTTATTACTCCATTGTGCCATAAATATTTCTCTGGTCTAGTCATAAGCTGTTAAACAACATCTATCACCAGGAAAGGTGACAGTCAGCTTGTTTCACATTCTTAACAGGACCTATTCGCTGAAAACTAAGTCACCTAATTACCTTTGACAGTTTAATTTCTAAATATGAGACATACTTCTTCCAGGTAGCCTAATTCAAGTGACATTTCCTTCCTAACATATTCCTGAAATCCTGTTAAAGCTCCCAAATCATGATTATGTAGACACTCCCACCCTCATAAAATAGCTACTCCTCCCTTCTTAGCCCATTTTTGCACCTGCTATTATCACCCCAGTCCTATACTTCCTTTTTCCCCCCTCTCTCTTCCAAAATATTCTCTATTAATGCCATCTCAAGCATTGCAGGCTTTGACAAACTCACAGCACATTCTCCAAGGAATCTAGAATCCACATTTATTCAATTCCCAAAATATATGGCAGAACTAAAGCTTGCACTCTTTTGCATCACTTGAAGACAAAACAAAAGTTGTCTCATACACAATTACTATTTCTTTTGAAATTCTGTTAAAGGGGCAGTTCTCTGTTCCTTACAGAAAGGAAAGACTGAATTACAGGAAAGTCCATTAAACAAACAAAATCCCCAGAAAACCAGAACACTTTGGCAATGTGCACTTTGGTAAACTGAAACTATTTTGTGACAGAAGAGCTTACTGAATAAGCTGACAAGCCTGTAGGTGTATCTATGTCTGTCAAATGCAGACTTCCAAATTCTGATCTAGATTTTGTTTCTGTGACTGGAGACCTGAAGCCTCTGGGTTTTGAAGGAAGAAAGAGAAAGTAAAGAAAAACTGAGCAAAATGGTTATTTCCAGCATTAACAGCTACTCTGAAAATCCAACTCAATCTTTTGTACTTCCAGTGCTGAACTCAAAATAAACAAAGCCTAGCTTTCTTTTTTTTTCCACCAAATTTCTGGATTCCATGAGTGAAGGGCCCTCTTTTCCTCTTCTTCAACATGAACAGTCATCTCCAAGGCAGATATGAATTATCCTTTATATGCCATCATTTTTTGAGCTAATACCAGGGAGATCCTCATCCATAGGTGTTCATTTGGGTTTTTTCTGTGTGTTTTCTGGTGTCTTTTGGCTGCTCACTCTTTATGCTTGGTTGTCAATTTGTAATCTTGAGAATGTCAGCGTTATACAAACCAAAGCCAGGAGAACTTAATTTCCCTCTGAATACCACAACAGGTTTTCTTAAGGTGCAGCCCTTTTCCAGGGATTCAGAGAGAAGCGACAGCCACACACACACAAAATGACAAAATATGCATCAAGGGGCAGGGAGGGATGGCACAAACCCTCTTTTTCCCATAATCATGGGGATCAAGGGAATACATTTATAACACCAGGAAACAGATCACCTTACCTATATCAGCACTTGGGACAAAGACAAGCTTTGTCTCTGAAACTTCTCCTAGCTCATTGTACAATCCACTCTTACAGGCTATGAACTGCTACCTTAAATAACTTTTGTTTCCCATCACCACTGCCCACCTGGAAAACATATCCATGCTTTCACTCACTCTTTGGATGATTAGAACACTTTTCCAAACTTTCAGCCTCCATTTGTCCACAATCACAGGATGCATTGTTTGAAGTATCACAATACACCATATAACTGGAGAACAATAAAAAAAGTATATAAAAAAAACCCTGAAAAAGTGAAACAAAACAAAGTGCAGACCACATTTTTGTCACTTAGAAACATTAGGCACTTCCTTCTAAAAACACATGTATAAACAAAACTTCTGCTGAGATTCTGTAATGAGTCAGGGATCTGCCTTCCTTGTCCTAGGAGGATAAAGAAATCATAGGTGGGATCAATCTGGGGGATGGACAGTACACCAGATGTGAACCTTTATACTTCTGCACATTTTCATTATTTAGTTATTAAGCAGTTCTCACTTCCTCAGAGAAGCTCGGGTTTTTAATGGTTTGTTACCTCCTGATGGATCCTGTTGTCTCCCAGGAAAACAAGTAATCCTCAGATCTTTGTTTTTATTCCTGGTTCCTTCAATATTTCCCTCAATATTTGAAAGAAGTTGCTGTTATTTATTCTGTCTTGAAGTGTCATTCTCCAGAATACTCCATTTCTCGGATGCTATTCAAGGTGAAAATGCAGTGTTGGGAACTCTTTCCAGATCCAGCATGAAAAGTTAAACCTCCTTAGAGGTCTAACCTATGCTCAGTCCCTTGTGGCAGGAACAACCACAATTCCCTTGCTCCCAAGGTAGACACCCAACTCAAAATGCCCTTACTCCAGGATTTTCTTTCCTTGTCTGTCCTGCCCAATCTTTGACCTTGTGCTTCCACGCACCACTTATCACCTGAATGAGCCTGAAAGACACAGGCTGCTGATATTGAGCTTTTCATTTAAAATAAACTACAACAGTGGGAAACAACAGCTGACTGTAGGGAGTGTGTGACTTTCCTCCATTTTAAATTGATTTAAATTTATCTGTGCTTTGGGAGGGGTTTTTGAGAGTGGAGGTGAGGCGAAGTCAGGTTAAGGGACATGGGGACAACCTAAAGTGTATGTGTTGAACATATACCTTTCAGTAAAGGTCACAGACACACACAAAGCCAAAAGCCAACCCCAAACTCCAAATAATTGTCTTGTATTTTCAAGTTACAGACCTTTTTATCCAGGCACTCTTTAAAAGTTCAGTTTTGAATTTCAGCAGATATTGGAAGCTTAAGAGTGGGGACTCTGAACAACATGTAAACTAATTATCGATTTTCCCCCTTAAGACAGCAAGCTCATTCAAAGGAAAAGAGATAATCCTCTTAATGTTTTGCTCCAAGAACCTCTAGGAACACAGATAAAATAACTTCATAAATAGGTATCCATTGAGAATTTATTTGCATTTCAGTGTAACAGGGCCTGATGGAGGGTCTGAGCAGTGCTCTTCTAAAACCTATTATTTGCTGAAGAACTGCTGCCCATACAGTTTTAAAATGTTGCTGTATGAGCAAGATCTTGCATGTTTTATGACAAACTGTTCTGTCTAGTATTTAAAACCAGTTCATCCATTTACTTTAGTCAAGTTAATTCTAATGCCTTGAAAATGCACTTTTGTCACAGTGACACCTCATTGCTCCAGAGGTGGTTTGCCTGCAGCAGATGTTCAGCTCTGTTTACTAATCTAGGAGTGAATGTATTTCAAGGACTGGAAGACATTCTTCTAATTTTTTTTCTTTCTAAAAGCCATCTGTATTTTTTCCTACCTCGCCCGTCACCTCCTCTGTGTTTTCAATGATGTATATAATTATTGAAGCACTAAACCCTGTGTTTACTATTGCTCAGAATCAGAGACACTTACTCTTACATATCCTATTCTTTCAGTCCCGATCATGAACAAAATCAATAGTTTATTACAGGGACAATTTTTCATCTCTGTCACTTTCAAATTGCCCCTCATCCTACTCTAATATACAGAGATATTTCCTGCCACCTTCCTTTATTAGTGAGGGGGTCTTAAATTAGAGAGAAAAGGTTTAATGAAAGTAGTTTTCCACTTGCAAATGTCTTATTTTCAATGAAGTATCTCACGCTATTTGTCAAAACAAAGACCTGAAGCCTGGCCTGGTGACACCATCATGATGACATTGCTTCAGATACACTGTAAACCACTGACTGTGTCATGGTGTCAATAGAAGGCATAGGAAGGGGAGAAAAACAACAAAATAAATACATTTTTTAGGAATACAAACCCACAGAAGAACCCCTAGCAAAGCCCCTGGTTTACAGATGGCTTAGCCTGGTTTGTCGGACACTAAATAAATCAAGCTGCGGTTGACAAGAAGACCTCATGGTTTTGCTACAAACGCAGCAGACAGTAATTTAAAAGGAGATAATCAAATAATCACTGTTTCTGACTGGTGACAGCACTTGTAGCAGTCAGCTAACAGCTAACATGTATGCTGAACTTCGATAGTATCTAAGGAGTCAGTAGTAAAACCTGAGTAACATAACAGCTAAATAAACACAACTGTTGCATCTTCCTTTGCTTCTCTTGGCTTTTCACTGAGACACCAGGAGCTATAAAACCTTTTCCCATTACCTAAACACTACAAGAGTGCAAGGAATTCTTTTCCCCATGGATCTCTTGCTGAAGTTACCCTTCTGCTCCATGAACTCAGAAGCAGACCAAGCCATGTCTTATTGAAATAAATTAAAATATCCACCCAGAATAACAGTTCTGTTAACAGGAAAGGGAATCCCTGCCAATACATTTTTTAAGCAAGAATTCTGTCAAAGGTGTAAAAAAATACTTTGTAGAGACCAAAATGAAACCATTTTCAAGGTGCTTGGAAAGAACACATCTCTCTACCATTTTACCTTTTCATCAAGAAATAAAGACCAACCAACCAATCAAGCTGCAATTTCCTCCCCTACACCTGAGGTGACTTTTCATCTACAATTAATTCTCCTTCTCTTATCAAACTAAGAACTTGCAATTGCTGACCTTTATGAATTAACCCTTTCCTTTGCAGCCATAGAATTTCTGAACCCACAAAAGTCTTTCATTTGATTGACAGCTTGAGGGTGAGATCCACTTAAGCCCACAAAAAATGCACAGTAATATGCACATTTTGCCCAGGTTTTCATATTTGTGGCTAACAAATGTAGTCCATTTTTGTTGTTCATGGATAAATCCTGATTTCATACTGAAGATTCTATTAATAATTTATCAGAAAATTGGGCCAGAAAATTATCATTGTGAGAGTCAGGTCAAAGTTTATCATGTCTGTAGCAGTTTTTAATAATTTCGTAATCCCTTATGAAACTTTTATTAACAAAGAGACTAAGCCAAAGGTGCATTCAATTATATTTGCTAAGTTTGCTGCATTGGATACTGGCTGCCCATCTTACATGGTTTTAATCCCCTTTATCAAATAAAACTGTGAAGATTTTTCTTTAAATGGAAAAACATCCAACACCATCAGGAAACCACTTCACACAGAACTTTTCAGCTGAATCACTGCTTATTCCCTAATTGCTCAAGGTTTCATTATTTACAAAAAAGTTCAGGAACACTATTGTCAGAAAAATATTCAAACAATGAACTCTCTGGTCTTTCCTATCAGAGGATTTCCATGTTTATGCACAGTTATTTGTAAACTACCTCTATCCTGCCAGCTTTCCATCCATCCCCCAGCAGCCATTACAGAGAGGGAAAAGAAACAGTGGCTGAGAGTGGCACAAGCTCACAGGCATCTGGTAATTTATGTGTCATGTCTCCCCTTCTGAGCACAGTGTTTATATTATCTTTCCAATTAGTTTTGCCTGGGCTCTTAAATTCTGTGAACTATGTGGGGCTAGAGATTATTCTACTAGACAAAGTGAATCAATTGGAAAACAAATAAAGAAGAGACTATCAAGTTAAAAAATGCAGAGATTAAGAGAGACAAGGTTACTGAGGCAAAAGGATGTCAAAGGAAGAATTATAGTCCCAGACAGCAACTCCAAAGTAGTTCCTAAAACCTTCTGTCTTACTAAAAAAGTAACTCCCCACAGTTCTTAGCTCTGTAGAATGCAAAGGTATCATGCTCAAGGCAGGAGATTTATTTTCTCTGTAGGCTAAGGAGATAAAGGAGCCATTTAGATCTGTTTAAACACACAAGATGCGTGGGGGCAGACTATGAAGCAGAAAGCAACCAGCAATTTAAGGAGCAGGGTTACCATTCCATAGAAATCTGGTGTGTGCTCAGCCCAGTGGAATTCTCATCCCAGATACAAACAGCACATTGATCATCAGATTCCAAAGGTTTTCTTTCACTGTGTGTGGAACAACGTGTCAAAGATATTACTGTAAAGAAGGCAGCAAATGGGTGGAAAAGAAACCAATATTTGAGTTATTGTGGAGTTTACATGGCTACAACATGGAGATTTTCACTTATTACCAGTTCACAATATAACCCAAGCATCACCAATGAAACACAGATATCTTGACTTTTACTACCATTGAGTCTTGGTCTGTGCCATGCCAATTCTGCTGACTGGCATCCTACTCTGCTACAAGGCTGAAATCTATAGTTTGTGCACAAAACCATGGCCACTCCTTGTCTAGTTAAGTAGAAAATAATGTTCATTTTCAATATTGGACAACTGTTACACCTCCTCTTCTATCCAACTTTTGGCTTGGATTAGAACACCTTTTTCTGTAGCATTTCATTTGGAAAAGTCTGTTAACTATTAATGCTTGCCTTTTCTTCTTTCCAGTCTTCTCTCTTTTAGGTAATTTACCAAGTATCATAAACTGAGATAGAATTAATTTTCCAAAACAAATGGTCACCAAAAAATCCAGCTTTTCTGTTCCTTGTTGTCCAGCAGTGGGGTTTGCTCTCAAGTCCTGCTTTTTTTGGTGCTAAATTGCCCAAATGAAGTGTGTGGCCAAAATTTGTAAAACTTCCTAGTGGTTTACATCTGACTTTGTTCAAAACAATCTCTCCAGTGCAAAACTGGTAACATAAATGTTATCCTGAGCTTTTTTTTTCCTCATCCTGAGGGAAATATCGTGTGGTTAGCATTTAGCCCTCATGGCATAGATTTTGTGGCGTTTTACCCCTTCTCAAGATTTCAGCCACGATGCAGACAGAGCTCATTGCTGCTCACACTCTCAGCCCCGCTGTGTACTTTGCCAGCCCCCCCAGTGTCAGATGTTAAGGTCAGAGTTCAGCTTGTGTCTGGCTGCTGAGTGGGATTTTGTCCTCTGAACAAAACAATCGCCAGCAGGATCTCATGTACTCTGTATCCATCATGTTAGCACTTTTCCAGCATCCTTATCTCTGCCTCCAGGAAGCCGTGTTGATGATGTTCTTTCATTATCCCAAAGCAACTGTGGTGAAAGGTGAGCGAGTCCTTGATGAGGCTGAGCACGCAGTGGGGCCCACGCTGGACTGATCCGCAGGATGCTGCACAATTTGCTAAGCAGCTTTGTGTCATGAGGCAATTATTCATTTAAAGCCCACTGAAAACAACAACTTAAGTATATCAGGAGGCTCATTTTTTACAGCTTTGCCAGGGATGGGGTCACAGAGACTCTTGCAAAGCATTATTTTTGCTGGATGGACTCTGGGCTTCCTGTCCCTTAGCAATCTCTAAGGAATCTCTCATGTTGGCAGGACCTTATGTGAGTAGATTTTCCAGAGTTTTCACACATGATTCTTCACATAAGATGTAATTGCCCAGAATAGGACATGTGTCACCTCAGATATATCATAATATCTGAGAATATCTGAGAATATCCTTTTAGCTTGTCATACTGGGAAGGAGGCTGTAATCGTGCACTGAAAAGGTATTTTCTCATACTTGTTCTTGGAAGGGACATCTGATTTGGAGAAGGATGTCTCTAAAGTACCAGGACTTTCCTGGGAAGAACTGGAGCAAATGTGATAGAATCTGGTTGTTTGCTGTAACTGGTGGAAAGATCCTGTCCCTCTTTATTCACACAAAAAAAAAATTGTAGCATCAAGCTTGGCCAATGGCAAGTATATTTTTCAGTCTGAAACTTAAAGTGTCCTTTTGCATGTTTTTCTTTTCTTTGCATCTGTCAATGCCTCATCATCTCCATGTGTTGATCTAGCACCAACTTCAGCTTCTTTCTCATCGTAATGAACAAATTATTAAAAGAAGAAATGTATACTCTTTTAACCAGTGCACCTTTTCCCCACACATACCTGTCTATCTATCTGTCTCCTATATTCATCAATCCCTATCACAATCAACATCACACACTGTAAAAAGTTTCATCATTGCAACATGCCTCATGTGGGAAAGGGATTATTACTCAACTTCGTCTAAAGAGAGAGCAGCATGGGTAGAAAAAATGGTTTTTTACAGAGGACTGCTGAAGTTTGCAAATACAGAAGGGTTTGAACCATTGGATTATTTTTCTCTCTACCATTTTTTTCATGCAGTAGTGTTATAGTGTCACTGAATAGTGAATATAATCTGCCAGAAAAATTATTGAATTCTTCCAGATTTTAGATGGATTTCAACTCCGAATCCTTCAGTGAAAATTCCTTAAAATTGCATGTAAACAGTGACTCTTACATTTGAAACTTTGTTAATAGCATTCATTGCCATGAGATGATAGAAATGTTATTGAAAGGGCATGGATGTAACACTGGAAATTTAGGAGTATTTGGAACAAGTGTTTCAGTTCTAGTCTCTGTCCTCTTGTGTCTCCTTTATAATTTAGGATTTTATCAGTCTTCTTTTATAAACACACACAACTTCATCTTGGGAAAAGGGCTGCTTTCACTGTTGCTTTGAAATCCTGCCAACACCTCCCTTCTGATGCCCCTGATAATCATCAGGTAGCACTGTGACTGTTACTGTCACACCTTCAGCGCTTTGCAGGCGTTAAAATTTGGGAGACAGCGATCACTGGACTGAAATTTTCAGATGAGTGCTCTTCCTGTGGGAGGAGGGTCACAGTTGTCACACCAATTTTCATAGATATGAACCCAGCACAGAATACAGTAAGACAACCTGCAGTACTGTCAGCTGCTAACCACACATAAATGTAAACGTCTGAGGTGGGCCACTCCAATTAAATGTAGTTTGTGACAGAGAGGGGAGTTAAATATGTTGAGGCTTTTAAAATGAAATTGTCTTCTAGCAATGGAATTTATTCTCTACAACTATAATGCCAACTTTTAATGATTTTAAATAAAAAAATTAAAACAGCAAGGCAAATCTGAAGACAGGAAGCCAGGGCTGGGCTTTGGTAATATCAAGAGACCCGTGCAAAAGTGATAGCCATGAGCTGAAACATGCTTTGTTTTGACTTCTAGAAGGAAAGGTCTGTGCCTTATCTCTAGCAACCCTGTAGGGATCTGTAGAGATCTTCTTTTTTTTTTAACTTTTGAACCCCCTATCATGGGCTGAAGAGGAAATTGCTTTTTCAGATGCTGTAAATAAATTCTGCTCATGAAATCACGCACTGTAAAGCACCAGAAGACAGTCCCCCTCCCAAAGGTTAAGTGAACTGCTTGTATAACATTCACAGACCTCCAAAGCCCAGTAAAGAGGTGTCTGAGACCTGGAAATTGTTCCCTCTTATATTCTGTGGCTGTGCAACAGGAGGGTGGAACTTTAATAGTGTAACCAAGGCATACATGACTTACAAACCCTTTGCTCCTGCCTCTCAAAATCTCTCAAGTATCCATGATTAATTAATTGGCGTATGCAGCTTGCTCTGC
Organism: Polioptila caerulea; assembly: GCA_013397295.1. Lineage (NCBI taxonomy): Eukaryota > Metazoa > Chordata > Aves > Passeriformes > Certhiidae > Polioptila > Polioptila caerulea. The sequence goes on along the minus strand of VYXF01011782.1, from coordinate 476,598 downwards.
AGCGCAGGAAGAAAGCCTAAAGCATCACAAACATTTATTTTGGAGTCTGGAGAGAAAACAGAATTATTATCCTTGGGTTTTGAGGTGCATTGAGATTCAAGTGAGGCTGGAGTTTTCAGTTCTGGTTGCTGGTTTAGAAGAAGGAAGGAAGGACACTGTTGAGATTGATAAGGTCAACAAAATGATAGTAACTAATTCAAAAGCAAGATGTCAGTGACTGAAGTTATAAGAAAGGGATTAACCTATAAGCAATTTAGGTGGAATGTGTTTTTCAGTACACAAAGGGTAACTGACACACAGGATGAAATAAATTGGCAAGGTCAGTGTCAAATGAGCAGAGAAATCAAGAAGAAATGGGATAACACTCTTAAAAAACACAGAGTAAAACAATGCCCAGCATAGGGGGAAAGATTCCGTAACAACAACAGATCACATCCATTCTCAAAGTTGACAAACACAAAATTAAAGTACAAGTGAAAGGTACAGGGTGTCCTTGTTCTTCTGGGAAACACAAAATTACAGATTCAGATTTCAAAGCCTGGTAACCAAGCGTCTGTGGATTGGGATACAATTTCTAAGCAGAGCAGGTGCTGACAGATGTTAGGGTTCTTTTTATTATTCTGTATTACAGCACAGCAGAAGATGTTCATTCTTCTTTCTTTTCCATTGCAGTGTCAGCCAGCATTTGAGAGAAAAAGAGAGAAAGGATGAGAAGAAGCCACTTTTACAATACTGCAGAGAAATAGACTTTGGTATGAGCCATAAACCTCATTTCACAGAATAGCAACCCCTTTAAATCTCAGACACCAAATAAAAGGCAGCTCTGTCACTCTCTTTGGTAGTGATTAACATGTGGCATTGAATATAAAACACACACATTTCTATTAACAGAAGGCAAAGTGGAAAATGTTTCTGAGCACTACGGACCAGTCTAAGGATAAAAGCAATTTATGGAGGTTTACTCTTAGAAAGAAAACAAGGATTTAGAGAAACAGAGAAAACATTCAAACTCTATTGAAAGAGACAAAATTTGTTTTGACATATTCATATTGATTTATCTAAACAAAGGATGTTGCTCCTCGTGCTACCCCAGCACTGTGATGTGTCAGAGAACTTTAATTATTTTCAGAAAGAATTGGAATTAAAAAAAAATACCTGTGATGACCCAAGTTTGAAAGAATAATTTCTCTTACAGGGAACAGCGAATCTCACAGGAATCACTGGAAACCAAGCCAGTGCCAACATTTTGAATAAGCTGTAAGAATTACAATGATAACAATACTTTGGAAGAGCTTGCAAAGTAAAATGGAAGGAATGAGAGCAGCAGAATCAGCCCAGGAGAATTTCTGGGAGAAGTGGGGTGTACTACAGCATATTTTTCATGCTGTTTGATGTAAGAAGGCAAGACAATGTAATTAATTTTGAAGAAATCAAAGGTAAAAAGGATGCAAGTCAGGGTTTACTGCTGTAAGAAAATTCCTATTAAAGGTACAAAGCCCAAACCTAAAAAGAAAGTTTCAAGAGGAAGTATTTGTAACCCAAAAAAAAAAAAAGAGGGAAGAATATTTTCATTTTTATAAAGCCAACCCCAAAAACTCTGCCCTGCCTGTTGCTCACAGGAGCTTTCTAATGGCTGTGGGGCAAAGAGCAAATAGGTATTGGAAAAGATGACTGCTGTATTTGTGGCACAAGTAGAAAAATCAAGAAAAAAAAATTAAGAAAAACTAGAAAAAACTTACAAAATTGCTACTAAGTGCAACACAGCTAAGGAGGAGAAGTTCCACAGGAGATGGGTAGGTTGGAGACATCAGCAGTTGAGGCAAACAATATAGAATTACACATGTTCAATTCTTTGAGATGATCCTGTTTCTTTCCTCAAACTACCACTTGGATTCTGATTAATATATTAAGCAATCTGCTGAAAAATGCAAAAAAAACCCCAAAAAAACATTCCATAGCATGAATATTATGGTTTACAGAGGGTCTGTAGTATTTAGCAGGAAAAACCTAAAACAATAGAACATAATCATCTGCAGGAAAATCCACTAGTCCTGGGTTAAAGATAATCCCATAAAACATATATTCATATATTGGAAATGTTATTTGGGAGACAGATGTTGAGGAAAAGACAAGGTAAGAATGATGCTGTCCCTAGCCTGCCTGTCCCTAGAGACAAATATAATCCAAAATAATTTACAAATATATGCTTGAGGTGATAAAAAAAATCATTCTCTCCAGAGCATGATCCTTTCTCTACAGTCTGTAATTGTAGCAAAGGTTGTTTCTGCTAAAAGTGAGCAAGAATTTGTTGGGTTTATTTGCTGTTAAATTGAAAACTGAATTTTTATTTTTTTGTGTGCTTCTGTCTGGTGTACTTGGTTTATAATTGCCTGAAGGATGACCAAGTGTGGTGTGGAAGAAGGGATTACAGGCAACCTCAGCCCTAATGAGTGACAGTTGTACTAATTACCAAAGAAGAGGAACAGCCTTGCTTTTGATGGGTTGTAGCTGTGACTAATAAAGATAGGTGTGATAAAAGGGGTGGGTGATAATAGGGGTGGGTGATAAAAGGGCTGGGTTGGCAGGGCTGGGGGCACCTTGAGCAGGAGAGCCTTGGGAAGGCAGAGTTGTCCTGGGGAAGAAGGAAAGGTCCAGGGAGGAGAAAGAAGAATCAAACAAGGAGGAGAGTTACTGCTGGCAAGAAGATCTGCCATGAGGTCAGTGTGGGTCTGATGGGGTTGGGGCCTGCAGTCAGAGTTGAGCTTGGTAAGGCCTGTGTTCAGAGTCTGCAGACTAAGGCTTGCAGGCATAGTCCAGCAGGGAATAGCCAGCAGCCAGAACCTGCAGTAGGAGCTTGCTGTGATCAGAGTCAGGGTGGCCATGCTGTAAGGAAGCATGAACTGGGATCCTTTTCACGTTGTTGAATGTCTGTGCCTTGGCTCGTTTGTACCCCTAACAAGAGCTCTACTGCGACAATCGAGACATTTATCGTGGTATGAATGTGGGTTTGTGTTGTCCTAAAGTTCCAGCTGAATACAGAACATATCAAAGCTGAACAGGAGCATAGGGAAGTGACTTCTCCAAAGTCATAGGCCAGGTCAGGCACAGCAGCAGGAACAGCATCCGTCTCTTTGAGCCTTTAACCTCATTTTCTGCCTCCTTCTACACTTCACTGCCTCAAAGGCAGAGCTTTCTGCACCTTTCTCTCAGATATGTCCACATGCACCTTTGTGCTTTGCTTCAGCTGAATCTCGTGGCTTTCTATGGAAGCTCTTATTCTGAGAGGATATGGTTCTATCAATGATGTCGTGTGCCCCACATTGCTCTCTGTGTGTGACATCACATCAAGTCTTACTACTGCTGGAAAAAGCTCAGGTGAAAAATATTGCCAGGAGTGCTGCGTGCTTTCTTAAATTTTCTTTGGAGTAGTCAAAACAGGAGGATAAAAAATAGTGACACAAGAGCAGTTCAATTAAAAAAGAACTAGGACTTTGTATTATTTCTAATGAAAACAGACATTCTGTAGTAAAAAAACCCAAAAACTCAATCAAATTAACAACATTGAGGTCTTCCAAGTATATGTGGCCCACATACTTAAAATAAAAAAGGAGACACTGGAGGTAGAGTGAGTCACAATTCCAGTTGAGTGGATTTGGTAAACTTTGTGGGGCTTCAGAGGGCTAAGAAAAGGGAAAGCCTAGGGGAAGATCCTGAGATGGGTGGAGTTACACTAATTAAAACCAGCTAAACATGTGATGGGAAGGAAAGTAGCTGTCAAGACAAGGGAAGGGATTCAGGCATCCCTGAAAAGTAGAAATTAGTAGCTAATTGTAATAGACAAATGCCCAGGTCACTTTATTCGCTGCTCTGCAATTTAAAGATTTCCTAATTTAAAGCCAATATGAGATAATCTATTTCTTATTGAAACCAGAAAGAAGCCATGTACTTAACACGAGAGCCAGGATCAGACATTTACGTTCTCTGAGCTCTGCCACAGATTTTTTTTTCATGTGACCTTGGACAAGTCACTATCTTTCAGTTCCTTATCTCTGACTTGGGGATTATATCCCACTGCTTCACAGAGGTGCTGAGAGATAAACATTTGTTCAGATAAGGGCTGATAACATCTCAGATACAGAAATAAATTAGAGCTATTATCTCCAGGGCAAGGGTAGAGACCTTGCATGCATTTGCACTGCATTTAGTGCAGCACAGGCTCAGCCCCAACCAGGGTCTTTAGATACCATTGTGATACAGATAATTAATGGCAGAAATAACTGCTCCAGTACAAGCAAGTAACTAATACAGGAGAACTGATGAAACCCTTCACACCACAGAGAAACTCTTCCCAAAATGTCAGTTTAAACAGTAGTTGTCGAATCCAAGAGTAAAGTTAAGGCCATTATAAATGCAAGACTGGAAATTGTTGCCTTCTGATAGGGTTTTATCAGGCTACCAAAAAAAGGGCTTCAATCCCAATTCATAGTCAGCAGCCTGGAAAGCCACAACTGTGGGAGCAGAGCTGTGCTGAAGCATGAACCTTTTTGGATTTGTTCAGGTTATGAGCAGCCAAGGGGATCTGGCCAAATTTGTCTGTCCCATCAAAGGCACCATGACAACTGGCAGGGGTTGGCATATCGCAGGGGACACCCACCACAGATGAGTTCTCACAGTAACCTCAGGCAGCAATTTATTGGCCATTTTCAGAAGGACTCCCTGGACTAGGTGTGGGCCCCCTCAAGAAAAAGTTTCAATGAACCAGATGGGTAATAACCTCAATTCCAGCACTGAGAAGTACTGAATTACACACATTGGTTCATAAAACCTATAGAAAAAAATGCATTGATAAATGTATAGATGGCCATATTGGTTTCTTCTGCAATCCATTATGCAGGGCTTTTGCAGAATGGGCAGTGAGGAGCTATTTTTCTGTTCATCTGGCGAGACTCTTGAATGCTAAATTCACACTGCAGTAGAGGAAAAGAAGGACCTGGTGTGCAATATCTTTGGTGAATAATATTAAAGAGGTGCTGTGAAGAATAAGCCTGTTCCTATAATATGTTCATGTGCAGGACAGCTTAATGTATCTCTATATGTAATATATTTAATTTCTTTGTTATGCCAGTCATATGCTAATATTGTCAACCTAATCTTGGCCATTCATAAGACATGGCATCTGGATAAAAACGTTCAAGGATTAAATCTTTGTATTCAAGGAATCCTGAAAATCACAGTATTCAACCTTTTCACAAGTGATTACTGTCCATTCTGTCTAAGCATTGTTTTAATCTTTAAAAGACTAATATTAGTGTTTCCACAACATCATAAATCAAGTCAAAACCAGAATGAGACAGACAGCAGATATTGACTCTGATGACTGAACCTGTCATGATAAATACTAATGCCTCTTCAGCAAACATTGCTATAAATAGGAATAAAAATTAAAGGCAAATAATTTCTGTGCATTTAGCTGAAGACTTCAGAAAAAGAGGCTGAACCTTAAGGAAAAAAAAATGGGCTGAGGAGATCCAGGATGAGTTAAATATCCCTATGAATTCATATATCTCTTCAGCTTTTTCAAATTACCGTACAAACCATCTTACACAATATTCCTGCTTTTTTTTTTCATGAGTGAAAAAATTTCAGGAAAAAAAAGGTTTTGGTTTTGTTTTAGGGATTTTCTTTTATAAGGCTTTTTATTATTTTGGGGGGGCAACATGTGAGCTGCTGCTTTTATCATTCTTTACAGGAACAAAATTGTAGAGAAATTTTTTGTCTTTTTTCATACAGTTATTTGGGAGACAACTTTCTGGACTGAAAAATCCCTTTCTTCTACCTGTACTTAGCAAGGACAGGCTTTTAAGAGCAAAAAAAGCAAAAGAAATCAATTAGACTTTGCAACACTTTCAGAGACTCTACATTTGTTTTATGCAATTGTGTGCTATTTGAGAGTAATTTGATTTGTATTTACCCTAATACTGACTTGAAAGTAATTCTTGGGCTGAGAAGGAGTTTAGGTCACAACTTTTGTCTTAGGCTGCAGGAAGAAAAGTGCTGTTTTCCAGCCTTTTCAAATCAGCACCTCTAAGAACTGAGACAGGAGTTAACAGAATCAGATACCTCTCAAACTGTGAGTTAAAAATTGTAAATAGATTCTCCAGCAGCATCTCCTTCTACCTCTGTCTAGGACTTTCCCTTCTCCTATCCAAGAGTTCACCAGCTCTGCCAATGTCCCATGTTTCTCTGGCTGGAAAGACATGTAGGGAGAAAGCAGAAAAGAGAATAAAATCCCCCAAAAAATAGGATAGGCAAGCTTTAATTATTCTGTAAAGCACAACAAATGTTTCAAGTTAGACAAGAAATAGCTGAAATTTTAGCTTATAGTCATTGCATATTTTTTAACATTATATCTGCATTTTTACAAAGTGAGCCGCCTTCAGCTCTCACATTCCAAGATTCAGCTCCAACTTTCAAGATCTGGTCTCTGCAGCCACCCATACTTGGACTTGCTGCTGTCAAAAAGGGAAAGCCAAAGGAGGAGCCATGGCCAGTGCCTGGGCAGCCACAGGGAGATCAATTCCCACCAAACCCAGGACGTTTGTTCAGGACAGAAGGAGCTGCAGCCCTGAGGCGGGGAGGAAGAGGCACCCAAAGGAATTGGTGATTTATTCTGTGTCTTGCTGTAGGAATCACCCTACAGCGTGCCTGGCTGACCTCAGCCCTTGGGTGCATTCACTCCTTTAAGCTCCAGCTCTGGCTGTGCCCTGCCTCCTCTTGGGGAGGGCCAGGCGCTGTGCTGGTAGGACAGCGTGTCCCTGCTGAACTGTCACCTCCAGCAGCCCGTCCCGTGAATGGCACCTTCCCCAGCAAACCCTGCTCCTTTTATACCCACCGGCAGCCAGCAGCTATTCACGCCCTGTCAGAATTCCCCCGGCTCTTGTGAAGTGTTATTGTGAACTCCTCGATTGGTTTAGGGGATCTCTAGGGCGTCATTTATGCTCCACAGCGCATTGTGGAGCTTTTCTTCATCGTGGGGTGGTTTGTTTTTTGGTTTTTTTAAAAGACCCAGTGCCTGGAGAGTAAGGTCACAAGACCCCCTAACTATTATGTTTAGCAACACAAAGCCAACGCTCTGTTCTGATAAAATTCAGCCAAGCTTTAGGCAGGGAGATTTACATAGTGAAATCCCTTGGCAATAGAATCCATCAGCCCCTGGAATTATTGGAAATGAACGAGGGCGTGCATTTATCAGGATGTGCTCCATCCTTTTTTGCCCTGACAGACTTGCTCTAGGAGAGTTTAATTTTTGCTGTTAGAGGGTGTTCAGAGTGCATCAGTCCCACATCATATCGACTGGGGCTGAGCCAAATATGCAAAGGGGAGATTCTCCTATCCTCATATCTTTGCCTGAGAGCCCCTTAATTTCAAAGTTACAACAATTCAAAAAGAAAAAAAATTGCCTTCTCCATTCCAAAAATATTTTTTTCCCCAACAGACACCTGTCTTCCAAGGTAAGACAGACAGGGAAAGCTGCAAGCTGTTTTTGCTGTTCCCTAAGTCCCGTTTGTTACATTCAGAACTAGTCATACTGACAAAGATTCATGTTTTGTCCTGTTTTGAGAGCAAAGACAAGACTTGAATCACTAAAGCTTCAAAGTAACAAATGAAGTTTTCTTAAATATTTCCCTTAGAAAATACTTCAGTGCAAAGCTCTTACAAATGTTGGTGACGAAAAGGCAATTGCATTATTTCTAAATGAATATTGAAAGGTTTTAGGACAAAACTTACTTGGAAATGCCTGTACCAGAGTCCTGTAGAGACATCTGTAACAATTGTAGAAGAGGATTAATTGCCTGAATTCTTGTTTTAGAATTTTTAACTCACTTCAGTGATACTTTCAGTATCTTTGACATTTTAAAAAGGATTTTTTTTTTTCTCATCCCATGCCGTAATTCTGCAAGATCATTTCACACAGGCAGAAGGAAAATGTTATTGGTCATCTTTAAGAGCCAGTGAAGGACTTTATTGCTGTCATGAACATTTGCATCATTGTCAAGAACATAGTTTCTTGCTTAGTTTCTCCTAACTGTTGTGTTAATTTCTTGGGAAGAAGCAATGGCAAAAAAAAAGTACTAGGATGATGTATTTTATGGAAAATAGCCATTTCTAATTAATAATCTATCTCAGCTCTATTTTTATTCAAAAATGACTGGTAAAATGTTGCCTGGTAGCCAACCTTTTTCCTCAGAAATCTAGAAGGTTAATTGTCTTATTTACTCAAGATTTATGCTAGCAAAATGTTGGACACACAATTGAGAAAAAGACTTAAATCCTGAATAGTTCCAGAGCCAGTCAAACTAAAATGGACACACCACAAAAAAAACCCCAACCCCCCAAAAAAACCTAATAACCATAAAAACAAACAAAAAAACTAATTCAGAGTTGTGCTCCAGCTTTCTCAATCATTACCACACACAAAGGCCCACCCAGAAATGAAGACATCCCCTGCAAAAGGCTCTGTACACAAACACCTTCAGAAGCTCTCTTGATCTTGATATAAATTACCTGCTTGTCTATGTGATAAGTGCTCTGAGCAAGTTCATCTTTTCATCACAGAGATATGAAACACAAGTGTGGCAAGGCAGACAGATATTTTCATTTAATGGAGGAAAAAAAGTTATTAGCCAAGACCTCCAGAGTGCTTTCTAACCTAGATCTAGGTCTTGACAGCAGCCAGGGGTAACTGTAGGGGCAAGAAAGTGAAGAGAACATCAGTTCTTCCTCCATATTTTTATTGGCATGGAATTATATTTCCATTTTCCTGCAGCCTCCGTGGGTCCCACTGAACTACTGGATTTTGGGTTCCAGCATAGAATGGGGCCTGGGATACGTCAGCACCGTGCAAGACTGCAAATCCTGTCCTCTTTGCACTCATTTCTTTGTGGGGTTCCCCTAGGAGAGCCAACACATGGTTAAATGAAACCACATGGTGAGTTTTTTCTGCTGTCTCTTGTAAAATTCAGTGACAGGACATGGAGGAATTAGTTAAAAATGACTTGTGGTTTCATAATTTTCCAAGCTCCATGATGCTTCCTGCTTTGATTTTCAGAGACCACATGTAGCATTAGAGAATAAACCAAAGTTCTCCATGTTTAACCCTTTCTTTTATGTACCAGCAGACACTTTTTCTCCATAGACTCCCCTATTAATCAACTGAAGGTGTTTACCTACGGAAAATATATCCCTATCCCACCTTTTAATACCGAAAGCCATGACTGAGGATATGCCTCAAGAGTATGTCCACAACTGAAAGATTCAGCACAGCCAGTGTTTAAAATAGTTTCTTTTTTTTTTCTTTTTATTTATGGCAAAGGATCCATACAAAGCTGCTTTTTCTAAACTGAACCCCCATTTATTTTTTTGTTTCAGGGAAATAACCTCACTGGTTATTGTGGTTATTATGTCTCAGCATTCATGATGCTCCTATGACAGTGAAAGTTCACAAATGGATTGATGGTTAAGGCAGCAAAAGAGGCAATGAGCAATAAATAGTGAAAGAGCAAAGAAATAAACAGAGTTTTTACAGGCAGCTGGTTAATTCTGCTTGGTATGGAAAGCTGGGCTCCAACCATGCCTTGACAAAGTGAATAATTATTACAACAAATTTTGTATTGCAGAATTTGTAGTGACAAGACACTTCTAGATCTTAAAATGCAACTGGTAATTACACAGAGCTAATTCTGATGAGTGTGTTTTGAAGATGCCAGAATACCAAATGTAGAGCTAAATTTTTCCTCTTCACTTCAAGCAAAGACAATATTTGTGTGCACCTCAAACGAGTGAAATATGAAGAGGAGTAATGATTTTTTTTTTTCTCCTGACAAAAGTATTTGTTTTAAAATGAAATTTTACGAGTCGGGGTCTGTGTTTAGAGAAATGTGGGAATGAAGTGGGGAAGAAGAGGTCCATCATCATCTCAAACAAAAAACAGAGGAACAAAATATTTCCTTTTTCTATTGTTGTGGGGCTTGCCTTGAATTCAGGGGCTTTCAAGTTTTAAAACTTACAGATCCCTAATAATTTTTCAATGGAAAAAGACACTTCTGTGTACTAAGCCTATTAAAATATGATTGATTTTCCAAGACAAAAACTATTAGGATAAGTCCACATGTCTCTAAAGCTACATATCTGATTTTAAGATATTCATTCCCTTAGTCTGGAATGCTCAAGCTAGGATTAATTATTCTAGGCACTGGCAACAGAAACTTCTGGACATTTACTGGTAGAAAAATCAGGATGAGGGGCAAGGGAGAGAGGCTCTAACAACCCTGGTTACAGCCAGCTATGTGTAATAAAGTCTTTAATTAAGTAGTGCAAGTGAGCTCTGTGAGCTCTTTGGGGATGGGAAGGTGGAGAGAGTGGGATTTGACTCCACAGCACTAAATCAACACACACAGTTAGAGGCACATATGGTGCAAGTGGAATTCAGTAGAAGTTTGAGACATCTGAGGCCAAATCAGCCTCACTGCTGTAAAGTTATCCCCTTAAAGGATAGCAGCAGAGGTCATGGCAGCTTATGCCAAATATAAAAATGAGAACTAGAGGCAGGAAACAGTGTTCAGATGTTACCGAGCTTTAAAGCTGTTTTATGTCTGCTTTGGGCCTGCCATTTGTCCAGACACTGCACACCAAAGCTGCTCTGGCCACATCAGGTACAGCACAGGCTTGGTTTTGAACAGCCATGAAAACAGCGGTGCAGCTGTGTGCCTCTGCTATGTGGGATAGTGGGACACGTTTGTAAAAATTAACTGCTGGACATGAATGTATTTATAGCTTCCCTATTCCCATTCTAATTGCAAATCAATTAGAGTTCTTACCTTCCATACATTGTAACAAAATACAAACCCCTCGTTTCAACAAGACAGAGTAAAGTGAGAGAGAATCAAGAAACAGGGCACAGTTCCCAGCTGTGCACTGCTAAAAGTTCTCTGTGCAATGAACAGTGGCTACTAGGGCAGGATGAAAAATCCCCAGAACCTTTATTTTATCAAAGTTTTCTTAGAGCCTGAGTTGGAAAAAGGATTCTATACTTAAAATAAAATGGAAATTAAAAATACTCTCTGCCCAAGACAGAACACCTTGTCTTTGCCCGACAGAGATCACTACACCCACTCTTTAACTCATAAACTTCAGCCCAGATCACCTGGGTCTTAAGGAGGCTGACCAAACCTTTTCTTAAAATCATCTACTTTAAGCAGGATAAGACTTTCCACAGCCTAAGGGCAGTGGAGGTAGGAAGAGAATTGGCATCATTTCCCAACTTGCAGAAGCAAGCTTTTGACTTTGAAACACACCTTCCTCGCTGAGAAAATGATCTAACTGTAGATTTCTTTTATTCATTATAATCTTTTTCTAGAAACACCTTTTTCCTATTGAATTTGAGTTTCTGTGCCATATCTGACTTATGAATAAATTCATAAAGATTACTTTTTATTAGCAAATTCCCTTACTTTTAGAACAAGTGGTATTAAAATCAGTCATACACCTGGGAAAACTGAGGAAATTATTATAATACAATCTTTACATATGGTATTGAGGCCACATTAGCTTCAAGATGACAGATTAGTACTTATGGACTTTGCATACTGCTAACCACTTAATATCTGCTGGTGTCATCATCATGACAGGCAAACAATATTTCTGCTGGTCCCAGCAGTTCAACACTGTGTTTATCCACTGTAGAACACAATTCACACAGCCAAGTACGGAGATGGAAATAGAATTTGGAATCAGTGCTGTACCTGAAACCATTTATTCTTTAGATCAAGGAGTCTGCTAAGATAAACATTATTGATCTCGGGTTCAGTGCAGCATTGCTGTGTAACTGTTTTATGAATGTGTGGTCTGCTAGTCCAGGGGATCTTGTTTCCATGCTGCTGTTAGGGGAATGTACTTCCAGGATTTCCCTGGTTTTTCAGAGTGGTAGCCCAGGGATGGAAAGGCTCCCTAGATTAATGAAAAGCTGTCTCAGAGGGGATGGGGAGATGAGGCCGTGGGAAGGGGGTGGGTTAAACCTCATGGGCTCTCCAGGTGGACACAGGCAGCAGGTTTTTGCAGAGGCAGCCTGACCAAGAGGGCAAAGCACAGGGACAAGAGACAAGAAGGAAATAAAAAGAAGTGGCACGCTGGAGGGGGAAGGAAGCTGGCATGGATACAGAGCATTCCTGGGTTGGAATTGTATCTGCTTCTTGGCAGTTCCCTTCCACATCCCTGTTTTACCTCACGGAGGTAATTTAGTGGTTAGTCATCAGGAATATTGTTTGTAGGGCTGGAGACAATGAGCTGCTGAGGCAGCTGTGGTAAATCACAGGGAAGCCCAGCCTGTGTGCTGGGAACAGTGTGAATCAGCTGAGGGGTGAGGGATTCTGGGGGTTATTTATTCCTGAGGGTGCCAGGGCCAGAGCTGCAAGTGCAGTTGTCCCTGTGGTGACTGCAACAAATCATCTGACTAATGAAGTTTGTGTTTTAAAGCCGACTATCTTGAAAAGTCCATGTGTTTTGTACTCCTTCCATTTTTCTCTTCTCTTGTTTAGACAAGAAGTGGCCGAATGTAAATGTATTTAGAAAGCAGGTAGCAAAACCTCACAACAATTAGGCACCTAATAACTAGACTAAAAATCCAAGAAATACATGGTAGTTATAGTGACCTGCTGCCTGAAAATGTTATCTAATATTAATATGAAGGACACCTTGAATGTGGATACAATTTATCACTCAAATTTCTGCATCTAATAACAGCTAGTTTAGTTCTCATGACTTCTATTTCTCTTGCAAAATGAGAAAGAAAGAGAAAAATTCCTGCTTATTTCCGACTCCAGCATCCCCCAGTGTCTGAGCCACAGTTTACCCCAGGTTCAGCAGGGTAAAAACATAAAGTGATTCAATCCTCCTCACAGGTAGCTGGAGATGGGTGGGATTTTTGAAAGAAGGGCTAATGCAGTTGCACACGTCCAACGCCGGACAGCAAGTTGCTGCTGATTAATGATCTTCTGTGATGGAAATGCAGCCCAGTCTTCTGGGGATTGCAATTGATCTCTTTTGAAGGTTCTCAATGTCCCCCTTCATTGACCCAGTCTCTGAGGCTGCACAGCACACTGGTAGTGGAGGATGAGAACAAGTTTGAAAAGCAATGTTAAAAATTCTGTTTAAATGAGGACAATTTCCAGGTAGCACTGCTTTGTTTATTTGCTTGCATTTAGAAATGTTGCATTGCTGTGTGAATGCTACTGCAGTTAATAGAGTTAAGGGCAGTTTGAAATCCTGAATATCTGGGTTGTTCACACCCTGATGGTTGTAGCAATCACAAGTTTTGACACTGCCTGCTTGCTCACTTTTATCAGTTCAATGAATCCTTTTTGTGAAATCAGAGAAATCTGCAAAATCAGACTGAGCTGTGCCATTCCTCCCAGAAGTTTGTTTGAACTTCTCTGCAGAATTTCACTGATGGGGACTCTGTTAACTTCCTAGACATTTACTTCCATTGCAGAACAAAGAGATTCCTGCATCAGAAATGGTGAACACAGTTGACATAGATGCTCAGGGAGTGAGAGGCAGAAGGACACTTGGTTATATTTACAGAGGACATCTGTGCTGAAGTTGAACTTGGCTGCAGAGGGGAGCAGCACATTCTCAGTGTCACGGGAAGAGGAATGCTTTGTTCTCTGTCCTGTGCCCCTCACAGAGTCTCTCGGCTCAAACCAAACAATAGTGAGTGAATTAAACGAGTTCATTCTCTCCTCCTACTCCAAGACAGCCTCAGCCAAAAGCAGTGGGAAAGAATCATCCTTAGGGTTCACCTGTAACATTCTCACAAATAAATGGTGATCAGTGGCTAATTTCAAGTCCTGTGTAGCTCCCCAGTTTCTGAGTTTCTCCAAAAGAGCTCCTGTTTATAAGGCCCTGCTGCTTCAAGCTTCATCGTCACAAACCCTGCACAGCATCAGTAAAATGTCCAGAAACATTATCATGTGATGGAATTCACTAGATTAGAAAAGCAAAGCCTTCTAGCTCCTTACAAGTTTTCAACTGTCAGCTCTCAGTTCAGACATTTGCTTATGAATTAGAAACCACTCCCATTTTACACAGCACTTAATTATTTTTCTGAGGGAGAATGAACTCCTGACACATTTGAAACAGGGAGATTTTAAGAAAAAGAAATTTGGATCCAAGAGGCTGCAGAGCTCACAGGGCACCAAGTATTTGTCTGTTGTGCTTATTCCTGATTAAAATCCTTTCAACTAAGCTATCTAAGCTCTGTACTCTCACCATCCTTGGCTAGCTCAGGAGCACAGAAATTTACTCAAGGTGGGTTTTGGCTGATCTTAGAACATTATAACAGCAGTTCCCAAAGAAGCATGTTTTCCAAGGGATTTTGGTGCAGTTTGTCCTGTTGTAACTCCAAATATCTGCCCCTCTATAGGTGCTGCTGCTTTGCAGAGCTTTGTGTGTTCTGTTGTGAGTGAAGGTGGTCAAACCCAGCACAAATCCGTGAGCAGGGATGCACTTTGCCAATCACAATTCCAGCCCTGAAGGGTTGTGTGCTGGTGGCTGCTGTGCAGCCAACCCACCTGTCAAGACACCGGGAGAAATTGCTTAAAATGGAGAACCCCTGGTGTAAATCAAATATTGATGAAAGGAGGCCTTTAATCACTTGCTGCAGCTCCATGAAGCACTGTAAGAGTTGATTTCAGACTTATTTACTGAGTTCCTTTCACCTTTTCCCCCTTCATTAATTTGCTGGGAAATGCTAAATGGAGAGATGGAGGCCTGTTGTCTAAAGAACAGATGTTTTTGCAAGCACTGCTGGTTCTGATGCTCTGCCTCTCTACATGTCTGCCTAAGGGAGACTCTCCTGCACGTACACACCCTGTGCACAATGAGCAGAGCAGTCGTGGCACTATCTACAGATTATTCAACACCACCATATATTTACTCAGTGTTCTTCCAGATGCATGTTTTAGACCTGCTCATTAGTCTTGACCCTTCTCTGGCTCTTTTTATCTTGGGAGATTTGACCATGGGTGCAGGTACAAGGACTGCACAGCTTCAAGCTCCTTTAATCAGGTGGTTTATCTTTGTCTGCTTGCTCAGTTCTGGTTAGGGGCAGCTGGGGGAGAGAGTTTGGAAGAAACTGGAGACATTAAGAGATAGGCCCACATCTTTCCACTCAGTTTTAGGGATCTGACTACTAGCCAGCCCCACTGTTTTGGCTGGGGACAGTTGCATTTTATGATTGTTTGGCACTTTTGTTCCTCTACCCTGGATTAAGAAGAGTTCAAAGCCGAAAAGGAAAGAGGGAATGGAATGAAAACAGTCATGTGGGGGGCTGTGAAAAATAACATTGCTGTGAAGCTGGGATAATAAACAGTGACCCATGATGATCATTACTGAGCAGCTACAAAAGCACTGGGAAAAAGGGAAACATCACTCAGCTGCAATAGACTCTTTAAGTGACTGGTCCTGTGGCAGCCGAACATCCGCTCAGATGGTTGGGAAATCAGCAGGGCTTGAGGGAGCCCAGACATTTTGCTATTAAAAACCTTGATGTCCTCTCAGCACTGATGGCAGGAACACGTCCGAAGGTGCAGAGCATCTGTTCAGCTCGCTCTCCTGAAGCTGGCTGCAGTCTCAGCACGGAGAACATTTAACTGTTTCCCCCATGCACTTCCTGCCTGATACAGGATGCTGTCTCCCACAGCAATAAAGGAAATGATAGCCTCCCAGATACATTCAAGTAATAATAAAATAAGAAGTAGGTAATAATAACCAGAGCCATATGAAATATGCACTTCATGAACCAAAATTAAACTGGAGAAATGGCTAAGCAGGAAAGGTCAGGGCTCATAAACTGAACATAATCTCCTGTGCTTTACGCCTCCCTCCCCAAAAGCAAATTAAATTTTAATGATTTTTGGAAGCTCTGACTGCTAAATACCATTTCCAACCTTCTGTATGAAATGACAGCATAACCCTAAGGCCAGTGAAAGTGGCCAAGACCGTGTGCTTTTACAGGCAGTGTGTTGGATTATTCCCTGATGTTTAGGACATAGATCCTGGTGGGGTGATGCAAGCAGATAGGACTGAAAGTCCTGCTCAGAGCTCAGGACACAAACAGCCTCCTCAGTGCCCATCAGGATCAGAAGGGAGGGTGTCAGGAGGATGTCAGAGCCAAGCAAGAACAAGAGGAAAAGGCAGAAACCAAGGCACAGGAGGTTATTTCAGAACATGAGGGAGGACTTTGCTGTGCAGTGACCAAGTACTGGGATAGATTGCTCAGAGAGGTGAAGTTTCTCCTTCAGTGGAGGTATTCCAGAACTTGCTGGACATAATCCTGTGCCCTGTGCTCTGGGATGGCCCTGCTGGAGCACATGACCCTCTGTGATCCCTTCCAACCTGACCCACTCTGGGATTCTGTGATCTCCACTGCTCTAATGCTGACAGTGCCATGAAAAATCCCTCCTAGAGCACCAGACAAGGGTGCTGTGTTCACTTCACATAAAACTAAACATCCACACTCACTCTAATATGTTGGGAGATAAGGCTCAAATTAGTCAGTGAAGGTAATTTATTGATATATCTCAGAACCTGCAAATCTTTGCTTCAGAACACAGGTGTGCTTTTTTTTTCTTTTTACTTATTTTTCTCACTACTGCTCCATTGATATGAGTATTTAATATTCTGAACTCTATTTAGTACTCATAAATCAGGATGATAGAAGAAAATGAAACCTTAAAATGGTTTCTAAGATATTTCTTCAGCTGAATTTTTTAGTCTTTGAGTGAAATTACAGGTAGTAATCTGGGAAGTAAAACAGCACAAAATTAATGTGGACTCCATCAAGAAAATTTTCAGGACCCTGGTGTAATGTGTCTGGGACAAAGAAAAGGAGTTCAGTCTGAAATACAATAGAGGCTGTACCTAAGTCAAACCACAGGTAACTCCTTAGACCAAATATTTCCTCCGTGTTCATCTCAACTGCTAAATGAACAACCAAAATTGGCAGCAGATTTTAAAAGTGTTGGTGGCTTATTCAGTTACTTGAACTGGTTATTTGGTTTATGTATTCGTTTAAAGCTCATTTGTTTTCAAATAAAATGAACACAAAATGCAAGCTAATAGTAGTTTTTTAATTATTTTCAGACAAAAAAATAAACTGGAAGAGTTAAAGCTTTCTTAAAGATATTCTGCACTGACTCACATGTATGAAATAAATTTGCATGAAAAAAGGATGGTGTTTGTTGAGAGCTTTCTAAGCATACAAAATCATGGCCTTCAGATTAAGAGACAAAACTTCAAAGTACAAACAAATTTCAACTTTCATGATAAAAAAATATTATTTCAACTGCCAACCTGTGCATCACCATTCATTTAAAAATAATCAACAATGATGAATCTTTCCTGTTCCACAGAAAAAAAAATAGAAATTAGATTCCACACTGTCAGCAGAAAAGTCTGGACTAAAACTTGCTCCCAACTCATCCTACTCTGATGTGGGACACACTGGGAATTAGAATTAGTGTTTGTACTCCGTGTTGTTTAGAAGTATGGGAAAAGCGACTGGCAGAACACAAGAAAGGCAGAGGAGATGCATAAATAAAAAAGCAAGCCTTTTCTGTTGTGAGACTGCGGTGATGACAATTGCCGGGCAAGCCTCTCTTTACAAACATCAGATCATCTCCCGGTCACGATCACACTTGCCAGACCTCTGAGCATCGCTGACTTGTCCCGGCTTTTGTGCTCCCGCCTGTCACTGCCTCCTTGTGCCCCTCGCACGCCCGGGGAAGCAGCGGGGCAATCCCGGCGCTGCGGTCCCAGCAGGTGCCTCCTTTTGTGCCGGGCGCCTCTCGGGTGGATATTTCTTCAGCTGAACACTGCCGGGAGAATTCCTGCGCTGCCCGGCACGGCAGCGAGCCGCCTCAGCCCCGGCTCCACGCTCGGGGGCTTGGGGAAGCATTCAACACAAACACACAAATATAAATAAAAGGATAGGGAGGCTCATGCCATGCAGACAGATGCATGCGGTTGCAGGACTGATTGCCATTTGACTTCCCAGCCCTCACACATTGTAATAAGCTCACAAAGGAATGAGTTCCACAATAAACTCCAGGAGCTGCTTGCTGGTGAGGGGAAAGCTCATGTCTTTACAAACAATTCCAGGGAGAAGGTATGGGGGTGTGAACGCCTTTGCAATGAGTTTTGATGCCCCTACTAGCTTCAGGCAGCAGAGCCCAGACAGCTTGGCTCCTGAAACCGATAAGCGGGTCTGCACAACGCTGAACTGCTGAACTTTGGGCTGAAATAGTAGGTTCGAGGGGGAATTATCCAAGGCAGGCGGTTCGGGAAGGCTCTACCTTCCCGGTATCTCGGCCGGTGGATACCGAGAGGGGGCAATAAGAGGCGCCGGGAAGGTGCCTCGGCAGCCCACGCCCAGAGCGGGCAATGAGGCGCTGGTATGGGGAGGGACCAGACGGAGGGAAGAGTGGAGAAATATGGTTAAGGCAAAGAGCAGATTGTGAAGATAAGGCACAGAACTTCCCGGTCCTCCCTGCTCGTTCCTTGTCCCACCGCCGCCCGCTGCTATCTAATAGAGGGCCAGCTGCAAGTCCTTGGTGTCGCCGGCTTCCCGGAGAGGGCAAACAGGGAGGGAAAACATTGTCCCTACACCTGCACCCCTCCCCGGGCCATCATGGAGCCAGGGTGGAGGGACCTGGTGCTGTACAGAGTTTGTGGCGCTGGGAGAGGAAGGAAGGAATGGGCCATTTGTAAAAAAAGCACATTGGAAATGGATTGTTAAGGGGTCAGGGTCTGCTGTGGTACCGGGGGCTCATCACACCGGAGCCCTCGCTGGACCAGGAAGTGTTTCCTGGTGGACATGGGAACTTCTCTGTCTGATTTTGAATTTTTTGCCAAAGGGGGAACAACTGTTCATATGTTTTTTTGCTGAGTGGGAAAGAGGAGCAGGTGCATCTGATTCCAGCACTATTGGTGAATGTGAGTGTGGGTGGGAATTGCCACTGTGTGTGTTGTATCCACAGCTGCCTCTGCCCCTTCCCTTCAAACACGTTGCACAGGGCTGGGAGAGGCCAGGAAGAACAAGACACGAACATTCAGGTGGCCTGTGCCCACTGGGCTGTTCTGTACTTTTTCTCTGTGGAACAATATTCATCACTTTGGGGATTTTTTAAGCCAGTTTAAGACCCTATGCTGCCTGCGTGCAGCAAAACTGAAGGGCCACCATGAGCCAGGTGAGTCCTCTGGCTTGCTCAGATCCTGCTGCTGAGGAGCCAGCTCCTCAAGAAGAAGATGAATGGAGGGACCAGGCAGGCAAGGAAGGGGGGGAGAATGTGCTTCACATCCCTGCCCCTGCCAGGTTCTGAGGTACTGCTGGGGATGCTGCAGGCTGCTCCTCCCGGGGAGCTGAGGCTGCAGAACCCCAGGGGCTGCTGGAGGCCACAGGCATTTCTTGAGGTCATTTGGGGTTTCTCGAGGTCCCTGCAGTCCCTGGAAGGGATTTTTTGAGGGACCCTCTGGGCAGGGTTATGTCCTGGGTTACAGGGTAAGATGTAACCCAAAGTCTGAATGCTGTCACCATCTCCCCAAGCTGGTAAAGCAGGTGAGGCAGTGTTCTTTCTCTCTTCCAGGACTCATCCCTGAGGCCTCTCTCGCAGGGATTTCTCCCAGTTCATGTCCCCCGAGTCCCTCTGCATGCATTACATCAGCCCACCGTGGGATGCTCCGCCCAGGGGGAGGAACCGAGCAGCCCTGCTCGGATATAAGCCGAGACTTGGGACACCCCCAGCCCCTTCCCTACTGGATTCCCAGAGGAGAAGAGCACCATGATCACCACGGGACCTTCCGAGGAAGACCAGAACCTTCTCCAGGGATCGCTGCTTCAACAGAACCCCGTGCATCACTCCAGGAGGACTGCAGCCACCCTGACCCACGGGGTGCCAGGTTGTATCCTGACTCTGGCAGTCTTTCTGTATTATTGCAATTATTTTAATTTTCCTGTTAAATTGTTAGTTATGACTTGGGATCTCCCACTGGTTTATTTTCAGACTAGAACATATTTTGGCACCCAGTGTGGGGCCAGGCCTGAGAGAAGTCAGAAGTACAATTCTGTATTACAGAAGAACACCTATTCACCATGATGCTCAACATGCTTACATGGGTCTTGTACTTTGCTCTGCATATTTTTCTGCACATGGGGAACTACCTGCCTGCTGTAATGCTCCTGTTGAGACCAGGGATGGTATGAAAATTGCTTTATTGGTTTATTATGTCTATTGTATGATAACCTCTGAGGCAGTGAACGTCATTTGGAATGTACACTCAGTTTTGTTGGCTTCTCCTAGTATGGGCTGCTGCATCTGGGTCCTCCCCAACAATCATACCCAGCCCCTGGGGAGAACAGTAGAGAATGGTTTCTTCCAGCCTTCCAGACCTGACACAGCTGTTTTTGAAAATATTGTGTTCACTCTGGATGTCAAAGATGGCATAATCTTGTTGTCATTTCTGCTTTGTCTTCTCTGTACAGCCTGCACAGTGTACACCATGCCTGGGAACACAGCAGTGCTTGGCGTGGCACAGCAGCTTCTCCAGGAGGAGGAGAGAAGCAGCAAGGTCAGCAGGCACCATGTCTGCACAACCTGGCATGGAGAGGAAAGGAATGAAAGCAAAGCAACAGGCACCATGTCTGCACAACCTGGCATGGAGAGGAAAGGAACAGAAAGAGCAGTCAACACTTCCACACAAGCCATCCCCGAGCAAGGACAGCCCAAGCCAGCAGCAGTTGCCCTCGTTCAGAAGCAGAAATCCAAGAGCAAATCTGCCCACGTAGTGACCAACGAGGAGGTGGCTGGACCCTCACACCCAGAAGAAGAGATGGAGCAGGAGATGATCACTTAGGCTCTGTGCCTGGGTGAGCTGTGAGACCTGCAGGGGGAGTTCACCCATCAGACAAACGAGTCCATCCTGAGCTGGCTGCTCCACACCTGCGACTCCACAGCCAATGGCACCATTCTGGATGGAAGTGAGGCCAGGCAACTGCAATCCCTGTCCTGGGATGTGGTCACTGACCAGGGGATCAGGAGAACCCAGGAAACTCCCAGCCTCTGGCTGTGACTGCTGGTGAGTGTGAGGGACAGATACCTTTGTAAAGGAGACCTCCAGGTGCACCAAGGAAAATGGAGCACAATAGAACAAGGTATCCAATGCCTGAGGGAATTGGCTGTGCCAGAGATTGTTTTTCCCTAAGAGCCCAGATGGTGTGCAGTGCATATCACAGATATGGTTGAGATTTGCACAGCTTGGACCAGAGATCTCCTCCCTGCCTAGCAACACTGCAGTGGAGGCAAGGAGGGGACATGGTGGGAGCACTGGTGAACAAGTTTAGAATTTACAAGGTCATTGTCACTGTCCTGTTATGCACCCACATCTCATTTGTGGAAGCAAAGCTGGGTGAGCACATCTGGAGCTTGATTGAGGAGAAAATTGAAGAAGGCCACCAGGAACTGAGAAAGGAACTTAAGGAAGGAATTTACCACACCTCACCAGAACCAACAAGTCTCTGCCATCAGGAGCAGATGTCTCCCAGCCAAGGAGAGAGGAAACACTCCACAAGGTAATCTCTGTTTTTTCCTACAGGAACATGGGATGGAAAAACCGCCTCCTCCTCAGCAGCCTGGGGATGTGAACTGAAAAGAGGAACCTCCAGGGCCAACACTGCTCCAGCCTCTCATGGATAGAACTCCAGTTTGTACAGGAACAATAACATGACTGATTCTCTTGAAGGGGCCTCAGGAAGATATTTACAGCAGGGGAGCAACGTGTACCATGGAATGGAGGGGCCCTGCCCCCAGCCAGGGGGAGGGAAGGGACACTGGGATCTGTCGGACTGTGTGGACCCCATGGCCTGGCTCCTCTGACCCACAGAGAACACAGCTGTGGTGGACACCCA
>VYXF01011782.1:407714-453504 GCA_013397295.1 Polioptila caerulea | reverse complement strand
TCCAGCCAGGGCTGCAGGGACAGCAGCCAGGACAGCTGGACACGGGCGGACCCATCACACTCGGGTCCCTAAAGTCCCAGAGCTTTGGACTTAACATCTTTGAAATGTGTCTTTATGTCTCTACTAACTTCAAGCAGCAGCTTTGGTGCAGATCTCAGACAGGCTTGTGCCCCTTTATTCTTTATTTTTAATTATTTTTATTTATTCTTTTTACTCTATTTATTGTTTATTCTTTATTATTTATTGATCTCTGTCTTTATTCCAAGAAAGTTGCAGGACTCCTCTGTCTCCTTTTTGGACACAAACCTCTGGTGTTTGTGGATTTTCCTGACGCTGGAAATTGCTATCCCAGCTATTCTCAAGTACTTGTGGAGGCGATGGGAATACTATACCTCTTTAGAACTACTCATCTTCATTGGTTTCTCTTGAAAAGTCTTACCTGCTCAAATTGTAGCAGAGCCACAAACATTTTTTTTATTCATTAAAAACATCTCTCAAGAGATGGAAGCTGTTGGAGTTCAAGAAGCTGCTGCATTCACCTCTCTGCTGGCACAGGAAGGAACCTGGATCCATCTCAGCTTCTTGACATCCCTGCAGAGCTCACCAACCTCTTGAATCCCTCTGCTGCTCTGCTCTGCCACAACCACTTAATCACAGGTGTTACAGCCCCTGCTGTGATTACCTTTGGAAAAGCAATTACAGCTGCAACACTCCCCTCCCAGGCAGAAGGACATGTGTCCTCTCCCCTCATCACACCTTCTACAGAAATTTCTTGTGTTTTGAGACGTGGCAGTAACGTGGGGTTTGCTGCTCAAAGTCTCAAATGTTTGTTTTCTGCTTGCTCACTTGCAATATCTGAGGTGCTGGTGCCTGGCAAAGCTGTGCCTTTGCACCACCAAGCATTCTGCAAAACGTGACAAGATACTCTAAAAACACCCTGGAGAGAAAAAAACTCTCCAAGTTCTCACCTTTTCCCAGCATTTTTAACTTGCTCTTAAGCCATGTGACTCCTTTTCCAGGAGATCTTTAGATCCTGAGAAACAAACCCTGTGTTAATCTTGTGTCTTCTAATTCTGGCAATTTCAGCTTTTCCTACTGCTCTGAGTTGGATACACACAGGCTGGGACTTATTTTCTCCTTCTGACTTCACAATTCTTTCTCACTCATACCTTTGTGTACATTTATATCTACATGGATTTGCCCTGTGAGTTTTGCAGCACGTTTCTGAGGTAATGTGCTCCATCCAGACCTTCCAGGTCTCAGAATCACACAATCAAGGGCAGGCACTCAACTAAAAATTTATCCCAAAGGCAAGATGCTGGATTTCTTGAGGTTGAGAATTGATGAGGAATGGTTCTGCATCCCTGATTTTTACTTGTGGTCTGGGGAAAAAACCAAAATTTATGCTGATATATTTGAAACAAATGAGGGTTAATTCAATTGCATTCAGAACTTGAGTATGATTTTCACTTACAAATCCAGGAGGAATATTTATCTATATTGAAGAATATGTAAAACCATAACTTTCTGGAGATAGAGAGGTTTGAAGAGCCCATCCACAGTTAAATCTTGAATCATTGCTGGAAAGCATGGACATGGAACTTCCCTACAAAGACAGGCTGAGAAAGTTGGGAATTTTCATTAAGCAGCACTCACCATGCTTGATTAGGGGAGTCACTAAATAGAGGAAACTATTCACAGGTGTCTGATTCATTTCAATTTTTTACAGAACTAAAATGAGGTCTTTTTCCTTTTATTTGGCACTTATAGGATGGATAATCTTTCTTCAGACAGCTAAATTTCAGCTCCATATCTTATTAATAGAGATAGACCTCAAATTCAATATTCTAAACTGCTCTAAGCAGCATTTCTGTCTCTGTGTTGATTACTTGAGAGCCTGGTTTTTAGTCATAGGCAACTAAAAGTGCATTTCAGAGCACAGCGTTAGAAATTGGGTCAAATAAATAAAATGTATGACATGCCTTTTCAGGATGGTTTACATGTACTGTAAGAAATAGAAATCTGCCTGTGATTTCTGCCATCAAGGCTTTTGCAGTTAACTTCCAGCAATGCAACTAAAGCACATGCAAAACCTTGAGATTTGGGTCCTAAAGAGTTAGAAAGGATTGACTTCAATTTTTCTGTACAAGCCTCCCAAACAATTATTGTACGTAATTTTGATGTTGGCCACATAAGAGAGAGCTGGAATTCCTTAGTTCTTACACAAATTATACTGATTGCATCTACCCTGGCATAATCCACAATTCCTTAATTTCTTTCTTTACTGAGCTTTCCTCTCCAGTTTCTTACATTTTTTACCATTATTTCACAATATTTGCTTTGAGTGTTTGGATGTTTAGAGGGTTTGGGGTGGTTTTTTTGTTGTTTTGGGGTTTTTGGTGGGGTTTTTTTTTTTTTTTTTGAGGGGGTATTGCATGGGGCAGGGGAGCTACTGAGGATTCTCTTCGAAGAGATTTTGCCTACAGTAAGGGCAGCTGTGAAGTTATTATGCATTTTAAGAGTGGGAAGGGCTCATCAAACACAAACACACCCATCAATATTTACCTGAGCAAGATTTGACACAGGAGAGGTTGGGAATGGGATGCAGTTTAACCCAAGCTTTAATAGTGCTCCCAGCTGAGGCCACATAAAGCAGAAAGCTCCAAAGGACAATCCCACTGACAGTGTTGTACAATCAGAGATGAAGCAGGAGGTGCCAACAAGGCCTGACCCCACCTTGCCTGAGACAGGCCCCTGACACTGCCCCATTTCTGTGTTCCTCTATGAAATGATCCCTGTCTAGGCTGCTCCTGTCACAGATCTCTGGAGCAGCTCCCATCCTTCAGAGCAGGATTACCCACCCCGTGGCCTTTCTCTCTTTCACACATGTCTAAACCCATACACAGCTGTCGGATTTCTATCAGCTCCTTCCTGGAGAGACCTAATCTGTCTGTCACTGGCAATCTGCACCAGAGCCATGAGAGCCATCCTGCTAAATGCAGCCTGTCCTGGCTATCTGGAGCCAGGAGAACATCGAATTCCTCCCTAAACCAACAGGCCAATGACCATTTTTACATACATGAAAATGCACATTGTGTAGATATTTCGTATTTTGTGGTTATGGCAGCACACATAACCATAAAATACGGGGTGGCACACAGCAGAAAACCTGTGGCTGTCACACATAGCTCTGAAGTCTGCCCTGTGCCTTTAAAAACTGACCACACATCCCATTAAAGGAATCCCGTAAATGTCAGTCAAGGCACAATTAGTGTCTGCAAAGGTACTTCCTGGCAATAATTGATTTCTTAATCCAGATCCCAATCTGCTCCACTGATATTCTTTAATGACTTTCTGAAGTCAGTGATAACAAATTGGATAAGAAAAGATGTTTTTGTCAATCTGGAGGACTCACAGGAGACACAAAGGCAGAGTGAACGTGGTGCTGTTGCCAAGAGTGACTGAGCAAACAGCGTTTGCAATTACAATTCACCTCCCTAACTTGGTTTCCAGCAAAGCAGCAGCACTTTAAGTTTAATTATGGCAGCCCCAGAGTAAAGTAGGGTGGGGGGGAAATTGCTTTCCATCACTCATTTGTTCTTTTGTCTTTCACACTTCTCGGCAAACTCCATCATGTAATTAAACTCTAAAGGCTATTTGCTGACAACCTGTGGTCAAAACGTGAGGGAAGATGATAATCATGCTCAAGTCAGGTCCCCCCTTCCTACAGTGCCGGGTTCTGCCAAAGTGCTTCCTCTGCACAAATTACTGTACATCCAAACCAGGTCATTGGGAAGTGGGGTGGGAGGTGAGCGTAGCTGGCAAGTTTTAAAAGCTTGCCATTACAATTGCTTAATGAGGAACTGCATTAATAGCCTGTTTCTCCCACACCTCACACTCAGAGGAAAGGGTAAATTCAGCATTAGAGTGGCTGGGAAACACTGGTGTCTCATTTCAAAATTCCACTCAAATTCACCCCTAAGAGTAATAAGCTGCTGTGGCCTCTAATTTCAATAAAAGCAGTATATAGCATGGGGAGGGAGAGCTGGGCTCCCCAAGGAAAGGGAAACACCAGAACATTCTCAGGCATCATGGGGAAAAAATTGAATTACGAAGATTTGGGAATCTTAATGTCATAAAAAGCAATCCCAAGATTGTTTTATATTGCTTTCCAGCACACTGTAATATACCAACATATAAACTGATTTTTCTTCTACTATTGAAAAATCAAATAAATGAAGCAGAGACTCTTGAAGGACATTCCACAGTGAGAAAAGCTTGCTAAATTTCAATTCTGTAAATAAGTTGAGACAAGGGCCACAGTCCTGTCATTTTAACAGTCTCCTAGCTCTACCTGGCTGCCTCTCTGCAGCTTATCAGTCTAGAAAACGAGAACAATCTGGGTCTAAACGATGGGAGAAACAATTAAACACAGAATGGGACCCAAGATGAATTAGAGGAACCTCGGTCAGCTTTGGATCCAGACAAAGCCATGGCCAGAACTCCCCCTGCCCACTGAGTACTCACTGGTGTATGAAGAAGTAAGAAGGAGAAACAAAGGCCCCAGGCTGGAAAAGGTCTGGCTGCTGGTTGGATTAGGTGCAACCCTGTGGAGAAAAAAGGGGATTTTTCTCCTCACCACCCTTGAAATGTAACACCTGCTGAAGTTTCTGGCAGGTGTAGGGCGCTAGGGCCACCTGCAATAGAATTGGGAGAGCCTGGTGAGGACTGGTCGGTGGCAGGGAGCAGGCAGGGAGCCAAGAGTCAGAGGTGACAAAACAAGGTGGCTTTGGCAGAGACCCACAGGGTTAGTGCCTGTGCCTGTGCTTGTGCAGCCCAGAAAGATGCTGAACGCTGCTGAGGCAAAAAGTGAGCATGGAGGGAACAAATGCCCCAGGAATTTGGGAATATTTGCTCTCCAGCTGTCTTGGCCTCATCCCAGCATCTCTGAGCTCCTGCCCTTTGAACAAGGTTTCCCTGTTCTGGTTCTGTACTTTGTTTGCCCTAAATATGAGTTTGAAGCCAGAAAGTCGTTGATCACTCTCAATGAGTTCACTTTGAAGGGAAGGCTCCCACCAGGACTTGAGGGCATCATAAACTCTTCTCAAACTACACTGGGTGTTTGCATCAGCAGTCCCAGCTGCTCCCTGGGAGCAGTGGCAGCCTGGGAATGCCTGGGAATCCCTGCAGCTCATCCATCCCTTGTCTCAGTCTGGAAGGGGCTGAGGCGTGGGGATGATGCACGATGGTGATGGCTGATGGATTTAATCTTCTGTCCCTCCCAGTCCTGCGCTTGACGCTTTTCTCCCCTCAGGTAGGAATAACTGGATGATTGATGTGTGTCCCTCTATCATAGAGGCTGATGTAGAGGTTCCAGAACCAGTGCAGGTGCTGCAAACATCACCAATCTGGTCCTGAGGGCAGTCAAACTTTGCTCCTCTAGCTGCTTAAAATCCCTGTCCTCCTGATTTTTCCACCATTTATGAACTCTCCCTCTGCTCCCAGCGTCTGGGTTTCAAATTCATACATCACTGTGTTGCCTGTAGTTTTCTTTAGGCTTTGACATGTTAGTTAATCTAATGTCAATTAAACTGCTGGGAATGTCAGCATTTTAATTTTCTGGGAAGCTGTGTGCTTCTCAACACATTCTAATCTTGAATTTCGGCGGTTTTTTTCCAGGCCTAGACCTTTCCTAAGTACACACGGACAAAAGCTCCAAATTATCCTGTGGTTTGGTGATTCTGAGCAAAATGTGCCCTGGGGCTTAGCCTGAGAACATCAACTCATTTTCTTTAGTGACCCGAGACAGATAACCAGAGGCTGGGTTTTCCAAAGGTGAAAGGCTGCTGTCACTAAGCCACTGCAGCAACTTAATTGAATGTTTTCTCCCAGCAGCAGCAGCAAAGGCTGCTTTTACTATTTGTTCAGTGCTGGGATTAGGATGGAGTATTTGCCCGACTTGTCTCCGAACAAAAACTGTAAAAGAAAAAAAAATGTTTGCAATTACTTATTGAGTGCCATCCTGACATATCCAAGGGTCATTTGCACAGTCTTCCAGGCACTCTGGGTCAAAACTCATTTCTGCTTTGGTAAATCACACCCAGGCTTTGTTGCATGTTATGACCTGCCCCACATCCGCAGATCATTAAATATTTGAATGAAATAGCACTAACTCCATAGTGCCTTTTATTTTTTTATTTTTTCCCACAGAGCACTTGCATATTTTGGGGTTTTTTCCCCTCTTTTTTTCTTCCTAATCAAGGGCAAATATAAATGCTTAATTCATAATATTTTGTTTCCATTCAATTTGGAATGGAATTGGGCGTTTTTCTGGGGGGGAGCCTGGAGGAGTCCCCAGGATGTTCATCAGTTTCCCAGTAGGGCTTTGCAGATCAGTTCACAGCCCGAACCTGAGAACGTTTGCTTTTCTTCCCCGCCCCTTTGCATGCACACCCTCCTAATGGAGATGGAGGAGAGATAATCAGAGAGGGAACAGGCAGCTCTTCACCATTTGTGAGACTAATGAGCCCCTTCATTTAGTCTCATTATAAATATGCCACCTCTGGCACCAGGCTTTGGTTCTGTTCCTAGCTACATCAACATCAATTTCGAGGCACACTGATGCATCACTAACACACACGACAGCCAAACCTCTCCTTTTCAGCATTTTTTTTGTCATTGTACTGTCTTAGACCTTCCCTCCTTCACTGCTCCCCCTCTGAGAGGCAGAGAAGCCCAGATTGAAAAGTAACAAGACTATTAATTAGAGCTTCTCCAAAAGAAACCTATCCTGGCTGGGTGTTGTCTCTGTCTCAGTCTTTGTTCCAGCCATGTTCTGTGAGATGAATCCTTGTTTACACAGATTAATACAATAAATGAATATCTCCAGCTGGGGGGGGAAAAAAAGCCCAGCCTGAGTAAAAAGCCTGATTATTCCTGAGGTGGACAGTCAGGGTGCATTTTGTGGAGACACAACTATTTTGTCTCCCTTTCACCTCTTTTCTTCTTTAAAAACCATGTTTGAGGGCAGTTGCTGAGTGCAGCAAGGGAGACACACAGAAATGTTTCGTAGGCTGCTCATCAATTTTGGCTGTTCACACGCTATCCAGGCCATGGGGGTGGGAATCTGTTCCCTCAGCAATTTAGAGGTCTGGCTGAGAAGAGTTTGTGGCCTCCTGTCCAAGAAAATGCAACCCTCTGTTGAGATTTTATGGTTTAACCACACACATTGAGGACTGAGCAGATAATGGCTGATTTTAGCTCAATTAATTTCTTTATTGAGAAATGTAAATGTAACCACAGGAGAGATGAACAATGCAACACCAGGTTTTGTTCTACTGTCATGGGTCAATCAAAGTACAAGTTGTCCAGGACATCAAGTTGTTGATTTGATCATTACTGTTTGTATTGTGACTTTTTAACAAAAAAACCCCAAACCTCTAAATCAGAGCTCTTACTGTCTGCCAGATATCTTAAGGAGACACCTTTCTGTGATATTAATGGCAAAATGCTTTTCACTAGCTGATCATTTAAGAAATAACATTTTTAACCTCTCAAGTAACATTATATGATTTTAGTTTCCCTGTTAGCAACCTCTAAAGTGAACAGGATCTAGCTGAAGATTAGAAAGACAATTCCTTAAAAAAAAATCAAAACCTGGAAACCTACACCATGAAATTTCCCCAAAATGTTAAAAGACCAATTATATTTTTCTGAACAATCAATAATTTTCCAAGCAACTTTATATGCGTACCTTTTTTTCCCCAAACTATGCAGCATGCACCAAAAGTTTGTTTTTGAATAAAACCAGATATCTTCAAACAGAAATAAAAACAACTGCTGAAATAAATGGCATTAAAATTGTATTGTTACTAAAAGCAGCAGCTAAAGAGTCCTGAAGCAGAAATTTCAGAAATAAAGAGCAGAAAAAAATTGTCAATAAAATGAATAAATTCAATAAGTCAACATGAATCCTTGCATTCAAAAATGTGGTACATTCACTGAGCAAGAAGTTTCAGATATTTTAATGGAGTCCTACTATTAGACTTGTGAAAGTCTCTCTTGCTTGTAAATAATGACAAATGGTAAGTGCCAGATCTGCATGGGCAGAAGGATTCTTC
This sequence comes from Polioptila caerulea, assembly GCA_013397295.1. Taxonomy (NCBI): domain Eukaryota; kingdom Metazoa; phylum Chordata; class Aves; order Passeriformes; family Certhiidae; genus Polioptila; species Polioptila caerulea. The sequence goes on along the minus strand of VYXF01011782.1, from coordinate 445,384 downwards.
CTTTCATCTTCTACATACAGGCTGCTCTGGCTGGACCTGAAAGCCTGGCCTGGCTGCAGCAGTGCCAGCCAAACACTGCTTCAATATCCAAAATCCCTTTCCTGAAGGAAACCCACAGAAAATAATGACAAATACATCTAATTGGTAACCTTCTGGGTAAGCATAATCTGGATTTGGACCAGGACATGGATTTGAAAAAAAAAAATTCTTTGTGATAATGAAGAAAAGAGCTGTGCTTTCCTCTTCTCCTGGGCTTCTCCAACACTCTGCTGAGCACAATTTGCTGCTGTCTCACAGAACAGAGGAAAAGGTGGTTTCTTCCTCAGAAGATGCAGCTTTCCACACTTTGCTGCTGATCTGGAAGAAGAAAAGATCTATTTTATTTCCTTGAGCCACCTAGGCATGGTAACCTGTCAGAAACTATCAATGCACAAATACAACCACAAATACAGAGCAAGTCATTGGGCAAGGAGGAGCTGGCAGCTGAATGCAGCCAGAGCAGAGGCAGTATTTGTGAAGTTCCAAGTTCACAGCACTGTTGGGCAGCTCAGCTGTTGGACTCTTTCTGGTCAAAGGTTTCCAGAGAAACCCCTCACGGTGGTGCTTTCTGACACAACTCAAACAGGCAGGGTGATGGTCTCACCTTGGCAATCCGTGGTCCTGTCCCCTCCTGGCTGAACTGCCTCAGTGTAACTCGTGTGTTTGGGAGGTGCTCTCTGGTTTTCACTGCATCCCCACTCTGAGCCAGCACACACCAAGGCACACAGCTTGTTTTCCTAAAAAAATATTTTAAGGGTACTCTGTAGGATCTACTGCAGGGCCTACCACTTTCATTGGCTTTGGATTGAAAATTCATTTCTTTTGCGTCACATCAGTGCCAAACTCTCGAACTCCTTTCCCGTAAAAATTAACAAGAATAACATCAAAGGAAGAGCTGTTTTGTTATTCCTGGTAGTTCCAGTTTGTGTCCTGCTTGCTGGAATGACAAGTAATCTTTTCAATTCAAGACATTCTGCTTCCTTGTCCTTCAGTGAGGCAGAGAAAAATCCCACTGCAGAAGTGTCAGGTTAAAAATTTTAATATTTTCCAAAAGAAAATTGTTTTTATTCCAGCAATTCTGTTCACGAGTTTTATAGGCAGCACAAATGTGTGAATCTCGTGCCCTGAGACCTCCTCTGCTTCCACCCAATTTTAAGTCTTGCACCTGCCTTCCCATCTCAATAACTGATGGAAAATCTCACATCCTATCCCCAGGAAATATTGAGATAATTGTTAACCACAAAAATCTTTACACTTTGACCTTATTCCCTCCTTTCTGTTTTTAGGTTTCTTGCACCTATTAGTAAAAAAGAACCTTTGGTGACAAGAAATGTCACTGTCCTTAAGAAGTGTCACAAGTGCCCCAGAGAATAAGAAACAAAAACAAAGCTTTGTCACAACAAAACAAAACTGAAAAATTCTTACCTCTCCCTATTCTTTTTTGTTTGTTTTCTGACCATAATCACCAAAGGTAGATCTTCAAACCAGTTTTTCAGACGTGCACTGCAGATTGGAATGGAGCCATGAAGAAAATCTTTGTATCAGACAGAATAATACAAAGGAATCTGAAAGCAGTCCAGCTCAGAGCACTACAGATAAAAGGAAGAGTGAAAGAGGGAGATATTAGGTGGTCTGGATGAAAATAAAAGGGTTTTTTTCTTATTTCTCTAAAATCTCCCAATTCAATTTATTTAAGCAGAAAAAAATCTAGTCTTGTTTCTGTCCTTGGCTACTAAGCCATGGATGTTTAGTTGTAGAACACTGTAACATCTATTTCACTTGACAGAAGCCATAAAACTTTCTTAACTTCCTTAACAAATTTAAAAACTACAGTAAAATCTCCAAAACTCGAATTCTTGCCAAGAAACCAATAAGCCACTTTCCTGACATAGCAGGAAAAAATTCAATAAAATCCCCAGCTAAATCTAAGCAGGCTACTGTGTCCACACCACAGAAAGAAGCCAGAAATGGACAAAATCTCAATACTACCAGTCTGAAGGAAGACCTCTTCTCCAGCCCCAAATTTGACAGTTCTGTGGTGTGAACTGGGTAAAAAATAACAGTCAGTGCATGAAATGCTAGGGTTTGGGGAGTACTGGGAAGCTCCATCCTTTTATCATCTCTCTGTAACCTTTTCCAGGGGATCAGAGGGGAATAGGGAGAGAAGTGTTCCGAGGATGGGAGGGAGGGAGAAGCAAGGAGTGAGGAAACTGATGGAAACCTTGGAAGATGGGACATGACCAAACAAACAGCATGCAAAGAGCAAGCTCAACAGTTTCAAATCTTTTCAGCAACTGAATTTCTCCCAGGCTCAAGAACTCCAGCTCAAAATGGCTCATATTCTTCTAAACAGAAACTTCCTTCTTCTGATTATTAGCAACCTTCTAATTTTGAGTCTAAATTTATTCATTACTCCATGATAAATAGTTATTTTTTTAACTGTCTCTTCCTCCTTAGTGATAATTATCCCTCAGCCCTAGATGCATTTACCAACATCTGTTCACTCAGCTTTCCTCTGGCTATTTTCAGAACCAAGTTCTCTTTTCATCGGAGAGATTATCCATTCATTTCATCATCCCAGAAAGTTTTGTTCTGTATCTTTTTTCCTTTTGTTTTTTGTCCTTCAGAAACCATGACCAGAACTATTTGTATTCTGATTTCTTTCTCTATTTTCCTGTATATTCTACAATTGCACTTAGGTATCCTGATCACTACGAAAACCACATGACTTGTCCTTGGAATTTTGCAGCTGCATTCTGCAACTCTGTCATTCTCCAAATAATCAGATCAGCCAATACACTTTGGGTCTCTCTCCTTTCCTATCACCTCCAGCTGACAAATTCTAATTAAACCTTGATTTAAGTCCACACAGAGATTTTTTTTATTAAGCTTCCTGATCTTGGTATGACCTGGCTTTGCTACTGCTACAACTTTAAATAATACTTTTATGCTGTCCACAGTCAAAGATGTTTCTCTTCTAAGTGCTTGCAGACATGCCTGTCAGAAAGGCCAAACACACTAAACATGTTGTAGCTTTCTAAACAAACTCCTTAACCAGATTTTTAATCTGAAATGTTAATTTATTAAAGCAAGAGAATGCCAATAATTTATGCATGTGTATATATGGGTACCTATCTCCAAATTATCCTCATTAAGCACTGAATGAGAGGATTTGGATTTTTTAATGAAAAGGGCTCTGTTCAGAGTGGAATAATTAACTGACTTAAAACTAAGTTGCTGACAATGATTTCAATTATCAGCCTCATTAACAGGGGGAGGTTATGACTCCAGGTTGGAGTAGTCAGCAAAGAGTGTTAGTAGGCTGAAACAATGTTTGCACGCACTTCAGGTGTCTATATTTGTAAAATAAGGGTCAGAAGGGCAGAAAGTCCAGCAAAACTGCGTCCCCCACTGCTCAGTAACAAAATTAAAGAATGCATCTTGCTTGTGAAGATAACCTGATGTGCTATACAGATGATATTTCCCTCCCCATTTTTAGAACTGTCTGAAGTCCAATTATTGTGTTCTAACTTTTACCTGAAATTGCTTTGGACTTCTGAATTTCCCCCAGATTTACTGGTAATTGCCTGGGTCTCTGCTATTCAACAGCTTGGAAATCCCATTTTCGAAAACGAAATGGCAAAGCGTCTTCATGTGGAAGAAAAGGCAGATTTTCAGTGCCATAAAGGAAGGTTTAGTTTCTATAAATACTGGCCTCTTTCCCATTCAGCTGAACAAGTCTGCAGCGTGGGATGCATCTCTCCACAGCAGATCATTCAGACAGTGTCACAGGGGTTTCAGATTTCCTATTGGAAATTGCCAATCAACAGATTTTTACACCGAGTTCATTTTTAGTCAGTGGCACATCATTCTGGAGTGACAAATTACAGGGAGATATTTAGGACTATGTCATAAATTCTGGCACAAACTTCAACAACTCTGGGTGGGCTGAGCCTAAGCTACAATGGATACCAAATATTTTTATATTTAACCCCCCCCCCAATAATAAGATACATAATTCTAGATAGATCTCCATGGCCCAGCACTAATAAACATGGAAGTAGAAGTGATCCAGCCCCACACAAAAAGCTCCCAAACGCACTTTGGAGGTTTGAACTTTTCAAAGGTATGATCAAAGCTGAGAGGAGTGAATGGAAAAGCTCATATTGACATCAATGTCCTCTGGAACAGGCTTGATGTGTTGACAGCTAGAGAGATGCTCTGAAACCATCTGAAAATAAATTCAACGTCTGATAGGCCACTGTGGCAAAGAGATACCATTGCTTCATTCTCTGCCATGTCAGGAAATTATCTCTCAGCTGTCAGAGTGGGTTTCTCATTTTAATGTTTGTGTTTCTAGCCCATCTCTCACCAAATGGCTTTCCTTTTGTGTGTATGACAATTGATTAACAACAAAAAGCAACAGGGTCATAAAAGTAGCACACTTGGCATCTATAATACGAAATATTCTAGCACACAGCCAAGTATTTCAAATAATATTCACCACACACCAGAAAAAGCTGAGACAAATCAGTCTCTGCTAACACGGGGCCCGGGTACTTTAGCATTCCCTTACATAACATTAGTGAGAAAATTTTAACTTTCCCCCAGGCTCTAATCCACCTTAAAAGCAGCAGTCTCATTGCAATCGATTTGGTGAGATGAATGTTATTTACACTTCAGTTTGCACCTTTTCCTAAGATTTCAGAAAAGAATAAATCCACACTTCCAGGGACGGCTGTGCGGGAGGAAGTCTGGGGCTGTTAGGGAGAAGTGTTAGACACGTATGGGAATGTATTAGTAAGGGTCACACCTCCATCCTAAGATTTTTAAGTGACAGCAAGAGCATAAAAGACAGCAGGATGGCAAAGAGAGATTGATTGCATGTGGGTTTTTAGTTCTTTATAACCAGGTTTTTAAAGTTGTTAAGCATCGCCCTCCAACAACCCAGACAGACCAGGTGTCTAGGTGCACCAAATCAAGAAGATAAATGAAGCTTTGATGAAATAAACCCTTCCAATTAAATATATCATTTCCATGCTATGTGTGCTGAGGCCAGCTAACACCTCATAACAAATGTGTTGACAAAACAGAGGTTAGTTACAGCAAAATTGTGTTTTTTGTGGTCAAAATTCCTCAGAGCAGTCAGGTGAAATTGAGAGGGCTCTTCCCAAAGGTTAGAATTAGGGTTGGAAGAAATTGTGAGAAATTTCCACTAAAGTGGAACAGTGATTGTACCACTTTTTAATGCTAACACTTTTTTTTGCCTGCCTTTTCTCTCATCCCAGCATCAGTATTTTCCCCAGCCATCAGAAAAGTAACACTGAAAATGTCATTACTGTGATCTCTCCAAATTGATTTGCTCATGGATCCTGCAAGCAAAACCAAAGGGATGAGTCTGTTCTCTGGGCTTCAGTTACATCTGCTCAACACTTCCAACCTTTCTAGAATTTTCACGCCAATTCTTCCTTATTTTCATTAAGGCAAAATCAGCTTGGGTTTTAAGGTCTTAGAACAAAGAAGAAATCCCTGTTTCTGGATGATGGCTGATCTAACAATCTTTCCTGGATGCTCACTTTCCTGCACTATGACCCTGTGAATTCATGAGGTCTCATCCACAGTGTTATGGGGGATTATATACATGAAGAGTTTAATTTGTTTTGCTTTGGGGTATGAGTTTGAAAAGAATGGATTCAACAGCACAGAAATATTTTATAGGTTCATTGTTTTTTTCAGGAGTTCTTTGTTTTAAAAAAGTTTTGGAAAAATGTAAATAGAAGAGGTTTCTTCTGTTTTTTTTCATTTCAAGGGGGCAATTTTAAAATGGACGTGGTTGAAATGAAACTTCATTTGTGTACAGCATTGAAAATGGTTTTTGTACTGAGTGAATTAGAGGTGTCTTTTGACACGTGGTGAAGTGCAATCATTCTGCAGTGGGTGTAGGAGAAGCAAACAGCTTGGAAGGGGTGAAGCCAGGTCTCCCTGAGGGTTTTCTCTTGTGTGACACAAATTTCCCCCACCTGCCTTGCTACAAGTACTTCTGGCTTGATTTTTTACCAGACTGTCCAGTAGCTCCCCTCTGCCTGTTCACACAGCATCACAAATCAAGCAAGAGCTGTCCTATGGAAGCCAGAGCTAACAAGAGGGGGCTATTTTTAGCATCAAAGTGAGTTTAACAAATGGATCATAGCTAAGGCAGCATGACAGCCCTGCTGCCTAATTAATAGAGACACCAAAGGTGATTTTGCACCAGAGCCAGAATCCCCACTATGCTGGGCCTTCAGATCCTGCAGCTCTCTTTTGTTCAGCAACCAGAAAAAGCAGCCCAAATATACCCCAAACCTGGCCCAGAAGTGCTCTGACTTACCGTGCTCTGAGACAGGTCATAAAAGGTTTCCTTGTTTTGTTTCAGCTTCACTCTTTGTTCATCCTAGCATATAATCAGAACTCATTGTTTTCACTCTTTTCCTCCTTTTACTCCTAAAAAATGATGAATAACTCTTGAGATGGACCATGGTGGACTGGACTGAAGCCCTCCAGGTAAAGAAGAGAATTGAAACTCCTTCTCTGTAGGGAGACAGGTGACAACACTGGCATAAAAGTGAGACAAAAACCAAAACCAGGCAGAACTTGAGATTTTTCTCCTACCATTCCATGTGATTATGGCTAAACCCTGTCCACTCTTGTGCTCTGTGGATTTTATGGGTGTGCAGATTTTTGAATACTTGGTGTGGAGAACTGAAAATATACCAGGCTCTTCATTAATCTCTGCCAAACTCCCCACAGATTTTTTTTAAGAACATTGAATGCAATTCCCTGAAAGATCATTGTATAGTAAACAATTCTACCAACACAGAATTTTTCCACAAATGAACTTGCTGTGCCAGCAAGACAGTTTCTCCATACTTTCCTATCCTTTGAATTCCTAATTAATTTGGCTGAACCCACACGAGTTTAAAAAGACATTTTTCTCAGTAGGCCATCCTGTTTCAGGAAGTCCTCAGCTCACCATGGCTAAGCTTGTCTTTGGAAATGATTATCTCAGAAGCTGCTCTCTAGGGAAATTACTGCAATCCAATCACCACAAATGTAAATTAAATCAGCATCCAATACAGCCACAGTGATTTGTGTTCCTCCCCACTCCTTTCTCCCTTTGAGAAATCAAATTCTGAAACCACTGGAATAAATTCTGCTGCCCCCCTCCCACGAGGAAATAGCTGCAATGATCTGAGAGGAGATGCAGTCTGCAGGAAATCACAGTACAACTTGTTTGTGATGCTTATTTTGGTTCATGACTTCAGCAGCTTTCCTGCAGCTCAGCCCCTCTCCTCCCATGTGTTTGTCCCATATTCTCTGTGGCAGGGATAAAACTTCCAACCTCCCCTCCCATGTGGGGCCCTGTTTGCACCATCCCACTCTGGAGGTTGTGCTTCCCTGCATGCAGGTCTGGGAACACTCCTCCTGTGAGCTGAGGTGTAGAACCTGGCAGCAAAACATTCTGAGAAGTTTAGGGTGTGCCTCACCTCACAGCTCTGAAAAAGTTTTTCAGCTTGGACAAGTGAAATATTACTTAGGAAAAGCATTGGGTTTCATTCAACAGCAACTAACAAACCAAAATAAAGAAAGGGGTAGGTGAGAAGAAGCTGAAGGAGTGATGAAGAGAGCTGAAAGCCTTTGGGAATGAATATATCAAGAACAAAAGTGGGTAACCCAAAACTGTCACTTTGGACTCAATCCTTACTCAAGTACAGATTCAGTTCCATGTGACAGACAGGTGCTCTCTAGTCTGATAATTCAGACACAGAGCAAATAAAGCAGAGAAATGTCCCCAGTCACTCATGGGTGTGCATCATGTGTCTGCAGGACACCAGTGCTAGAACAAATCACCCCCAGTGCCTTTTGAGGTTGTTTAACAAGTATTGGGTACAAGGTAGAACAGTGGTGGTTTCTCTTCAAAATAAAAAGTCAGTTGATGTCCGCAAAACGTACCATGATGAAAACTGGGCTTATTAAGAAATGTCATATATAGCATTTAAAAACTATTCCTCATCAATTTCAATGGAAAAAAAATAAGGTTCTGTTTGGCATCAAAAATTTTATCCCTGAAAAAATGAATATTCAAAGAGTTGCTACAAATCTTGAGAGAATCTTCCCATTAGCTACACCTCCATATTTTGGGTTTGAATATGAAGGGTTTAAAACTCCAGTCACCAAATGCAGCATGATCTCACTCTTATGCCAGTTATAAACCTTTGTTTTATCCACATGGTGTCCAAGTGCATCATAACTAGTATTATTAACAATATTAATAATAGGTCATCTCCAACATTTAAGCAACAGTGATAGAACTGATAAAAATGAATGTCTTCACCCTGTAAATCTAAAAAGATCTATTAAAGTTTTGGATTGTTTCTTCTCAAATGCATATACACACACACATTCATTTACTTCTGCTCAGCAAGAGTACAATTTTCCTCCCAAATGCATATTAGGAAGGAATGATAAGTGTTGTACAAAACACATCCCTTGAGTTATAAGAAAATTTTAAACAAAAATTAACATGAGTATTGTTGAATTGTGTAATACTGAATGTGCAGGCATCATCCAGGAATTTATATTGCCAGCCAGAGTTGGTGTCACAGAACATCACAATTAGTGGATACAGAGGTTTTTATGTCTTGGAATGAAGGTGCAATACAGCTGGACAATAAAAAGCCCCTTTTATTATGTAGGAAGATGCTTTGATGCATTTCCAGATTTTCCTTCTGCCTTTCTGAAGCTTGAAGTTTTTTAAGTATCAGCAGTCACAAGAATGTTGCTTCTGAGCAACTTCACCCAGTCTCAGAAAGGAAAGATTATTTGCACACAGAATTAATACATAGCTTTGTTAAACTCCCATTAAATCAGAAAAATCTGGAAATTCTAAAGGTAGAAATGGAAGTAAATCAGCTCAGCTGTTATACAATTTCTGGCACGTAGTGAGGGTCAGAGAAAAAAAAAATCAGGGACAATTCTGTCAGTTGTAAACATGTTCAGAAATGGTAAAATACAGTTTAAAAGTGCATTTAAGTATGCAGCTGTATTCCAACGGATGGCATCATCCAGGGAGTGATAGAGGCCCAGACTGGTAATGTAATGTAAGCAATTAGTTCTGGCAGCTACAAAAGAACTGGTGAAGCAGAAAAATCAGTCTCAAGAACTAATCTGTATCTGCACAATAGCAATGTCTTGATAACACATCTGAAACATGGCAGTTCAAACAGGCAGGGCAGAGGAGCTCTATGGATGCCTCAGAGAGCTGTCACCCACTAATGACTCCTAGAGCCAGGTGGAAGCAGGGAATGATCATCTGGAAAAGCTGGAAGGGAATATAGGCAAACCACCCACCACTAAAAAAAAAAAAAATTTAAAAATTGGAAATTGTGCTTCAGTGAAAAAAGAATCCCCATCATTTAAATTTCAGTTTTACAGAGCAGTTTCCCCAAAGAACACTGTTTGCTACTCATCAGTAAATTTAAAGCACTGGGTGCACTCACAGCACACACTGGCTCTAACCCCACAAATCACTTATATTTAAATTTGTGGAGATGCACCATTCCAACATAATTGCAATTTGTCTACATGATTCTGTTTTTCTGTGTTTTTACAGTACCTACAGCTCTCACTGGGAACTCTTTTGTGGAATTTGTAAAGGTTGAGCTCATGCTGCTTCCTGGGACATTAACAGGATCTCTCTCTTTGTTCAGCTATTTCTCCCAGAAATAAACATAATTTCCTGGACACACTTCTTGTAATATCAGACCAAAAACTGGTCAGGGCTGTTGTAGATTTTAGGTAGAGGAGGGCAGAAGGAAGAAGAGGAACACAAATTCAACATAGATAGATGTTGCTGCTTTAACAAAGCAATCTAAAAAAGGGCAGGTTTTTTTACAAGTCTTCAGCAGGGGAGGGTTGTACAGCTCCTGATCTACACACTGTGAAAGTTATTTTTAAAAATCACACGTGTAAGTATCCCAATATAACTTGCACAGAATTTTTACAATATAGGAATTTTTCAAGGCCTACGGGTATGACATTTCAACAGAATTTGTAACTGCACGAAAGTAAAAAGTATGCCTGGGGACAGCAATAGACTTTAGAAACCTGTCTGAAATTAATCTTTCATTTACAATTGTTAAACTGGAAAGACAGAAAAAGGAAACTTCAGATTATTTGATCCAGTGGATCATTTTTGTTTCAAACGTAGTTCAGTTCAGCCTCAGGCTATGGATCTCTGAGTGGCATTTATGTAAAAGCTAAAAACTCTCCTCTCTTCCCTCTGCTACCAGCCAGAAAGAGGATAATTCCTTGCATAAGATGCCAGACCAAAGCACAAAACCCCTATTCAGATTTATTTCGAGAGTTATCACAGCTTCTCTTCATTTACTTCCTACCTTTTCTGATTTGAATATCTTAGCAAAGTACGCAATGAACAGCTACAGAGGCTGGAATAATTTGTAAATTCAGCTATGATGAGACATCAGAGCTTCATTTCCCACAGGAACTTTGGTGAGGGGAAGAAAAACGTTGGTTCCCTGTGACAATGACATCCCATAGCACGTGGCAGAACACCTCAGAGTCACCCCATGCCATTGCCCATACAGAGCTACACTCCAGAGGGTGTCCAGAGCCCTCCCACTGTGCCTGTGGCAGGCACGACCTCATGGGGGGAACAGAGGTGGGAAACAGCTTTGGCCTAAGTCACCCCCTTGGGTGGGTGGCACTGGGTCACCTCAGGGACCTGTGTGTCCATCTGTCCCAAAGGGGAGGTCATGAGCTTGGCCATGCAGCCACCCTGGGCTGTCTGCTCTGCCTCTCCCCTGTGCCTGCCAGATCTTCCTCCTCTGACACACAAATTTCCTGCAGAACAGCAAGAAGTGCCTTAAATTCTGGATGCTTTCTTTCCTCATCTGGCTTAGTAGCCTTCTTGCAAAAAGCACTTTTGTAAATGTCATGATGCGCTGGAATCAATTGTAGTACATACCCTTTAAATGGAACAACAAAGTAATTCCTGAGAGCCGTGGTATTTCAAGACTTCCAGGGTAAACAGAAAATTTTGTTGGTGCTTGGGTTTATTCTCAAGTGATCCAACAAGAGAGAAATACAAGAAAAATCTGTGGTTGTAGCAGAGACATTGCTGGGAGGGGATTTTACCATGTGTGTATTCTACTCTCCATGGATAGAGAAGATGAAGCCAAGTGTGGTTTCCTAAAAATGTGTGACCAGTGGATTACTTCCTGCTTAATAAAACAGAGCTAAATTCATCTAAGCGTCTCCAGATGGATATTATTTATGAATCAGGGAAAAGATAAAATTAATAGGAACATCAAAGATGTGCTGAAAAGTTTCCTGATTAAATATTATCTGACCTCCAAATGGTCTTCCTCTGCATTTCCTGGGGCAATTTGGCTATTAGTCAACCCATCCCTTCCCCAGAAATGCAGATGACAGGTTTATAAATATCTGATTCAGAGCTGGAATCTAAACTTCACTTTGATTTAAATGCTGTTCAGCAAGGTGACTTTTTTGGAGAGGGAGACCAGATGCCCTGGCAAAAGAGGGAGGACACGCTTTTTGCACTCGGGGTTTTTCCAGCATAGCCAAATATTTACTGTCCGTGGTACCAGACAGAGGGATTGCTTGGTGTGAATGACCACAGCACACTGCTTTTGTTAGGGCAGGAGTCCTTGTGTGGATGCAAGTCTGCAGGCTGCTGGGGTGACTGAGCCATAAAAGTATTTATCATACTTGGACTTGCTCACACACTGCAGCTCAGAGCTGAGCTACGACACACAAACACAGGCACTGCTCTGGCCCAAAGCCAAGGGGATTCAAAGGATACAGAATGACTTCTCCACATTCTTTATCCCACCCATACTTGATGTACATATTAGATGAACCTCTCTTTTTCAGTTTTTCCCAGAAAAAAAACCCCAAAATACAAGGATGGATGTCCCTGGGAGAGCTTCACTCTGCTGGTGAGCTTCCATACTCTGCATTTTCTGCCACTGGAGTAATATCTCTCTCTCAAAACACAAACGTGCTGAGAGAAGCTCATAGCTGCAAATCCCAGGAAGCCTCTTCAGGCTCATCATTAAGAGCATCCTCTGAGCTGGCACTTCACCGAAATCAGAGGAGGAAGAGTGAGTAACAGCCTGTGTTAGACAGAATTTCATTAAAATAAATGATCCACTCTGTGTACGTTCTGAAGGAGCTTTACAAACAAGTGTCAAAACACTTCAGTGACAATGGTGACTATTATTCCTTCTGCTGAATTGTAGCTTTTACTGCTGCAAGCAGAATTCCAGGAACATACCTGCTGTTCCAGAGCTCCACATTCCACATCCAGCAGATCTGGCAGGGCAAATTCGGGACTTGTGTTGCAGGAGAGCACGGGAGCTGCAGTGCACCAGGAAAAGAGCCCAAGCACACAGAGAAGGAAAACACACCATAGGCAGTAAGGCTTCAACACCTCCAGTGCCATCAATTGCCAAGTGCTACCAAAAAAAAAAAAAAAAAACAAAAAAACAACCAGCTATGAGTCTCAGAAAATGACTGCAGAAGACTCAGAGACATCACATCCAGGGCATTCCCACTTTGAGTTGTAATCAAGGAGAAAGGGGGATCTCTGATCTGCATAGTACATTCTGTGTGTTTAGTTAAAGATTTGCCAGGTAATTAATTCAGCGAATTTTAAGGGCCCATATTATTCTCTCTGAAAGTTGAGATTAATTTACATCTCAAAGTATCTAGCTGTGTTTGCTGAGCTAACTTGATCACACAGCACTTTTCTGTGCATTTAATCTTTACACATCCATAGAGACAGCTTTGACTTGGTGATATCCTGCAAAGCCCATACACTGCTCTGGGAAGCCCAGCTGCTTCAGGATATGCAGGAACTAATTAGAAATGCAAACTAATCTCCCCCTGTGCCACAGGTCAGCGGCAGTTTCTGCTGAATGCATCCAGAGCCCACACATTTTTCAGAGAGCACCTCAAAGGGCCGTGCCTCACTCTAGGAATCCCTGCCTCATCTGCAACAGCTGAGTGATCTCTCACTGCCACGATGGGACTGAAATCCTGCCATGAACGTGCCCCAGGATGAGCTCTCCTCAATCACACTGCTCCTTTTGACACCCACAGAGACACCCAGGCTGTGCTGGGATAAATGCGATTTCTGGGGATGATGAAGACGGTCGGTGTTGTCAGGCTGCTGCCAATGTTTAAACTCTGAACTGGGTCATGAGGCCACACAACTCCATAGGAACAGAGAGCCACAGCTTTTGCCTTGCATCCAATAATGCAACACTAAGACCAGGAAAAGTGGTTGCAGTTATTCTGTTCTTTTTAATCTGCAATTTTACCTTTTCCTCTCCCTTCCTGCACTTGGGAGAGCTCTCCACCTTTGCTTGGGTTTTGCTTTGGTGGTTTTCTTATTGTCTCTCCTTTATTTTTACAAACAGAACAGTTTTGTCATATGCTGTCACTCATCATTCATTATTTAAGGGGTAACTGGAACAGGTCACATCTCTGAAATTAGAATTTACTTTTCCAAATGTCTCCACTCTCCACGCTGGCAGAATGAACTTTGCCAGACACGTTCCAGCCCAGGATTTTTTTCAGTAACCCAATTTAGTGGAAGGTGTCCCTGCTCATTGCAGAGGCTTTGGGACTAGATTACCTCTAAAGATCCCTTCCAATCTGAACCACTCCAGGATTCAATGAAAACTCCTTTTCAGAGATTGCCTTTTACTACCTATAAGGCTTCAATGAAAATAGTATGAAAATAATAAAAATTTCTAGTACATCTATGACAACACACTAAGAGCAAACAGATCTAAATATCCAGATTAATTTTTGCAGTAATTTTGTTTTCAATGGTAGTGTACATATTATTAAAATTAATTTTAAACATATATAAAATGCTTCTATCCACAAATTATTTTATGGGCTGTATTCACCAGTTCATTACACAAATCATTCTTTTCCAGGATTCAGTGAGCCATTAGGGAAATTACATTCTCTTGCAAAAGACATTAGTTGTCATCTTAGGAAGAGCATCAGTTCTCTTACCTGTTCCAAGGCAGACAAAATACAAATGAAAATGTCTTGAATTAGTTACCTTAGAAAGCCACTCTGAGTTTCAAAACTAAATTGCAACAAAAAGGGTTTTTTTTATTCCTAGTTAGAATTAGACTTTGCAGAGTCAAAATTCAGTGAGATTTTAAATCTGTATGTGTGTGATACAACACCTGCACTTATTGCTAAGAGATGTTTTGCAAGATCTGTACCATTACAAGCTTCAAAACCCTATTTTTGTTCCATCGATGCCTTGACCTACCACTTTATTATCAATGCTAGACAAGAAATGAACTAAAAAATATTTATCTACTATGAGCAAACTCTAATGCAGCGTCTAAAACTTTAGAAATACAGTCTGCAGGCAGAAAAAAGTGTCCTGAGCATTTTATTTGTTGCTGAGTTATATTTTGAGATCACAGCAACACCACCAGCCAAGCTGGGTGCACTGCACTGCTACCACACCCATACATCATGACAAATAATGAGAGTGCAAATACTATTAATTCAGCTGCACAGCTCATTATGATGAAAAATTTATTTGCAGATACCTCCTTGATTAATGCCTGATGCCTGGTTAATCTAAGGCACATCCAATAGGAAAGAAACCAGAGTCAATGAGAGGTACCTGACATGGGAGTGAGCACAATTTATCACTCCAGTGAATAGTCCATGGCTTTGCTCACTGTGCACACAAACAGACACAAACACTTCCACCACCTCCCTGGAATAATGAGGTATCTGGGAAAACACAAAGGGCCAGAAAACTCATGAGGCATGTAGTGTAGGTATTTGCATAGGCAGTAGACAAAGGCAGCTCAGAGAAAGAAAGAGAACAGAAGACATGGTGGCTGGAAAGAAAGCTGCTCTGCTCTCTTCTGCTGCACTCAGTGGCATTTTAGGAGTTGCCAAAATTGTCAGTGCTTTCTGCTTCAGCACACCTACCCAATTTCCTCAAGAGTTTGGAGCTGCAGCTCCCCTGGATTTACTCCATACGAGTACTGAGGAACATATTCCTTGTGTTACTATTGCTCACATCTTAGAGTCTACTGGGCCTCTATGGAAGAATTATAAAGGTATGATCTATAAAAAGCACTGCATTTAGAACTCTGAGCTAAACTATGTTATAGTGATTCCTGTCTTTCATAACTTTTGCAAAATTTTAGTCCTGAACCTAAGATTAGAGCCTTTGAGGAGCGGCTTACAGGCAACAGATCACATCAATGCCCCACCCAGTGCAGGAGAAGCAGAAAGTGCAGCAGAAAAAAAGAGAGTCTGTGAGCCTGGCCCTCCTCCTGGAGCACCCCACACTTCCAACCTGGAGAAATCTCATCCATTGCCATGCAGGTGCTCAGCCTTACCTGTAAACATAGCCTTAGATTCACTCCAGCCCCTGCATGTGCCTAGAACAGACTTTGCCATCAAAAAAATGGTGGGATGATGGCACTGAGATAACTTTTCTTTTATGATAATTCCATTAATCAAGAGTAATAATTCAGTGGAGTATGCACACAGTTACCCTGAACACCTAACGAGCTCTGGGAGCAGAAGCAATTTTCTGTTCAGAGCAGAAGCCAGGCCCGAAGTATGAACATCCCCCAGCAGGAGCAATGTGTCCCAGCAGTGACATTCCCCTTTTGTACTCCAAAGGGCTCCCCCAGCACCCTGCCTGGGCCAGGGTCACTCCTTCCAGAGCATCCTCTGGGACTTTGGCTGGGCTGGGCTGGGCAGGAGGGGAAGGCAGTGCCAGGGGAGGGCTCCGTGCCCTGCCAAACCCTCCACCCACAGGTAAAACACATTCTAAAGTGTCCCAGTCTCACACAGTGACACTCAGCTCCCACTGAAGAACCACCACCAACTTTCTTTGCAAGCAATCTGGAGAAAATCTGCCTGGAAATTCAGATTTATCAGCTGCTACTTTGCCCTAGATAGAATTCTGCTAGAATTTTGTTTCTATCTCATGTCCCATTTTTAAACATAGCATTTAAGCTAATTAAAGGGGAAAATTTACACTATTTCAGGGTTTTCTAGAGATGGTTGAAATAATTAATTTTAAAATAACCCTGAAATTTGTTATAGTCCTTTCAGTGGGAAAAAAAAGACTTTCATTTTTCCTGTATTACCACCCAAACATTTCTCTTATAGAAGTAAGTGATTAAAGAAAAGCAAACAGTGGAAAAAATAGAAGATTTTTTTTATACTTGGGTACTTACAAACAGAAAGAGATGATGAGAATATTAACTAGAGGGAGCTTGAATAAAATTAACAAAAATGAACTAAAAATAAGGAAGAGTTTTTCAATTCCAAATAAAGAAAGAAGAAAAGAACATGCACCTGCAGTAGTTCTACAGCTTTAGAAAGCACAACATAAATTACTGAGTAAAATCTATGAAGCTGTCACAAGACTGATTTCTGAAGCAGCTGCCACTAAAACTCAACTACAGTTACTAGAGCAGGGAAGGAAAATTAGAAAAATCAATATGTTGTTGCTTTAAAATAAAGATTTCTTGCAAAAAAAAATAAACAGAAAAATAAAGTCACCAGATTGGGAAGCATAAGAAAGACTTTTTCATTTATAAATATTATTTAGGAACAATAAATGGAAAGACAAATAGAAAGCAAATATACTTTAAGAGAGGAAGGACACAAAAATCTTGTGCTACTGGTAGAGTTTCAAGATTTTTGTAATGCCTAATTAGTCAGTAGGTCACTGACTACTCAAGCCCTTGGATAAGTAAAAATCTTAGTGGTGGAAAGCCCATGAGAACTTCTGTGCTACTGAATGGTGCAGAACATGTTGAAAATGTACAGGGCTTTGGACAGACTTCTGCAATAAAATCCATGGAAGGGCCCTGCAGGTGCCATGACCTACATTCATCAGAAATTTGGTACATTAAAAGGCAAAATTATTTGGTAAATCCAGGACCTGACTGAATAGAATTTGGCCAGAGAGACAGAAGCCACTCTTTGAATGTGAAGGCTTCATGCCATGAACACTCCTGGAGTGTTTAGACCCAGGAGAGATGCCAGGGATAAGGGAAATTACAGTTTAATTATTTAGCCCATCAAGTCTCTGAATGTTCAATAGTCAGAGTATCTAACTCCTTAAAAATAAGAATTGCCTGACCCTGTATCTCCACACAAGAGTGAAATGTCAGTAACTTCTGTGTTTGGAGTCTGGCACACACTTTGGAATGTTTCCTTGCCACTTTTTACAAATGACCACTGGTTCTCTACCATTGTTCTGAGGTGCTTCAGAGGCTCTGTGGAAAAGAAAGTTTAGGAATGACTAAAGAATGAGTCTTTCTGAAGTGCTTTGCAGACTACCTCAGGAACATGAGAGTGCTGAAAATAGTTCCTTATCTGCCCTGCAGTTCACGGGGCCGGATGAGCTGAACTCTTTGTAATAAAAGGCAGGAGAACCCCTAAGGATATTGGTTTGCTGGGAAATAACGATAGAGAAGAAAGAAGCTGTTACAGTGAAAGATGATGAGCTTGAAAGGGGAGAAATGAAAGAAAAAAGAATGAAATATTTTCAGAGACCGACATGAGTGCCAAGAAGGGGGAAAGAAGGAAAGAACACTCAGAGCTACTGAGTGACCTTTACTTTTAGCATGGAAAATAAATGTTTCCTTTTATAGTTTCTTGTTAAAATAAGACCAGTAAGGGATCATGAATCTTTATACAATTTTATGGTTTCCTTTTCAGTGAACCATTTCAGTTTTACACACAATTTTATAATGTAACTGCATAAGAAACTGAGCTTACCTTTACAATGTCGTGATGACAGCGTGTGAAGCTGCAACTACATACATGCACACATTCATTTCTGAAGAAAAAAATAAGAATCTGCAATATTTTTTGTATTCACAAAAAAAAAAAAACGGCTTTGAAATTGAACTGAGATGATACTTCCTAACAGATTAATAATTAAATCAAAACAGAAAAGAGAATACCCCCCACAACCATACATGCACACAGCTGTAATCACTATTTTTTAGCAGACTCTGTGCCTTTCATCTCTCCTGGCCCTCTTCCATCTTCTAGACAGTACAATCCCAAAGGAATCATTGTCTACCAGATTCTTCTCCATCTCTCACAGGCCCTGGACCGTCTGCCTCTGCAGCAATGTCACATGGAAAACACAGCAATGTCCTGCTGAAAGCAGAAGCCAATGCCCACAGACTTGGTATCTGACTGGTTCTCCCCCTGGAGACAGAGCCCTGCCTTCCCAGAATACCCAAGAGCTGCTGGAAAAGAGGGAGGACACACCCCAAGTGGTCCTTCCTCACAGCTCTGCCTCAGGGGTTGCATCTGTGTGCTGGTCCTGAGGGGGCTGATAGGACCCTGGAGTTCATTAAACCCTTCCTCATGGAAAACCTTCCCTGGCATTGGCTGAGCAAGCAGGGCCAGCTCAGGGTAAAGCTCCTGGCCAATAACTTTCAGAATACCTAGAGATTTTTCTGCTTTCCATGAAGTTTCCTGGTGCCAAGGCCCCAAACTCCAAAACTAGCCCCAGCTTTGAGCTGACCTTGACATGAGTCCTCCAGCCTGGCTTGCAGGTCCCAGGTCTGCTACCAAGGCAGGCTTAGTTGCTGCCCTGAAATCCCTTCCTGTGGCTTCTGGAGGTGGCAGAAAGCTGCTGTGCAGTGACTGAGGTGGCTCAGATGCCCCTCAGCACTGATCTGGTGTTTAATCTCCACTGTATTATGGCAATTTTCATGTCTGTGTTGGCTTCTGCGTTAATCTGACATTCCTCTGCAGGCAATCAGGCACAGAGAGAGAGGAGCCATCTTCTGTCTTTACTTTTGATTTCAATTATGCTGGTCTGTATCTCACATTCTTTGGGGTTTTTCAGATTCTCCACGATGTGCTTTGTCTTGTTTTAAACTTTTTTTTCTCCACTCAGAGCACGAATAGCCAGACCAAATCATGCCTGGCTTCAAGATCAGGCCCATCAGGTAATGCAGTCCTGGTCGTTCCTCAGTTCAGAATATCAAATAAATAACTAGATAAACAACAAATAAATTAATTCATTAACAAAGCCAAGGGGTTTTATAGCAATTGGATTAATCTCATGCCCTGCCCTTCAGTACTTGCCATCAGACTAGAATAGGAAAGGAATGGAAATGCACAGGTCACCCTCCTTCCCCTCCCCATGGCCAGAGAGAAAATCCCTGCCCATGTCCCTCACAGAGGAAAGGGTGAGCTTATCCAGGTGCCACGTGGGTTGGGATGAACAGGCAGGGCCTCAGGGTGGGTTTGCTCTGCCCAGAGTGAAGAATCTGCCCTATAAAATATCAGTGACAGCAATGGGTGCATTTTAAAGCTGTCTCCAGAACTTCTCCATCCCCTTGATTTCATCCAACGTGTTCAACCCACATCAGGCTGTATTCTTGAGTTTTGAACCTTGATTTTGCCAGGAACTCAGGACAGAGAAAAAATCCTAATTAGAGAAATTTCAATCCCCTGAAGTCAATGCCACACAATGGGAATCCACGGGACACACCAGAGATTGTTGCACACCTTCTGTTCTCCCTTCGTGCTACATGAAATAGAGCTTTATCAATGAAGTCATCCTAGCCATAACTTCTACTAAATACATGGTACATAGTCACTAAAAGGAGAATTAAAACACTTTTATTGATAGATACAAGGTCCCTCACAAAATGTATTTCTGGACACATTATTATAAGTGGCAGCAGCAGTCTATTCTTCTTTTTGATATACTGGGATTCAGGGCTGGCCTCAAAAATGGATGCATTGCCTCATAAATTACACAGCATATTGAAGCATGCTCGTGACATGCTGCCAAATTTATAGACTGTTGATGGCTGTCCCCTAAATTAGATCCCCTCTTCTGCCTGATGCTAGAGGCTCAGCAAAAAAAGGAAGGATGGACACGGCAAAAGCTGACAGGAGACATTAGGACAGAGGAAACACAAACTCAGGTGAAAGGCAAGATATTAGCAGCAAGCCCATCTGCCTCTGTTGTGCTGTTCTGTCAAGTTTCATGAGAGAGGGGCCATTGTGGGAAGGGATCCATGCTGACTTGTGTTCCATTTGATGTGTTTTCTGTCAGCACAGGCCCTCCACAGAGCTGCTCACCCTTCCCACTTATGCAAAGCCTCAGCAGCTGCCACATCCACGTCCTGCTGGTAGAAGAAATCCATGGCAGAGACCTGAAACAGCAAAGCAGCAAAGCAGCAAAGCAGCAAAACCTCAGGCTGACTTTTCACCCTCCCTGCTGCTCTGGGTGCTGTGCTGCTCTCTGACCCCACAGTGGTATAAACCAGCACCATCTCTGTGACACTGACAGAGCTGTATCACTGCAGGGTCACAAATAAGTCCTCTGGTGTTTCCACTTCAGGATATACTTCCCATTATGATTTCTAAATGCATGGAGAGGCAAGGGGATCCATATGCACTGGAGTGCACCATTCCTCTGCATTTAGGCACTTTGAGGGCCTCTGAAAATAAAATTAAATAGAATTACCAAAGGAGTTTGCAACTTCTGCAGCAACTAGTGCTGCGTGTGGTTACTTTTAATGCAAATGTCAAGTAGCAGTTCTGCCCAAAAGTGATCTGAACGAAAAACCTCTTTTCTGAGTCAAGCTGAGCAGGACTTAAGATGTGCACTTCTTCCATCACAAATTATTGCCTGAAATCAGCAAGATAAAGTAGCTACCTGATGTGCACTCTCCTGTCTCCGAGAGCTTGAGAAAAAAAAAAATGAAAAATTTTGCTTCCTTTTGTCACCAACCTGAAAAAAACCCACACCAAACTCCTGGAAACCACCAAAAGCAGGCACTGCTTTCTGCTTGTCAGCCCTGCCCCAGTGAGTGGCCCATGTGGTCGGTAAGAAACCTCTGGTGTTTGCTGCTGCTGCTGCAGCTCTAATCCATCTGCTCAGTCCTTGAAATGACTCCCACTTCTCTGGGCTCCAGAGGTCCATTTGTCCTCATCTCGCTGATGGGGGTGCTCCCCATCATCCCAATAATCCCCTGCAGTCCTGGAGTCCCTCTCAGCACAGTTATCCTCAACTGCTCCTTGCAGCATCTGAATGAAACTCTGATTTTTGCTGGAAGAGTTCAAGTACCTTCAATAGTTTGTTCAAAAGAGGCTGTAAATTTATAAGTCTTTTACCAAGCATATCCTAGTAGATCTGTGTTTTGCTGTACAAAAAAACAAAACCCAAAACAAACAAAAACCCCAAGAACACTGGCTGAGAGTTTCATCCTTCTAAAGACACATTGAGGGTTAAACCTCTTTTATCTCGGTGGAAAGACAAGCCTGGTCTGGGTAAATTGAAAATTAGCAGGAGACTTAAACCCTGAAATCACAAATGCACCTCACTTTCAGAATAACAGACTGGTGTCGGGCCAGAAGGGTCAGCTGAGCAGATTTTGATCTTTTCTAAGGCATTATCTGCAAACTACTCCAAATAAAAAGCAGGTCCTGCCCATATCCTGGGAGGATGAAGAGAGCCCCCCATGGAGCTCACATACTTAATGCAGGATGAGAGACATTACCTGGAGCAAGGATAACAGCACAGGGTTAAATTCAGTGACCACAAGATGCCCATTACATAGGATCAGAGAATATTTTAGGTTGGAATGGACCTTCAAGACCACCAAGTCCAACCCTAAACTTCATAATTCCAGGTTCACCACAGTGTCATGTCTGCAAGCACTGCATCTACTGCTTTTTAAATACCTCCAGGGATGTTTTCCTGACAGGGCAGCCTGTTCAAGTGCTTGACAGCTCTCTTGGTGAGGAAATTTTAACTCAATATCCCATCTGAATGTCCACTCGTGGAACTGGAGGATATTTCCTCTCATCCTGACACTTGTTACCCGAGAGAAGAGTCTGATCCCCACCTCACTTCAGCCTCTTCTCAAAGGAGAGGGTGATAAGGTCTCCCTTGAACCTCCTTCTCCAGGAGGACAACTCCAACTCACTCAGCTGCTCCTCATAAGACTCATCCCAGCACCTCAATGTCTGTCTTGTCCTGAGGGGCCACAAAATCAAAATTATCTCTGGGCAACAGAAACATATAAATATATATATATACTTTTTTTAAAAAAAAACCAGCATCTGTGCTGCTGCACATCTGTGAAGGCTGTGACAGATGCAAAATATTTGTGTGGTTTTTATGCGTGAAGGGCAGGGGATTGTCACCTTCAAAGCCCATGGTGGTAAAAGAATGTTTAAACACAGCAACATGAAAGGGAGGATTGATCATTACATTTATGGACTCACCAGTAGGTCCATCATTCACCCAAAAAAGTGTCACTGGTGTCACTGCTTGCAGGCTTGAGGAGCTAATTGATGCAGCTGCACTCAGTATTTTTTCTGGCAAAAGAACCTGAGGTGGTGTTGAGTTAGAATCCAAAGGAGTTGCAGGTGGTCTGAGAGATGCAGCAGGGGACCAGCTTCACTCCACAGCACAAAGCAGTCTCACAATGGAGAGACAACTGTGGGTTGGGGGTATTTGTGAGGCAAAATCTGGGAAACTCCTAGCAGCTCCTGGCCTGGAGGATCAGGAGGTGAACAGCTGGAATACCATCACTGCAACTTGGTGATCTCTCATTTAAAGACATAATCCACTCTTCATCCACATCCTGAACCAGAAACTTCAGGTTTTCATTCACCTTTTCAGGATATTGGCTTCCAGCTCCTCTCCATTCAACCATCCCATGTTCTTTTTTTCCTCTAAGAGCATTTGGGGAAGAGAAAAGTTCATATACTCAAGTGACCCCCAGAGATTCTCTGGATAGGTATGGGTCACCCACTTCAGGAGATTCTTCTCCCAAATGCTTTATTTGGCACTTCCCAGTAGAGAATTATACTTAATCTCAATATATGAGAGTAATTGTTCTTGTAATTGAGAATTTGGGCACTTCCGTTTTTATCCTGCTTTGCAAACCTCACATTAATATAAAGAATGATTTCCTGGAACAGAGCACTGTGGTACCCTATGAAATTTTGCCATCTTGTAAAGCAATGATTTGGTTGTGGCCTTTGCATATTCATACAGGCTGTTAGGATCTCCTATTGCTTGGTGACTGTTTCCATGACAAACTCTGAATATTAAACCACCAGAAACTGAGACTCCTAATACCTGTCAAGCTGGTTTTTTTGTACATCTGCCTGCCTTTTGGTCTTATCAAGGCACCAATATTAGGAATAAAGATTTTAGGAATCCTCCTAGAGCACCAAAACATCAGAGCAGAGCAGGATCTGTTTTTCTTTTCTAGAGTCTTTTCCTAGTGCTCAGTCTGAGCTCTGCAGGAGTGGAGTCACTTTACATATATATTATTACTATTATTTCTTTTAAAATATAATTTTTTAGATTTAGAAGCAAAGCACATCATTAATGCTATATTGTACTGTGAGTTACTACAACCACTTTGAATCAGCTACAGAGAACTTGATCATCACCACAAAGAGTTGAGTAGAACCTCTTGTAAAGAACTCTGTTTCTAAAGGCCCAGCATCATCTTCCTCAATCTGAAAGCACCTAAACAACAGCATAACTGTATGTTCCATTAATTTTTAATTCACCAAGAGCAAGCTGGGGAACTGCTTTTTGTGGATCTGTTTATGTTAAATGCATTATATGTACCCTGGTAATTCTCAACCTATTTTTACTGCATTAAAAAAAACAATGGCAACTTGTAAACTCCCCTGCCTGTAGTAGAAAGACCATAGAGCCTTTTAGATAAAGAACTTTCTCACCTAATACCACACAAAAAATTGCATTCAATAGTTGAGCTTAGCAATGCTGCAGGAGGACATGTTATGAGAAGTTTTTTACTCACAAGACACTAATACTACACACAGGAAATAATTACATATAGCAAAGGGAGGAATGTGCAAATTTACCAAATGTTTATTACTTTGAATGTATGTTTGTAATCATAAATCACTCCTCACCTAAGAAATTGAGTTTCAAGCCCTAATTTTCCTTAACTAAAGCACTACCTATGGTACAGGCAACAAAAACCTTATAGTAACCACACAAAAACTTAATATACTTGATTTACACTTCTTTTCCCCATCAAAATAATCTTCCTGCTCATACCATTTGATCAGTTAGTGGAGAAAGCAATACTAGAGCTGTATGGGTGAAACTTGGGGATATTTATATATGTATTTATAAAGAAGCAATATTATCTCATGGGTTGAAAAGAATAAGGGTACAAGTAGACATTTCATGGCCAACTTGACATCTATTTTTTCATGAATTTTTGAAACTTATTCTAGTTCTTAATTATCACATCTGTTCTCTGTAAAAAGAGGCTTTACCATGTACTGAACATGTCTTGGGAGACAGAGGGGAAATAAAGGGAAAAAAAATTATCAGTGAGAATAAATTTTAACAAAACTCACCATTTCTCTCGCTGCTTCCCAGAAGCCACAAGGAATCACATCCAGTTGGGTTTCCTAAAGGTAAGTTGCCAGAGAACTAATGTGTTATTCAAAATCATAAGTAAAGGGATAAAATGTGGGGATCGGTTTGTTACAAAGTTCTCTGTATTATTCTTAAGTCAAAATTCCCAGTTTTATGTTTTTTAGATGTAGAACTTATTCCTGAAATACTGGGATTTTTAAAAAAAAAGTAGAGCTCAACTTTGGCACATGACTGAATATTTTTCCACATTCAGCTGATGCACAGAGGACATATCTGTAGCAAATCCTTGAAAAAAGGGCAATAAAAATGCATTACAGTTCAAGCAGAGATTTACAAGTGGATAAATGGCAATCAGCTTTTAAAAGGAAAAAAGAAATAACTGAAATGCTACAAATGTCACATGAACAGAGTTCATAAATTTCAGAATTATACGTGAGGCAAATAAAAGTCCCTTTAAATTCTCCATACACTAAGGCAGTATTTACATTAAGGAGGTTATTCCTGGTAAGACACCCATGCAAACACAGGGAATGGAGCAGGCATTGGAGAGATCAAGGCCACAGCTGATTCCTGGAAGGAAGTCACAACTATTAAAATTTCCATATATAATTTAGAAAAATAACACCCCATCCAGACAATGTCCAGGGAGTACTTTTTGCATATTTTTTCATGTAAATTGATGTAGGTGAACTAATTTGAAACCCGTAAAATCTTATCATCACTAAATAGCTTTTACACAAATTAGCAGAGGGTTTGGGGGTTTTTTTGCTACTGTCCCTTCCAAGGGGGTAGAGGAAAACTTTTGTGCAGCTGGAAGACAGTGCCTATATGAGATGCTCCAGAAATCCACCACTCACTGGTGTCATTATTCACAGGGAGAGAGGGGGTGACAACACATTTGACAGCTGGCTGAGTTGTTAACTGCAATAAAATTATTTGGAACAGAGGGGCTTGATGTTTTCATTAGGCTGGTTCACACAAAACTGTCCCTGCAGCAGAGCTTGGAGAATCACTTTTTATTTTTGCCAAACTATGACACTCTTGAGAGTGGAAACACTGAAATACAGAACAAGAAAAGAGTATCTGTTCTTGAATTAAAGCATTTATGAGCATGAAGGAGTATATGTGTTTGCATCCACATGTTCTGCATATGCAGACAAATACACTGAATTATTTTCACATGGAGCTGCCAGCTGCAGCTCCAAAATCCTGAGTCTCAACTCAAGACTGGATGGTGTTCCTGTCACAGAACTCAAGTGAAATGCCCAAAAATAGAACACAGCCTCCCCAACCTCTTAGTTCACACATGAGGTCCTAACCAATCCTTTAGCTGCCCACATGGAAACAGAAGTATTAAAAAAAACTTAAAAGTAAGAGATAAAAAAAAACCCCAAATGTATTGCCCCCTCCCCCCCCCAAGAAAAAAAAAATTGGAGATGCAAGTTCAAACCTACTGGAAATGAAAAGAGTAAATTAGTAACTTTTGTCTTTTTTAATGGAGTCAATGCCATTAATTGAAAGGGAACTGAAATGGAAAGGTGATAATGGGTGTTGGAGGAGAACAAAGTGCACCTGCTGAAATCCTTGCTTCCCCTTGCACAAATGATGATTTTACTTTTTCTGTACTCTTCATGAGACAAATTGCCGTAGTTTAATGTGAAAATACTCTGAATTACTGCACTTCCACTGGGAGCTGCTTTTCCAACAGGTGATGTGCATCCTGCATTAAGTTCTAAGCCCCAAAACTCCAGCGCCAATGAATTTTCCCCATGATTATTTGAATTACTGTTGGGAGGTTCCAAAACTTGGACTGACTCCAGCTTTGGTGAGTTTGATATAAGGGAGGAAATATGAAATATCTGCTCTTCCAAAGCCCCAACAACCACACAGAATATTTTGCTAACATGCTCTGTATTTTTAAGTGGACTTTACACTAAATATATTGAGGATCGACCAGCCAAGCTCAGCCTTTCCCATTTTCACCTTCTAGATCAGACTGAGAATTCCATGAGTCTGTATCGTGTGAATCCCTTTCACAGATTTATCTCAGGTTTCAGACCACTGGAATTATGTCAGGAGAAAAAGTCCAAG
This sequence comes from Polioptila caerulea, assembly GCA_013397295.1. Taxonomy (NCBI): domain Eukaryota; kingdom Metazoa; phylum Chordata; class Aves; order Passeriformes; family Certhiidae; genus Polioptila; species Polioptila caerulea. The sequence goes on along the minus strand of VYXF01011782.1, from coordinate 418,719 downwards.
TTTCTCAAATGGTACCTGGCTCAACTGACACAGGTTGCACCCCTAAATATATTTATGGATCTTCCTGGAACTCGTTCTGGTCATTTTAACAAGCTCTAAACTGAAAGATAAAGTCTGCCAGCCAGGAGAGTCCATTCTTGCCATCCCATAATATTTTCCATCTCTCTTATAGCCATATAACCTCCAAAAATCCCACCCAAATATCTAAAATTAGGATCCCGTGTTCCAATGTTGGTATTTCGACAGAACTGATCCATTCTCAGACTTGGCTTAGTGAACACAGGCACGGAAATTTGGAGAACTCAGAGTCTGAAGGGTTTTTTCCTTAAATACTGGAATTCTGATTGAGACAGCATTCACCAGGCTGCACCAAGATCACCTCCCTTCTTGCTGAGCTATGTGATGGCAGAGAGGAAGATGAATTCATGAAGTACCAAAATACATTTTCCATCATGCACTAAAAAATCTGCATGTTTTTGGACACAAGCCATACCATGTTAGGCAAAATCTTCAACTTTTCTCATGGGAAAAGCAGATCTCTCTTCTCTCCCCAAACTGTTTTGTTTTGTTTGTTTTAAAAAAGGAAGTGTTAGCCAATATCTCTGTTAAAGATAAAAATGATTGAAAGTTCTTTTTGCCAATTGTACACTTGAATGGTGTTTCATTTCAAGCTCTTCTAGAGTTTGCATCCTTCAGATTCCGTGTCCAAACCTGTTACAAAAAGTCAGCCAGAGGGAGCAGGACCTTGTAGTTAAACTCTAATTCCTCACTACTGGTTGCTAATTACCTCTCCTTAATAATGTCTTCATTAAAATAAGAAATGTCTAATTAAAAAAAAAAGGTGAAGGGAAACCTCTTGTTTTTCTGTTTTGTTTTCATTGAGTTAAAGTCCACATAAAAGTAATTTTAAAATGAAATTAAGTTTAAAAAAGAAGAGTAATTTGGGGAGTCTGCAGACACTAATATTAAATCTTCTCTTCATTAAAGCCAGCAGATCCCCTAAGGAATTTTTTAATGTACAGAAATTATATCTAGCATAGGTTGTTTGATAAAATAACACAACAGGCTCACGTTAAGCACAGAAGGAAAATCCAGCTGAGCACTCTCACTGCTCACAGCAAGCTGGAATATGCTGAGAAACTCACTACTGTAAAAATGAGCCCACAGGACTTCTCATGTCTGCAAAGATACATTTTTTAAAAATTACATCTCAACTAAACCTACATCATTGGAGGCATCTGAGCTACCTCTTGTTGTGTTCCTTTTCTCCTAAATATTGGCAGCAAAAAATCTCATAGACAGAAGAAAAAAAAGAGCTGTGTCGAATTCAATATTAAGGAACAGGTTTATAATAATTATTTTCTTCACAGAAGTTGGTATGCCTGTTTTAACTGACTTTTCTCTGTTTTTCAATATTTTCTTGCTTCTGCCTACATCTGCAACAAATTTGGCACATAATGTTCACAGCTTTGTATAAGGCTCGGGTGCCTTGTATTTGCACTGATGGAGTATATGATTGTGTACAGATGCTTGTTTTCCTTCTCCAACTAATTTTTCCTTTGCCAGACTACTTCTGGCAGTGTTTAGAGCAGAAGAGGGGCTGTGAGGTGAAGCAAACTAAACAGGGTGGGGTCTTGGGAAGAATTACACGGCGTGCATGTGAAATAAACACTTGCAAAGGCAGCAATTTGCTGTTCAAAAAAGAAATTAAAACTGCCCTGTCCTATTTACACACTGGGGAGAGTCTGTAGGATTCAGTCCCCTGAGCAGCTGACAGAGCTTGGATTTCACCAGGTCCTAGTGCAGGGCACTTCAGCTCCCCCTGTTAATAAATAATTTGAATTTTGACCGCACATTTCTTTTGTCGATGGGCTGAAGAATTTATGACACTCAGATGAGCACGTACAGCTGGACAGAGCACCAGGCACACCAGCTGCTGGATGGGTTTGGGGCAGGAAGCAGCCAAAATCCCCACCCTGGCAGCATCCCTCTGTCACACCTCTGTGTCACACGATAACTTGTGGAAATGCTGAAAGGATGAATAATGTTATGAGTGTGGATTTAATGCCAGAGAAGTTATGCTAGCAGGCAATTTTGGTGAGCAGGGTGCTGAGAGCTGTGTTGTGTTTTCAGCATTGCAACAACTTGTCTCAGCCCTCCACAAAAGAGGCACAAATTTTTCCACTCATCACTTTGGTTAGAACAAGGCCCTGAACAGAGAAAATGTGAAATCCCAGAACTGCAATTCTGTTTCTGGGTCCTACCCAATCTGGAGGTTTAGATTAATCGCTCAAGCTCCAATTTCCACAGCCTCACTGTTGTGGGGTACCCTGAATTTTAATGGATTACATCATGTGAGGATTGCCAGAACTTCAGAAGCTCCCGGTACTCTTAAAACTGAAGACTTAACTAAACACAGTCCAAAACAAAACCCAAGTGGATGAGCACCAGGCAAACCCCACAAATCAGGCTTTTACAACACTGTCTGGAAGTTTCCCATTTGTAAAAATGACAGCAAAATCCTGTCTCAGGGCAAGATTACCATCAGATATTTACTCAGACTGCGGATGGAGGAGACTCTCTTCAAACTTTTATGAAATTAGTTGTCCCAAGGAGAAAGGGAGAGATATTGAGACATGCTCAGCTTGCTTTTAGAATCATTTTCCTTCTTGCATTCTCAGCTTAGCTCTGTTCAACTTTCATGGAAAGCTGCTACTTGAGTTAAAGCATGGAAAAAATTATCAGCATTGTATTTTTATTGCCTTTTTTATTTTTTCAATGTACACAAACTACACATCTGGCTGAAGCTTTCATTTCAATTATAAGGTCTCCACAGCTTCCTGTAAAGAGAACAAAATTCTTATTCAAGCCAGAACTTGTCCAGCAGAGTTCAAACTCTGAAAAACAATTCTAGCCAAGGTCAAGGAATACAAAGTGAGCCCATGAAGGCGGGTTGCAAGGAAGTCAGTAGATCTGAAGGTGATGGATGACATCTATAGGTACCTGTCCTCTGGTTACTCTTGGAAGAGCAAGTTTATATCACAGTTGTCAAAGATGAAGCCTTAGTTTAAGGAGTTCATGCTAATCAGGCTGTGACTGACATTCTCCTTGGGTCTCCTTCCGGAAAAACTCCACGTGAATCCGAGACACCGAGGAATCTCAAATGAGGAGAAATTTGTTTGGTGATTTTCACTGACACTTGTTCTATAACAGCTAATTTTGTGCTGATCATTTTATACTAGCAGTCACCCCTCTGCCACAGGCCTGCTTAGACTTTGCCACCGTTTTCACAGAGAACCAGACACCCACAGGAGCTCACAGATCTCCTCGGGAGCTGCCAGCTCTCTGTGTGTCATTTCCTGAATCACCAGATCCCTGCTGGCCTTTCCTCCTCACAGCCTTTTTCTGAAACCTGGATCAGCTCTGCAGATGCACATGGGGTCAATGTGGAGTCTTGTGGGGCATGGAGCACAGAGAAAGTGTCCTCACACCCTCCCTGTCCTACAAATACCAACAAGTTTGGCTGCCTCAGTGTCCTTCCCAGCTCTTGGAATCATGGGGTGCTTTTCCTATTCCTGTATGTTCCTACTGACTCTGTCTCTCCACCTCTTGCATGTTGCTAGGAAGCCTTGAGTTCAGCTTATTGTGCTGCCCTGATTTAATGCAGATAATATTTCCACTCACTTACGAGTTGGAATTACTTAAAGTTTTGTTTTCAGAGAGGGTGGCTTGTGGTTTTTTTCTTCTTGTTTTAACTATGGGTTTGGCCATCAAAAAAACCCCACACCCTCACTGAATGAAATTACTTCTGATTTAGGAAGAAGTGAACACGCACAAGGAAAGACACACATCTGGAAAATACAGGAAATGCAATTCAAGTGCTCTGAGTTGGTGGTTCAAGTTACTTTTCCCAGGTAATTATTCTCTTGCTCCCCTTCTACTCACAGACATTTATTTGCTAACTGCAGCTTCAATGTCAAGCACTTCGTGGACTTAGAACAGAAACAGAAGAGTTTTCAGCCTGTAAATAAGCACGCAAACCTTTAATTTGCCATGTATGCTAAGAAAGGATTTCTGCTTTCATTACAAAGGAAGGCAACTTCTACCTGGTTTGCCTGAAAACAAATTTTTGTCTTCTGGTGCTGTTACATAGAGCCCAATTTGAACAATCTGTCTCCTAAGAGTTTTCAATCTGCCAGCTTTTCCCAGTATTTTCATTCCCTTTGAATTTCTGTATCCTTAATTTACCTAAATTTACCTCAGCCATAACAAATTTCAGTTGGAATTGCTTGGCCACTGCAGAGAGACTGGGTACATGTGCATACCTTCAGCAATTTGCAGTGTAAATTGCCATTTTTCAGTAAATGCAAGTCCATTTTTGTACCAGTGAAAATATCTGCATCCCCATTTCCAGCCTCTGTATTTCCTGAAATACTCTGGATTGGTGGTACCTCACCCTACACAGCTCACAATTCCCAAGGCATGAATCAGGGACAATCATGTTTACCCTGAGCTTGAATTAAATGTTTCAGTTCATTCTAAAAAATGTCAAGTAATTAGAAAGTAGTCCCAGAAATCCACCTGAATTTGAAAACAATTCCACAGTTGAGGTGTGGCAGAGGCAAAATTTTGTACCATGGAGCTTTGCTCCACATCTTGACTTGAACCCTGAGCCTCAAACACACCCCAGAGCTGGATTGTGTGAATCTTTTCCAGGCCCCTAAAAAGGAAGCTTGTCCTCATCAAGGATGTCTTTCAAGCTTTGTTACAGTCACAATTCTTAAGATATGTGATAACCCAGAGGTGAATTTTTGCCTTTGCTGTTTCATCTTGTCCCAAGCATCAACAGAAAATGAGGTCCTCCGTCCCATTTTGCTTCCCCCACAAATGTATCCCCAAATCTCCTCTCACAGCCTTCCCTTCCCAAAGGCAGGGATCCCTTTCCCCTTTTCAGTAGCCTGGGGATAGAATCCTCTGCCATTTCTTTGCCATTGGCAGGGAGCTGGCTCAGGAATTAGGCTGGAATTTGGCATTGTTCCCCTTTCCCCTCTGGGACCAAGCTAAATTGAGTTCCCTTGTAGGGAAGAAGGAAATCAAGAAGGGATTTTTCTCTCAGTGCCCCACATAAACATCAGACAGGCAATCCCAGTCTCAGCATCTAACATTTCCAAAAGGAGACAGCCATAAAGTCAAAAAAAGCCTAAATCCTCACTCTCAGCAGTGCCTTCCCCGAGTGCCAGCCATGCTCAGAAGTTTCACAAGCAAAAGGAAGAGACAGGATAAGAATCCACCACAGTCTCAAATCCACATTTAGCCTGAAGCCTCAGTTTCTCATTCTTTGTTGGCCTCCTGGTTTCTGAATTTGAACTCTTTTCAATTACAACAACGTGATCCTAAATAATTCACTAGCAAGAATGAAGCTGCTTGAAAATAAGAACATATCTACACTTTCTTTCACATCTTGTCTCAAAACCATAAGCTCTGTTAGCAATAGCTGTATTTCATGAGGTTTTATCCTTTTTTTTGTGGCTTCCTGAAGTTTCCATTGATTAAAATTCAAAGTATAAATCAATGATGAATACAACCATGCTGGATTCCTAGGATGTCATGGGAATGGGTTTTCTCTAGGCAATTTTTTTTAGGAGCTCACAGAATCCCAACAGCTCAACATCTGCTGGTCCTGCAGCTCCACAAAGGAAGTGCCAACCTTATGCCAACAAAAAAGTCACTGCTGAATCAAATACCTGGTTTAATCCACTCCACCAAGAAACAGCAGAGCTGTGCATCTAAAACTCTTTTCTTAGTGTGAACAGGAGATCCTCAGTACATTTCACTTACATTTCACTCACCAATATATTCAAAATATTCACAGGCAGGTCAATTTTTAACTCTCAACTTCCTAAAAGGTTTCAGGAAACTGGAAAAGACTGTGATTGGTATTTGCTTTAGAATTTATAAATGCCAGAACACAGCTAATCTTCATTCTTAATATTAGGGAGACACCTCTGCAGATCCAGCTTGGATCTGTGCATTGGAAGCTTTGTATTGAAAATCCTGTGTGTATTCCTTGCTGTTTTAACACTGACCTCTGATCTTATATAAAGGCAAGCATTACAACAACAAAAAATTGAGCATTCTGAAAAATAAATGCAGAAGGGTAATAACCTTCAAAAATAAATTATTGAAATTGTATTACCTCTCTCAAAATCAAATCTTATTGAATGTCTGTAAAAATAGCTGTGTTTAAAGCTGACTGTGAGAGCTAAGACATTGCTGAATGCAGAGCTATTCTACTGAAGACTCAATTTGATCCCATTCATGGTCACACAGTGGCAAACACTTGAAACCCCACTCACTTCACAGGGACTAGAACTCAACTTGGTTAAAATGTCCATGAGATCCCTTCAACTTTTTTTACAAAGATTTTCCCAGAAATTCCTTTTAGCATTCAGTGGCAAGTGCTATGTGTTATGTAAAAGCAATTAACTAGAATTCTAAGACCGATTTTTTTATATATGGTTTTTTGATTTTACCTTTTCACTGAAGGTAAGATGCCAGACTGATTTTATCTGCCTTTCAACTCTGTGCACGTTTTCCTTTTGATTTTGCTAACACCTGGAAACGAGCTGCAAGAGGCTCTTTTCCCCACGTGAAGCAGCAGCAATAATTTCTTTCCTGGCCACAGAATCCCCAGCCACTGCTGGTGGCACTTCCCAATGTGCTGCTGAGCCTGTGCATCTCCACAGGCAAGGAGTCACTGTGTCACCCTGGGAGAGCCACGCTTGTGGTGCAGCAGCTCCTCATTCTCCTCATTCCCACCCTGACCTGTGATCAGCCCTGTCCCCATTCCCCCAGGTGTGTTTGCCTGCCACCAGCCAACTCCAGCGAGGCATTTTCCCAGCCCAACCTCCCTCTCATTCCAGCAGTGGCCATTAGAAATGTCACATTGTGCTCTCTGCTGGGGATAACTCCGGCTTTCTAGCCTCGGTGCAGATGATTTTAAAGGTGCACTCTCTCATGACTCTGGTGAAAGCAATCCCTGCTGGAAGCCCCCAGTTCCCTCAGAGCTGCCAACAACCCATAATGGGAGGCACGCTGGGAGAGGGAATACACAAAAACAAAGGGGCAGCCAGTGCCAGCAATTAAAACACCCCAGGCTGGGCATGGCTGGCAGGCCAAAAGAAAGGCTGGCAGCCTCCATGGTGTGGCCAGGCCTGCAAAGTGCCATCCCACATCTCTGCATGTTTCCCTCTGTGGTTTATCTTCTGAATGGAAACCACTGTGTCTCCAGATCTCATTTTAAGAATGGGAGAAAATTGCCCCTTCCGTGGCAGACCCACTGATCTAATTGCCATTTATAAGACAGCCAAGTGACAGTCACTGATGCAACATTGAGACAATCCTGAATGCGTTCCTTCCCGTAGCCATCGAGGAAAGAACAACAGAAACAAAAAGTGCCAGCGAGATCATTTAATTTGCATCCCTGCTTATTGACATTCCCATGGCAACCTCATTAGGAAGTCATTCATTTTAATTGTCCTGCTTGTTTTGTTCACAAATTCCTGCTCAGTCCTCTTTCCAGTGGTGGTAATTTGCAGGAAAGGGTTTTTTTGGTACAAGTCAAAGAAGTCACTCAGAAACAAACTGACAAGGTCTGGGGATCTACATTTTTCACTAAAAAAAAAGAATAAAAATAGAAAATTAGGAATGTGTTTGGTTTACCTTGAGGGAATATTATGCAGATCATGATTCATGGAGGCATTTAAGCACAGGCTTCACTCCATCCAAGGAAGGGCTTTCACTCACTTGACTTTCACCTGAACAGGGATCAACATGAGCCAAAAAACGTCCTTGAATCTGGGCCTTAAAACATCTGTCAATCATCACTTACTCTACAGGTCTATGAAGTATTAATGCACCGAGGCCAGCACAATAAAAAAATGAAGCCCATAATGTACAAACTGTTACAGGCAACTAAAGTAACTCAAAACATCTGGGTTTCCTCAGGATCATAAAGTCACTCTTGGTTTTTGTGTAGTGCATATACATCAAGGCCTTTCCTCTCTCCTGTTATTTGAGTATCTTGGTAATCATCCCTCCTGAAAATGTCACATAAAATCCATAGGCCTTTTTAAGCCCCTTGGGCTAAAGTCAACATTTGATCTTGGAAAGGAAACCTAAATCATCTTCTCCGGCAAGTCTTTCTCTTGCATTTATGATTTTTTTTTTCATCATTGTTCCAAGGAGCTAAAAAGGTATAAAGGAATCACTGAAAATGTCTTATAAAGAAGAAATTGGAAGGACAGCCCTGCAGAGAAATAAACAGCAATGCTACAAGTGCAGATTCTCTCTTGGAAGTTCTCCTAAAATTTAAGGTGAGGAAACCCAAACTCTTTCCCCAAATGATTTAGCTGGGAACAGACTCAAATTAGCAGATGGCAAAAGTCAATCTCATTACAGGACAAAACAGATAAAAGCAGAGATCCACTATGTGAGTGGTAAGGAGAAAACATCAATGAAGATACTGAAATGCTCTTGCCAACCACCTACTGCATGCAGCCTGGAGAAATAGATGCAGATATATCTTTTATATATAAACCAACAGACACCTGATTTTATAGCAAAGTCACATATTTTTAAGTCTGTCTGTCACATTTGACTATAGGTTCTCAAACCAGCTAAAAAGGAAAAGGAAATGTCAGATATTTCTTGATCCAACACACCAAGAGGATACAGGATATTGTGAGAATTGTTGCTGTTTTTGAGATATGCAATCAAGTAAAAAAATGTATTCAGCTAACTGCAATAAATGTGGAGTTTTGTGCTTACCCGTTTTTCCACACCTTGTGCTTTCTCAAGTACAGCACTTGAACAGGACGAGTTCTTAACCTAAAGTACCACAAAACTGTCAGCCAAAGACTTCTCAAGAGCTGCAGTGAGATTTCTCCTGAATCAGAGGTGGCTTCAAATTGAAGGACCCAGATCCAAACCCAAGCAACCTATTCCCACTAAATAAAATCTCCCTGCTTTACACAACGGTTTAATTCCTCTTTCCTTTAGGTGCCGCTCCTACGAGGAAATCTTAGGAAAAGAGATTTCTCCCACTCTAAAGATGCACAGCACACGTTGCTGTGTGCTGGATATGTGAACATGGCACTGCTGAGCTCTTCAAAGAGCCCATGCTAACACCTGAGGATTTCTTGGAGCACAGCTTAACAGCTGACACGCAGAAAACTCAGAAAACACCATTCCAGCAGTGTTCCCCACCTCCTGCACTTTGTCTGAAATGTTACTCTTAAAAGATTGCTGTAATATCTCTGCTTTGATTTATTTACACTCTCCCATCCCTCATAACTGCCTTGTTAGGATTCATTCTGGCTTCCCAACATTTCATCAGTCATACCAGCTCAGGGGTGCAGCTGTATTTCAAGCAGAGATTTGCACAGAGGGCACCAAATTTCTCAGCCCCAGAACGCAGGATGCGTCCCACACGCACATTCCACTCGTGCTGCAAGGTCAGCTGGAGCAGGGGGTTTGCTTCCTTAACAAAGAGGGGGGAAAACATTAAAAATCCAGGCTGCCCTGGGACAAGGCCACTTGTTTTCTCCACTGTGACAGAGGCTGACATTTATGTGATGTCAGTATAAACTGCATGACATTATTCCGTGGCACGCAGCAAGAATTTATGTCCTGGTCTGACATAATCTATGGGCTTGGTCTTAAGCTTGGAAAAATAGACACTGCTGATCCTTGTTTGGATGTGATGCCTCTGGAGAAGGTATTTTCCTGCCTTGTATCACTTTTATCACTAATTCTGACAGCTGCTGTTCAAAGGGCAACTTGCATTCAGAAAAATCATCACAATTCTATCTCTGTTACCATGTTTTGGTCATTATCAATGAATGAAAGCTGATTCTTCTGTGGAAGTCATTACCCTAGAAGAACAAGGAGAAAACAAAAAGATGAATGATCAAATTAAAATGGAAAGAAATTAATTTTGTCTCCAAGGAAGTGTAGGTGTCAGCAGTGCAAGTGAATAAAGGCTTCCATGCAAGTGAGTAAAGGCTTCCAAGAACAGCATTTTATGCAGTTTTTAAAACTTTCTAGTGTAAAATGGAACAAATTGCCAAAAAATCCAATTAAAAATCCATTTAGAATAAATAAAACTTCGGCTGTTATGAAATTAAAACTTCCTTATGAAATTTTTAAGCCCTAACAAAGTTACATACAATAAAAACGGTAAGAAAAACACTAAAGGAAAAAAACTGCTATAGAAATATTAAAAAATCTCCTGGTTTTAGCCATTCTTCTGCAGAAAAAAAAGAGAGATCTATCTTAGTTAAATTTCCTGCAAAATGTGTTGCTTTTCACAAGATTTCATTTCCCAGTAGAAGGCACTTCAAATAAAAAATTTTCAAGTGCTGCTTGGAATTTATAGGGTTTGACAGACATTATTTGTCTTGTACTTCAGGTTTCTGTGTCATCAAGAGCCACAGTGACACAGATGAGCAATAAAATAAACAGTGTTACTTCAGAATTGATCTTGGTTTTATAAAGATTTACAGATTGTTAGCAATTTCCCAACAAATCCATCTTTCACAGAGAAGTTTGAAACATTACGACTTCTAAGCGGTGCCAGCTGCTTTGAGAAATACATTTTGTGGTCCTTTAAATTTAAAGGCTAATAAAACACAGAAGATGGGACAGGGAGAGGAGGCAGGGAGCTTCTACCCCCTCTCTTAGCATGGATTATTGCAAAAAAAAGTGTTGGGATGGGTCTCACAGAAGTGGGAAAGAGGAAAAGACAGGGCAGACAAACAACTGGGGCATTGTTGGGTCAAAATGCCTGAGTGACAACCTGAAGGGACATGGTGGCATTTCCCTGTGAGCCTGGTGCAGGATGGTGTCCTGCTGATCAGGATCTTCATGAACTAATTACTTAAAAAGTGTGAGAAAAAGAATTAGTGACACCTATTGCAAAAAAAAAAAAAAAAAATTAAAAAAA
>VYXF01011782.1:334030-402333 GCA_013397295.1 Polioptila caerulea | reverse complement strand
AAAAAAAAAAAAAAAAAAAAAAAAAAAAATAGTCCTAGCCCACAGCTACATAAAAACATCTTTCCTTCTTCAGGCAGTCACCCAGATTTGGCTAGGGGTGCTCTGGCACACAGCCCAAGAGCACCAGGGAAAACCTCCAGCACCACGTTCCAGTTCACTTTGCACAGGGACAAGTGCACAATGAATGGCTTTTCTTCTCCAAAAGCCAAAAAGCCCCTTGAAAATGGCTGCAGCTCTAAGAGCTTTGAAGATTGCTTGATGTTACTCCTGCTCCAGGAAGAGAAGTCTCTGTAAGTGACTGCTGAGAGCACAGTCCAGAGGTACAGCTGGCCATTGTCAGGGCAGGTCAAATACACTCCCATTCGTTGTAGGACACGTAGAATCTCTCACATGTCCCAAAGCACTTCAAAAAGCTACAGAATTTCAGACAAATTAATTTTTGGGTCAGGCCAATGCAAATCTAAAGTCACAGTCAAGCCTTGTCTTTTTAGTGGAAAGCCCAGTGGAAGCAATATGAAGTTTCATTTTAATTCCCCCTCAGAGTGGGAGGAGGTGAGGAAAAGGGAAGAGTTGGGGTCTTTGGTCAGAGGGAAAAGAGGTAATAAAATCCCACGAACGGAAAAAGGTAATAGCTGCAGCTCATCAAAAAGAAAATTGCTCAAAATACCATAAGTAGTTCTAAGAAAACCTCAAATCCCCCTTAAGATCTTTAAACAGGACAAAACTGGGGCTTGGAGTTGTTCTGAACTTCTTAGTCTGCGCTGCTAAATTGACTTTCTTTCACTGCACATTTAATCTGCCCCTCTATAAACAAACATTTGGGTGAGTGAAGTTCAAGGACAGGGTAGGGATGCAGGAAGGTTCAGTTTTGGGAGCAGATCTCTCCAAAGCAGTACTTTCAAGGCAGGCTTTGGAGAGCTAGCCCCTCTTAACACACTAAATGAAATAAACTATTAATCAGGGGGACAGAAGCTTTTGTCATGCCTGTGCCTCAGCCTCCAGCACCTCCTCATGAGGGGAGTCTGAGCACAAAGCCCCCATCCCTGATCCTGTGCGACTACTGGAAAAACAAATTACCAAGCTAGGAATGTGAGAGAAAGAGCAATTAAATTTTTTCCCCCTTTTCTAATCAAGGACTGTTTTGCCTCGGGGGCTCGGAGGGGTAGGAAATCAGGCTTTTCAAGCTTCTGCAGAGTAGGCTTTGGAAAAATATCTGTAGCAGACATCGCCGTCCTTTACAGCTTGTGCTCTGCCCTTTTTCCTTTCCCTTATGGCACACGTGTGGGGGGAGATTTGTTAGACCTTAAACTTGTCACAAATGTAGTTGCTAACCATTTGCCCCCGTGTTCAGATTGCTTTCCCCAGTAATTACTCAGTGGGAATGTCACAGCAAGCTCCATAAGTTACAGCTAATCACTCTTAAGTGCTGGAAGCAGGACTGTATTTGTGCAAAGAAACAGCAATCAAATAGGGTAAGCAGATGGCTGCTCCTTGTCCTGTTACCACACTGAGCACAACAGATTAAGCCATGATGGATTTATCAGCACTGATGGATACATTAACACCATACGCTTTTATGGAATAAATAGCTCCTGACATCTCCTCATAACTTCTGATGCCCCAATTTTTCAAAATCTGGGTTGGTTTGTTGGGTTTTTTGTCTGTTGTCTTATTTTTTGTTGTTATTGTGTTGTTTTGTTTGTTATTGAAATCAGATGTTTCCAACAAAGCCTGTGGGTTTATCTGCGTTCTCCTTAAAAGCTGCACCTCAGCACCTTACATATGAAAGACCCGATTAAAACCTCAGAAAGAGTTGAAGAAATCCACAGCATTTCTCTCAACCATAAATTCAATATTCTACAAGCTTTGTGACAATCAATTCTTGTAATTGATAAGTGCCAGTATTTTAAACTGATGAAAGCATTAGCTCATTTGCCATATCTCGAGAATAACATGTCATATTATGCAAACAGCAGTAAAACAAACATAAGTATCCAAACCTTCTTATTTCTGATTTATAGGCTGACCTGTAGGCTCTGGGAATGCACTTGAAGGCTTAAGTGCTATTTTGCAATCCTAGCAGAAAACATAGCCTCAGATTTTTCAGAAGCCCTCGCCTTGTGAGATGCAGAAGGGATAAAAATGTAAGCAATTTTGGAGGAATCTGCGTGTCAGCTGCCCAAGCTGCTGCCAGTAAATGAGCAGGGAAGTACTTAATTGGGGTGCATGGGTGCACTGACACAGCAGGCACTTCAAACCAGGTTCTGAGCAGCCAGAACCACCATTCCAAGGCCACCATAGGTATTCAATTCTAGTCCTGCTGCCTCTAGAAAAGCAGAGTGCTGGCTGCTTAAACTGCAACCAAGCTGTTAACAAACCCATGCACTTTCTGGGGACTGAAGGCATTTTGGGTTCCTGTTCAGGGGCTCACAGTAGTAGAAAACTGGCAGAAAAGCCCATTCAGTGTCACCAGTCAGGGCCAGCTGCCCGTGTGTGTGCACTGCTGCACCTTCTCCATGGCTCCCTTCGTGTACTTGAGTTCCTGTACAGGTCATCAGCCTGGCGTTTGCTAATTGCTCATCTGCAGGCTGGGTTTTAATCACCTGATCCATCAAAAGCCCTTCTTCCCCTGCCTATATTCATCTTGTCAGTTAGTGACATTTTTTGTAATGAAAGCAGCAGATCTATTGATAGCATCCCTCAACAGAGTGGAAGGCATCCTGCAGGAGCTTTGTCTTCTAAACCAGCCTGTTCTATTACAATTGACCTTCTCTTCTTGATTACCACACAAATCATAGTCCTCTCCCCACTCCTCCCCCTGCTTCCCTTCCCTCCCACCCCTCAGTGTCTCAGATTATTTTTTCTGTAGCCATTCAATTGCCTGACTGCAGCTGGTAATTGGATTCATGTTTGCAGCACAGTTTTCTATGTACAAGTCTGGAATAATTCAAGTAGGACCCTGGCCTAGGGCTGAGGCCATATGTGAAACTCTGATTTGAGTCTGTAAAATCTGGAGTACCCTGAGAGAGGTATAATCCACTTAGCAGCACAAAATCCCATCCTGTTTGGAACCTGCACGCATCCTCTTCTCTGAAACTTCATTTCACTCCTCTTTTAAGGTATTAAGGGCGAGGCAGCTTTATTATGGTGACTTGGTGAAATGTAAAAGTGATGTTGCTTTGGCAGCTGCCTTGACTCACTCTAGGAAACAATTTGAGCAGTTTTCATGATAACACAATAATTAAACACCATAAAACAATAATAACCCAAGCTGACAGCGTTCTTTGTGTCTACAGCAAACCATGGTGTCTCCAGAGTCTGAAACTCACCACTGGGACCAAGCTCAGTGTAACCAAGCTGTTACACTGAAAACCCTAAGTGCAGTTAGTGGTGTCAGCTTTCCTGCCACACATATTGTAGGATTTCAGCATCAATTTACCCACCTAAAGTTAAATAATAGAGAAATGAAATGCAGTCAGGTTCGTCCTGCTGCAGCTCTGAGGGTGTGCAGTTTCTCCCTTTGTGTCTCTCAGTCCCTCAGAGAACCAGCCCTAGATTATGCATCCGCTATTAATTAAGCTTACAGAATTCAACTTACCAAAAACATTTAAGGCTCTTGAAACTTTAAAAAAAATTTAAAATTACCATAATCTCCCCTTTCAGCGTTCACATCATGAGAAGGAAGTAGCTGTGGTTCTACCCATGGTGTCAGTTTTCCACAACCCAGTTCTTCAAAACACAAGAGATTTCCCAATCTCTCCCTAATCAAGAGTTCAGAAATTAGGCTCGGGTGCTATTATATCCTCTCCATTATAGCATTTTCTTCTGAAATCAATTCCTTACTTGAGTTACTCAGTGTATTCCAGTTTGAGACCAGGCTTCCACCTTTACCCCTCTGTTTTTGCTGCCAGAGGAGCAGAGAGCTCTGAAAGCTCCTGTGCTGCCTCCCGGGTACGTGGTTGTACAGGTGGACACCAAAGGTGCCTTCACAGACTGTCAATCAATGAAACAATCAGCCTGCAGCAACTCATTTTGGCCTCTACATCTCCTAGAATATCAGAAAAGAAAGATGCCATCTAAAGAAAATATTTCAAAGTTTTGACATTTGACTGCGGGGTCATCTCATACCAACAGAGCAGCTTTTGATTTTCTGGTGATAAAGCACCTGCCTGCGAGGTGGAGGATCTGGGTTATGCTTCCAGCTGTTCTGGATTCAGAGCAAACTGGGAGCACAGGGGCCTCTGACATCCCTGAGAAACGTGTTCTTCCTGCCCTGCCAAAATCAGCTTTGCTCCATTCCTTTAAGCAGCTCGTCTGTGTTTAGCACTGCAGTCACCTCGTGCACACTCTGCCATTTCTGGTGAGCTGCATGGAGTTCAAAGCAGCACCCTGAAACTCTCCTGTGGAAAATTTAACTTTCCCTTGCTCCCATTTCACTCTATGTTCATTTCCAGGCCAAAATGAACTAAATTTTCTGGCCGAGAATATCATCCCAAGTGACAGATTGCTGCAACATTCCTTTGGACAATTTTTCATTTCCAACTGGCTTTTCTCCAGGGAAGGGTAGCTCTGGAGCAGCACACCACCTCAGGAATCAGCCCAAATTAGCCAAAGTGCCACTAGAATAAGAGAAAAAACTTAAAATTAGTTAAAATTTTCTTCTTCTCCCCTTCAAGGCTCCTGCATAAATTTCATCACTGCCACTTCTTCCATCACTAAAGATCTGAACTTCAGGTTGATAATGTTCACCTGAGCCCTTTGGCTGATGTTACCTATTTGCATGAAGAGTGAAAGAATGAGAAATTATACTAAATTTACAGAATTCAACTTATCAACAATCCTTAAGAATCCTAAAACCTTAAAAAAGAAAGAATTGCCATAATCTCCACTTTGAGTATTCCCATCATGAGAAGGAAGTAGCTGTTGGCTCCATCCATGGTGTCAGCTTTCTGCAGCCCATCTCTTCAAAACACCAGAGATTTCCTAATACTTTTTGAGCTGCTGATTTCTGACTCTTTTTTTTTTTTTTCCTTCTTTGCCTCTGCGACTTCACAACTAAAATCTGTCTCTGAGGTTGAAATGCTGGTGATGGCCTGATTTCCTCAACTCTACAAACAGGAGTCAGCAGTAAGCAGAATTTATCTTCTCACCCACATCTATCCCACAAATAAAATGGGCTTTCATCTGCACTACCTGATTGAAAGTGTACTGAAACGAATGGAATCTGTCTGTTGCTGACAGCACCAACACCCTTTGTGGTGGATCTTGTGCCATTTGCTTTCCCTAAAACTGCAGTTCCTAAAAGTTAGCAATGATGTAAAAACCTCATCTTCCTCTTTCTCATTTTCACTTACCACTCACCCTGGGAATTCCTACCACTACCTCATCCTGTAGGCCTGAATATGTTACAGAAGTGAGCTTTAAAGCCATTAAAATGACAGAAAAAACCCCTTTTTCTTCCCTTCCTCCTACTGTTCTATAGCTTTAAACTCTTGGCAAGCAGAAATGTCTTCCAAATGAGGGTGGCAAAGGCCATTTCTGGCCATGCAGGGATGGAGAGCCTCTTCAGAGGTGCTGCTCAACCTTCACCTCACAGCAGGATGTTGGAAAGGTCTGAAAAGGGACCAAAGAGCTCCTTCAGATTGCAGGGTGTGAATCACCCCCTTGTAAATCTTCTCTTTACAGGTAAACTCACTTGGCCAGATATTTGACAGGTTTTTGGATTGAAAGAACTAAAATTAATCTCAGTGGAAAACAAAAAATAAAACAAATAAATCCACAAAAAATCCAAAAAACAAACAAGAAATTAAAAAAAAACCCACGCAAAAAACCAAATAAAAGAGCAAATTCACTTGTGACTGATTACTTCTCTCTTGGTGGTCATGCAAACAATTGGAAAATAAAGAATACAGGTGCTACCATCTGTATTATCTTAGTTTGTAAGATTTGCCTTAAATTTACATCACAGTGTCTCTGCTAATGTAACTAAACCATAATTCTCTCTGTGGGAAACAAAAACTGTCAATGCACTTATAAAAAGTGCCTTACTGCACTTATCTGAGTCAACATTTATTCTGTGAAATGTAATCAGGATGTTAAATGTTTCTGGGAGGTTTGAGATGCCATATTTTGCCATCTGTTCTAATTATTTTTGAATAACTTGGCAGATCTTGCTTTTGTGGCTGAACTACAGAAGCAGATTTCACCAATCTGAATTGCAGTTAAAAAAAAGAGAAAAAAAAAAAAAAAGAAAAGGTGGTATTTAGTTCAAAAACTTCAACATGAAAGGGTCACATACCAGTAGGATGCAAGCAGAGGTCCAGAACATGCTGGATAGAGATAAAGGAGAGATAAGTCTTCACAATTCTCTGTGGGGTGAAATAAAAGTGAGGAAAAAATAGCAGATACAGACAGGTGCTGTCATTATATTGTGCAGTATGTTCTTCATTTCCTGGCTTATTTTCCTTGAAGAACTCTAAATTATTTTTTTTAGTTACTCACCTCTTCATCAGAGCATCTGAGACCCTCACCCAGGCTCTCAAAAGGAGAGAATCATTATTGACCTTTTTTAGATACAGAGAAACAAGACAGGAGGCAATAAATGACTTCCCTGAGGTCACACAGGACAGCTGAGGGAAAGCTGAAAGCAGCACCCAGGGCTCTCCAGATCCAAACTGGAATGTCTGGAGTTATCAGGGGATCTTTTTGGAGCAGTCACTGCAAATGGAGCTGCCCTGCTCCAGGACATGGACAACCCACTGAAATGTTTGGTTACAAACAAACTACTGTAGCATAAAGACTAAAAATACTACTCTGGGCTACTGGAAAAACTAAGGAGAAGGATGACCTGGCATGAATTGGTATTGAGTAGTGCCCAGCAGACTGCCCAGTTATTTATTCTGAAGATAACTCAGTCGCTTCAACCTACCTCATCCAAAACCACTCTGAATTTGAAGGACAAAAAGCAGAACAAAACAAAAACAGACCCCAAAAACCCAGCTGGCATTTACAAGCCACAAGCTCTGATGCAGTTTCTGACACTGCTGGGCACATGACCTTCAGCAGGTCCTTTCCCACCCAGCCTCATTTTCATCTGTGAAAGAGGCCAGAAATTCCTCCCTCTGCTGTGAGGACTGATGGATATTTGCACAGCTTTCTGCATGTAACAAAGGCTGGGAAGAGACAACATCTCACTGAAGGCTGACCATGCCAGGCTTTGTGTTATGATGACTCCCACATTTATGAAATTTTAAGGAAACAGCAAACAGCAGCTTCAGGAACAGCACCAGTAAGGCTGCACTCACAGTTTGCGTAACGTGCACATACATTTGCTTGTTTCAGTGCTTGAATCAGAGGCAGAAGAGCGTACAAGGTTGCTGGGTTTGGTTTTTTTTCCTTCAGAGTGTATCTCTGTGCCAGTGCTGGTTTATGATCAAATTGGTGCTCTCATCCTCCAGGCTTAGATAAGGCTCAGGTGCAGCGTGCTCAGCTCTCCCTGCAGTGGAGCCCTCCCAGCCCGAGCACTCGGCAAACACAGGCCCCAGGAACGCTCCCTTTCCATCAGCTGAGGCAATAACAACACTTCATGGGCAGAGTGAACAGAGTGAAAACACTGAACTGAGTCAGGAACAGCAGCTCTGCTGGTTTTGTCTCTGTGCACTGGAAGGATGAGGGGCCCTCCTCTCCTGACTCTGCTCTGGCACCACCAGCAGGGTTTGACACCAAATTCCTCCTTGGAAAAGACCCTCTCCTCTGCCAGATCACTGGGTGATTTCCATTACTGCATTGACACCAAATTCCTCCTCAGAGAGGACCCTCCCTCTGCCAGATCACCAAGTGATTTCCACTCCTGCATTGACACCCCTACAGGTGTGGGGATAGACCTGGCAGGGACTCACAGCCAGCCAATATTCACCCCTGATACACCAGACATTGGCCTCAAACCTTGGGAGGCATTCTTTTAGCTTTTGGTTAGTTCAAAGTTCCTCCCAAAGTCCTTTGCAAATCATTATGGAAACGAGTTCTAAGTTTTCTTCCTCTGTAAATTAAATTTGGCTGCATTAATTTACATATCCCGAATCCCATTTCCTGAGTGGACTCCTGCCCTCAACTCCACCCTCACACCAACCCCATATAATGTCCTGTCCCCCACATGTTCGGGTCCTTTGTGGTTGTTCTAACCAGGGCATGGAGTCTGTCCCTTTGTCATTTTCTCATGCTACTAAAAGTTCTTCTTTTTGGGGAGACCCAATTGCTCCCATCCTCCTCCTTTCTCCATCCAACTCTCTGCCAGACTGGTCCCAGTGTCATCACCAACCAAACACCAACAAAATCCTTTCTTGTTTCAAACTTCCCAAGTTTTCCAATGCAATATTTTCAAAGATTGTTCTTTGTTTGGGGCGTACACTGTAAGGTCTGGCAAGGCCAATGAGTCACAGTTAAAAGCAGACGTACAGGAGCAGGACACTATTTACATGAGTTTCTGCCACATATTTCTTTAGGAAAACCAAAATCAGTCTGGGGTAAGCAAGATACACTGCTTTCACTTATTGTGATAGTGTATAATATAATACTGACTCCTAAATTGCAATAACTTCTTTCAGCACCATAAAAGTACATATACAAACAAGGTATTTTCATGTACGAGACCACATTCATATGCTTCTGTAATTAAAAAAACATCAACTAATGTAGGGTTTTTTTAATTTGTGCCAGTCTCAACAAAATGCTAAAAAAACTCCCAACATTTGCTTGCAGTCTTTCACAGAGAAAATGGGAACATTCTGACAACGTTCAATGGAAGCGTTTTTAGAAACTTGCTTTTTGTGAAACATTCCAAATGAAAAAAATTGATTTTCTAATCAGCTGTAATGGTAATTGCAGTGCAAAAACAGAATTCACTCCAGACACAAAGAACATGCAAAAACAAGCAGCATATTTAGATCAGTCAGTGGATCAAATTCAGAGCTGTGGTGTAAACATGAGTTTGTTAATTTTACTGAGAAAGGAACCAGAAGATAGAAGGAAAAGAGAGACAAATAAATGAGAACTCAGAAGGACATGGCAGATGGCCAATAAGAGAGGGAATACAAATTCAAGTTTCTATAAGGGCAAAAGAAATGAATGGACATCAAAAGGAAACATTTCCCCAAGCCGTCTTAAAGGTGAGATACTGAAAAGTTTTTCTTGTTTTAACGAAAAATAGCAACAACAACAGCAATTTTCTTCTAGGAAGCATGAAAGCAGCCATTAAAAAGACCTGGAGGAAAACAGGAAAGACTTTTAAAGTATTTCTTGATTTAGAACCTCATAAACCAAACAATAAAGAACGCAATTAGGATAATTTCACTCTTCAGACCTACTGCTTACTAAGATGCTGGGCCAAATACATTCCCTGTGCAAGTGGGCATGACCCTGACTATTTTCAATTCAAATTTTACAGCTAAAAAACATAAAGAAACATAACTTACAGAGGAGATGGCATGAGATGGCAGCTGGGGAGGCAGCTGGCTGAGGGAGGCTGAGGCATCTGGGTCCTTTCCTGAGCCTTGTGGCCGTCTCAGGGTGTGAGGGGTGTCAGGCTCATCAGGTACCTGCAGGTCCAAGCTTCAGCCTGCAGCTCACAGATGACATTTGGTTCCTCTTCAGTCTGTGTTCTATTGAAGCATCCTCTCCCCCACGCCCAACAACCATTTAGCATGTTCAGTTTGTCAGCCAGATCTGGACTTGATACTCTGGAAAATGGTGACATTTTCTGCAAAGCGTGGCAATTCCTGTTGCCATCAAGTGCAGCTCAGCTCAACTCCCATCATTCCCGTTCAGAGGTTGGGAAGACACAACAGTTTTGTTTAGCTTTCCATGCACCTCAGCAAGGAAAGGCAAGCAGCAGGATTGCTGCTCTGAGGTTAGAGCAGCAGTCCTGTATCCTGCAGAGCAGTCGGGACAGAACTTCAAACACAAATACCAGCTGTCTCTGAAATATCTCCTTAACATCAAGCCCATCAACATTCAAACACCTTGAGAGATTTTTATGTTTAGCAACTTGAAATCCAAGCCTCCTTTAACAAAAAATATCCTTATCTAGTCTTTATGCATACATCATCAGGGGAAACTCAACTGTGCATCCCTCTCTTCCTAAACAAGCAGCATTATATCAATTGAACTCTCATCTCAGAGGTGTTTGAAGACCAAATAACATCAAGAAAATATAACAACATGACATGGAAATGGATACAAGCAATGACATCATTACATAAAAATATGTCTACAGAGAAATACTAAAAATCTCTAGCCTTGACTGTGAAACAAACCCCAAGTAGGTCAATTTTTGTCTTTCAGATTCCAAGAATTATATGGCTGGAAAATTGTATCTAATAAAATGTATAACTCAGCTAATTAATATTGTTGGCTCATAAATTCTCACAGAACTCACCCAGCAATCACAGTAAGTGCTGTAAGTGTAGGGTGAACAGTCTCTCTATAAATCCCTATCTGCCAAAGTGGGTTAAAATACTTCTAAGTGAAAATTTTAACTGAGGAACTCTTGCATCGTTTATATTAACACATGTAAAAAATGTATTCCCAGAAGAATACTCTCATATTGCCTCATCACAGACTGTAAAGTTACGTGCTGTGCTTATTTGCAGGAGGAAAACACAAAATGCTGACAGGAAATCCCACATCCAAGGGGGAAAAAAATGCATATTAAACAGAGGAATTCTGCATCCTCAAGTTATAGCTGAAGCCAGCACTATGATACATTCTTCAAGAACTGGTATTTTTTCAAGGAGCTGTATATAAAATGCTCAAATAGAATATTGGAAGGGCTGAGACTGCTCAAACTGTGTAGCACAGATACTTGCTGTTGACATTGTACCAAGCACACAGCCATGAAAGCTGAAATGAAGCATGTCTTGGCCTGCTCAGATTAGCTATTTGTTTATTTTTATTTTTTATAGTTTATATTTGAAGCCCCGTTTGAAATGGAGCTTGAGGAAGGACGCCTTTGTACAACCTTCAATAAAGAAATATCCACATCAGAGACAAAATTGTAATTGAGCTCCTTTCTAGTAATCTATACAAAGAGACAGAGGTCTAAAGGAAAACACAGATCAAATGTCTTAGAAGTGGAAAATAACTGCAGACAAAAACAAAATCAAAAGAGACTACAAAGTTAGGTGAACAGAGAAGTGTAATAAAAATCTGCTATGAATATCTGGCTTATGACTAAAATAATGATTTATTAGAGCTTGAATATTGCTTTAGTTTTTTTGATGAGATTACACTGTGTTTTTCTAGGTCATCCACCCTTTTCTAATCTCATGCTCTGGATGGATTCAAATATTAAATACCACATAGAGCAAAAAAGTTCTCAAATTTTTTCTGTTTTGAAAAACAGCACAAGAAAGAGGGTTCTTAAATAAACCCACATTCTACTGATCAGGTTCAGAGATAGAGGGCCTTGAAATTTCTGTGGAGAGCAAGAAAAATTTAGATTTAATATGTAGCTGAATACATGATAATAAAGAAAACAAAAATACCCAGCTCCAGGAGACAGATTAATCTGACCCCACACTCCATCAGCACTAAGCAGAAGTACCACCAAGTCCCTGCTTTAGAGATGACCAGAAAAACCTTCTCCTTGTCCAGATCAACCTGCAAACTCAGTTTGAGCCTTGCAACGGAACCAGGCATGAAAAACTCTGTGGGGACAACAGAGAACTGAACTTAAAGATGTGAGTTGGCTTAGCATGAACATTTAATTTTGGGAAGGGTGGAGATAGGTGGCAATGGCTCCGTGTCTGTCCCTACACTCACATGAGCTGGTGACACAGGAGAAATGGGGTGAACAAGAGGGGTAGACAATGGAACCATGTGTGGGAACTTCCCCAGGCAAGTCTGAGCACCTCTGTGTCAGATTTATGCTCTCCAGAGGGCTGCAGCAAACACCAGGACCCACAGCCAGCTCTCAGTCCCACTAATGACATTTTTAGAGGGTGAAGACCTCATTGAATCCATTGATGCTGACCCACGGGGCTCCATTTTCTCTGTGCTGCTCAGTGAATTAGACAGGCAAGTGCTATTAATGAGAACAGAGATGTGTTTTCATTAATAGAGATGTGTGATCCAGTTTCTGACTCTCAGGGCTGCTAACACACCCCCTAACTTGAGAGAATTATGTCTGGAAGGCTGTGCTATGATAGGGAAATCACTCGTGATGAAACAATGCTTAAGTGGTGGGAAAAGCTTTGTTCTAATGTTGGATGAATTCCTTGAACATGGACTTTGAAGCAAGTTTTGGATGAAAATCTCACTCTTGGAAATACCTAATTTAAAATAAGACCTTATATCTCAGGTGCTCTGGAATACGGAAATGAGGAGGTGTTGTAAAGTACCTGTCTCAATTATTTTTGTCTGGAATATGCTGCCCTAGTTAATAATAAAAAAAAACCCTAAGACATGGACATTTAGGTTTTTAAGTGATTATAATGCTTAAGAGTGGGATTTCTGCGCTGCTTTTTGCAAGAAGAGGTGGGCACCCATAAAAATCCAAGTGACCTACCACTAAAGCCATTATTTTAACTGACATCTGTGTGCATATTTTTTTAGGTTGCATCAAGACAGATGAGGGCCCTTTGTGCCCTTCTGACAGTGATGGCAATCATTAAAGATTTACCAGGGTCATTAAAGTGAGAAACAGCAGTAATGCAGAGCTGGATATCACCATCCCATGTGGATTCCACCGAAGAGCAAAGAAAGCCAGCACGGAATAAGCTGAGATCCTGCACTGCCACCTTAACCTCATTTCACAGAAGAAAAAGAAAAAGCAGGGGGAAAAAATCCCCAGCTTGTGTAAAACACATGAGAGAAGCACAATTCACCTGGGGGGAAGCACTGCCAGTAAAGGACACATTTCCCTCGTAGTTAAAGCACTCCCTGTGCTCCCACACGGTGAGAGCTGAGGGGGGCCCGGTGTCACTGCATTGGGGGCAGCCCAGGAAATGTCTCTGTCACATTCTCCTGCAAGGGAGACCTTGAGGTGGAGCTGCCAGGCACAGCCCACCCACCTTTGCTGGCTGAGAGTGAGCAAAACAATTCCTGAGTCAGGAGGTTGCACCTGACAGCCCAGCCGAGCCTGGGGACTCTTCCCACAGCTCCTGCCTTCCTCTCACTGCTCTTTCCTCTGAGCACGAACCAGACTTTTGCTGTTCATTATTGGCTCTTCAAAT
Source organism: Polioptila caerulea (assembly GCA_013397295.1). Lineage (NCBI taxonomy): Eukaryota > Metazoa > Chordata > Aves > Passeriformes > Certhiidae > Polioptila > Polioptila caerulea. The sequence goes on along the minus strand of VYXF01011782.1, from coordinate 389,104 downwards.
CCTCCGTTGAAGCAACATCCCACCATAGCTTTGAAATTTAGTCCTTATGAAGGCACTGGGGTTATTTTTAGCAAAGATCAAAAGAATGCAAAGAAACAAACAGCTGCAGATATAATCAGCATTAACATGTTTAACTACAAGCCTGATGGCTCAGAAGGCACCCACCTTGCCAGAGCAGCCATGTGTAAATTATGCTAAGTTAAAAAGAGAGGAATTTTCTAAAATCATTATCGCATACGTGTTCCATTATTATAATACCTTGTGAACTGACATCACAGAAATTGCTGGGTAAAAAATGGTACACGAGGTTTCTAACCTTGCTTTGATTCTCCTGTTCATGCCATCAAACGAAACAGGAAAGAGATCTCCCACGGAAATCAGTCACTGCTCTTGTTTTAATCCCCCCCCTTTGATTTCCCCAGCAGCCCAGATTAAAAGTAGACCTCTGTCCTGTGTGTGATGTGGTGCCGGGCTGAGGGGCTGTGGGCAGGAGCAGCACAAAGCCTTTGTCTGCCAGGGACCGTGCCAGGCTGCTCTGTGCTGCTGGAAAAACACTCCCTGTCAGCCTCCTGAAAAATGAAACAACTCACAACACTGGGCAGGGGGCAAAAATCATCAGGGGTTACAAACAAACACCGTGGAGATCGCTCTAGGTGTGCAAGCACACGCCCATGCACACCTGCATTTGGGAAAAACAGGAATAAAACACAGCAGCTCTGAATGCTCCACTTGAGCCAACTACACGTGAGCACTCTCCTGCATTATGGATGTTGGGTTTGTTGAAGCTGTGGCACTCTGCAGCTCCAGCCCCTTTCAAGATAACTTTTGCCAGTCATGCATATCCCAGCGAAAACAAAAAAACCAAACCCAAACACTTCCCTCTCCTATCGCCTCACACCTGATATATTGGTCCTTCACAGTCAGACACAATTATCACATGATGCACAAGGCTGAACATGTTTCCAACATATGTTTGACATGGTGCAATCCATCACAGGGCAGCTGATAGTGCTGATTGCTGGCGTGCAGTGGCAATGCCCGCCCGGGCTCGTGCAGTGCTGAGATAAATGCTTTTCCCAGGTCACTGGAGGCACTCACTTCACCTCCTGCCTCATGATACTTCCAAGGAGCGTGTTATCTCAGGCTAACACATGTCTGCTGCTACCTGGCTCTTTAATTACTGTACACAAAATTCCAGATCAGAGTAATTGGCATCTCAAGGCACTGCAGGGCCCTCCTGATACAAGCAAGCAACTGATGTAGGAAACAGAATGACCTTGATAGAGATTTCTGCCCAAAAATGATGGCATCTCATGACTTTAAAGCACAACCTGATGAAGAAAACAATGTAAAGATTGTCATTACGTTTTAAGCTCAAAAACTCACTATGGCTTGCAATTTGTTTTTAATGTGCAATTTCTCTGTACAAAATATGTTTTTTAGGGAAATACAGTAATCAGGATCCCTCAAAATACTTTTTTCAGGTCATTCCTTAGCCACAGTGAATGTCTCAGTCATTCTTAATTATAACTTTGCACTTTTTATAAACAAACACACACATTAAGATTACGCTTGGGGTAGGGGAGACCCAGTCCTGAATCTCCAGCGAAACCAGCAGAGACAGACACAAGTTTGCACCTGAATATTTGCTCTCTGGGGCTTGAGCATCGAGCATCTGCTAGAGACACCCAACTGGCTGTAGTTTCCTCTTAGGAGAAACCTGATCTTGGAGTTGAGATGCATTTCTTTCTAACCAAACCCATTCTGACAAGCAATAGGGTCCCTGATCGGCTGCTGTTACCTATCACTTCATAAAGGAGTAAGGAGCAATCACTTCATTATCCATGTGCTTCCAAGTAGCTCAGAAAAAAAATCACTAATTCAGTCATATCAGATTTTCACTGAGTTTTTTTTAAACACTCAAATATTGGGAAATATCCAGACACATTTATTTACTATAAATCAGGAACTTTGTGAGCAAATGAGGAACTTCATGGAAACAGAAGGTTTCATATAATCCCTGTGCTGTTCTGAACTATGGCTGCACTACCTGTTCTGTTCTGACCCCGAGAGCAATTGGTCCTGACTTGTCATGGGATGAAAATCCATCACTTGAATTGCTTGATATTTGGGATGGCAATCCATTATCCAAGCTGCTTAATACACTGCACACCAGACAATATCTTACCATAGTTCACTAAAGGAAGATATGGAATAAAAAAAAAAAAAAATAAAAAAAAAAAAAAATAAAAAAAAAAAAAAATAAAAAAAAAAAAAAATAAAAAAAAAAAAAAATAAAAAAAAAAAAAAATAAAAAAAAAAAAAAATAAAAAAAAAAAAAAAGAAATATAGAGCCCTAAAGAATCAATAAAGGTGATTTCTTGCAGTCCCTAACACAAGAGCAAGTTCATTAATACCTAATCTCATCCTGAGAAATGTTTGTGCAACATTCTTTTACATAATCAAAACTGCCTTAGCATAAATGAGGAATCAAGATACAGTAACATTTATAATTAAATAAAGGGACTAAAAGGTTAAGAAAGTGGCAACAACACCAATCAGCTCTTCAAAAACAATGGTCACTTTTTTTTTTCCTAGAATCACATTATCTTCTAGAGGCACATGACCCCTTCTCATCAATTATTTATGAATACATGCAACTGGAATTCTGATTTTGTTCCTACTTGGACAGTGTCTTTCAAAATATCGAAACCAAGCAGGACTTCTCTAAAAATTGCTCTTCTCTTTAATCCTTCCCTTTTTTTTTTTTTTGGTTGATCTCTCCACATGTAATTAAAGTAATTTATGAAGGTACAAACATAAAGTAATTTATGTAGTCCTACAAACTGGAATTTATTTATTATCTGCTTTTACAAGTCAAACTGCCTGAAAGGGAAAGATTTTTTGACAACCAGGGTTGAGACAAACCAAAATGACTGAATCAAAACTAAATTTACTCCTCACAACTTTCTTGTGCAAACCAATATTTCTGAGACCCTCATATCTCTGCTGAAGGCATTTTAAGGGTTTTCCTTTGGCCAGCCTGAACGTCCCCACTGTTCCCATGGCTCTGAGATGGTTTAAAAAGACAATTACAGTAATATCTAATTTCTGAGGAGCAGTTAGTTTCCCCTTTAAAGGAAGGTAGTTCACACCTAATAAAGAGGTTGTTTGTAGGAGCACACTCACACACAAAAAACCCCAGCCAATCCACCCCAAACATACAAGCAAAAAGCCATCAAACCCACATCCTTTTCTCTCTTGGGTGGATATTTTTCAGCTCTCAAAGGTGTTGCCACAACTCTTGCCCACCTGCGATTTTTCAGTGTCGCTTTCCATTATGATCCTTCTCAGCTGCAAGAAAAGAGAAGAATTATGAGCTCCTTCACAAAGGATTCAGTTTTATTTTACTCAGGAAGAGAAATTAAGGATGCCCTGACTGACAGCATGTGGTTTCTATTTCTGTTTATAAGCAGCCTTACAATAGTGGGTCAAAAGGATTAGAGGAAGGTCAGTGTTACTGTTTCTAGAAGAAACCAGGAATTGTAGATTCCCTTCAATGTTCTTGCTTTCCAAAGAAAGTGGAAATCTTTACATGGCAGGGTTTTCAAACACCTGCTCTTATTCACTTTTCTTTAGTAACTGAAGTAAAGAAGAGGGTTTGGGGATTATTGACTTATTTTTTCACTTTCATCTATTAGAAAATAAGCATTGTACATAGAGGAAAAAAATTAATTTGCTGTCTGATATAGGCTCTGAATTTTTTTTTTTGTAACTACAAAGGAAAGAAACAATAATATCAGTAAAACACACATACTATTTAAGGCATGGAGAAGCTCTAACATCTCCGAGCAATATCACAAATATCAGAAAAGAACAAAAAGTTCTCTGCAGTTCAGTGTTTTCATTTCCCAGCCTCTCACAGCAGCCTGTTCCTGCTGTTCAGCAGCACCATAAGTAAAAAAAACCTGCTCAATTCATGTGGTTTTACATCAGTTATTGATTTATTGGCAACTTGCAAATAACTGCCAATTTTGACCTGTCTATGCAGATCAATTCCAACAACAGAGCAGGTGAAACCAGTATTTTGGGCAATTGAGAAATGGTTAATTTGTGCTCACAAACATCCAGGCTTCATGCTGCTCTGTCATTTCTGTTCAAGCTGAGGCCTTTTTCCAAAGTTTCCCTGCAATTCCCTGGTTTTTGCTTAATTCAGCTGATGGTTGACTCCCTGTTTAGCGTGATGGATGTTTGATGTGAGTGGAGAAACTGCATCCTCTACACAGCACAGCAAATGGGGTCCATTTGAATTTTCCAAATTGCTCAATGCAAGCCTCACTCTATTAGGAGCTATTTCTCCTTCCAGAAAAAAAGGGCTTTTTTAAATACTGTAATGCTCCAGTTGCTTTTAATGGTTGAAAAATCACGTTCTCCTGAGTGAGAAGATAAGCTGAGAGGATTTTTAATTAAAGCTCACTCTCCCTCATCTTTATCCCAAAAGTCTGTTTCATGCTACAAGCCAATCATTCCCTGACACTCCAGATGTCTTGCAGGCTACCTGGGTGCTCTCTTTCATCAAAAACAAGGTTGTACATCCCAGACACCTCCTGAATCCAACTAAACAAACACCTTTGTGCCAACCAGCCTGCAAAATGATGCTGCTCCTCTGCTGCATGGGAGGGATGCAGCATGCTTCAGAGTGTTCCAGCCAAAAACTGCTCCAGCAGGGACATTGCAGCTGGGGAGGGCTGAAATTAGGGGTGTCCCCCACCATGCCAGGCAGCAAAAATGCTTCCAGCAGCCTCCAAAATATAGGGTACATGTCCTCTAGTTCTTGGCACATGGCTGATTTGACCCTGGAAGTGCAGATTTGCAGAAGGAAGGGCTGAAATGAAAGAGGAATTCCAGGGAAATTAAAGAGCAGAATGAGTGGGAATGGACTTTTCCAGGGATACATCACAGCAATGCAAACCCCCTCAGGAATCAGTGCTTGTCCAGGGACTTCACTGAAGCTGCTCAAGGCATGGGATTTACCCCAAAGGCCAGGAATACCATTGACCACACCTAAACCAAAATCAACAACTGGCAGGTCGAAACCAGTGACAAGGAACGAATCCAGCACTGACTCAACCCAAAATTTTTGCTTCCAGAGACAGAGGTGCTCTGCTCCTCAGTGAAATGTTTTTTGCACAGATTCCATGGATGCACGTGGCTGTGCTCACAGCTGTAGCAACAAAGAAAAAAATAAAAAACAAGTGGGTAAAAGTATTGAGAAAATTTACAAACTCACTTACTGTTGCCTTTAATTGCACCGTGTGGTATGTAAATAACCTACTTGTGTAGGTTTTTTACATGAAAATAACTGAAGAAGCAAAAAAAGAGGATAAAAAGAACCAGCTGAAACCGAGACAAAATAGGCCTGTGTACTTATGCAGAATACTTCAATATGGTGAGCTGAGCTTTTTTTATTTGCCTTTTCCTCAGCCTGTGTTTACATCGTGGGATTTTTGGTGGTGAGGAAGGTACCAAGGCACTGGGGACACTGTTTTCACTGCTTTTCTCCCTCTCCCATTTTTAACATATGTTTTGTTTAGATAGTGTTTTGTTTAGATAAGATTTTGTTTAAATTGACTGGGGTTTTTAATTATTTCGACCACAACCTTGTTTATGCTGCAATTTTCATGATTTTGCCCTGAACTCCTTTGATTACTCATCATATTTTTACGACTTCCATTTGCAGCACTGTTATCTTTTGATCTTCTGCTGCTTGCCCGTATGTTTAAAGATTTCCAAACTAATTAAGACAATTAACCAAAAAAGACTAATTGCATTCATAAATGAGACGTGGCACTTCTGATTAGCAGGTGGCTCCTTTCTGGTTTGGATACATAAAAGCAGATGGAAACGTGGCAGACTTAGTTATATTTAATGTGCCCACTTCCTTCCAGACTGCTCCTCTTTCCAGCTAATGACTGTAAACCCTATAAAATCTTCAGATTACTCCTTTATTTTATTTATTTATTTGTTGCTTTTGCCATTTCTCATTTGAAATCCTGGCCATTCTTGACTAAGAGCTTCCAAACTGTTTTTCCTAAATGTTTTGTCACTTCTATTTACAGGCTTTAAGGTGTCTGGAAGAACAAGAGGATCAGAAATGCTCAAAAATAAGAAATCTGCTCCTCAATTTGATGTTAAATCAATCGTATAAATAATTTGAGTGATATTTTTAAAGAAAAGATGCTTTAAAAAAACAGCTTCTGCTCATATTTTTCTGCTATATTTCCATATAAAAGCAGCCATTTAACACTGCTGTTACTATATTCAAGATTTTTTTTTATTATTTTCACATATTTTTTCCAGTGCCCCAAAATCACCGTTCATAATGCATAATTAATTTTTAACCAAAGGTATTGAGGATATAAAGAAGCAATTTCTTTGTTGCCCTGACAATCTATGACAATTTTAGAGCTGCATGAGTGGAAAAAAGGCAACAAAAAATAACAGTACAACCACATGGCAATGTGGGAAATTACCAGCTATGGATGCCTGAGAAACGTTAGTAACTTATACATTTAAAATAATTATGCTGCCTTGAAGTTCAAGAAAACAATTTCCCAGTTTAAGTGTGTTTGGAGAAAAGAAGTTCAGCATGAATCCAACGCTGACCACTCTAAATTTTAGTATTTATTGTAGAAAACTCTTTTCTAGACACTTACATGAGGGTAGCTCTGCAAAAGATTATCTGGGATTTATGCAAGTAAATTTTGTTTCCATTAGCCCGAATGATCTATTTGACACTGACTTTTGGATGGTGCAGCACTTGTAAGTGAAGGTATTTTAGAGCAAATGAGAGGAGTGAAACACAAAAAATAATCAGACCATGGTAACTAAATTATGTGGAAGTAAAAAACCTGAAGTTCTTCCCGACCGAATTCTGGTGCTGTGATTGTCTTCGATGCATGTGACCACACAATTTTTACATAAAAATATAACAAAGTAGTGAAAATGTTGAGATATCTGGTGCCCAGCAGCTTCATTTTTGTTTTATCATGCAACCAAAAGCTGGTTAGAGGATAATACAGACAGAATGGGATACAACATCAGTTGTTTAGAATAATGTGGAAAAAAGACAGAAAAAATCAGCTGATAAACATGACAGGGCAGTGATGATCCAGATTTTAACCTTGCAAGAGCAAGAAGGATTCCCCTCCCTAACTCTGAGTCCCTTTTATCTCAGTTCTCCTCCATTCAGAGTCACACACTAAACAACAGGGGTGAAATGCAAAGATGTGTAGCTTTTCAGATAGCAGTAATGAGAAAGTGTCCTAAGTCCCAACCTCAAATTAAAAGGACTGCCACGGCATTCAAATTAGAAAAATGTGACACCAGGGGATTTCCTGAATTCAGAGCTTTTCATCTATCCAGTAAACTGTTGTGAATAACAGTATGCCAGGATTCTAAAACAACTTCAGACTGCCTTGTCTTTAATTCTTATTCAAGACATCTATCTTCAGCAAAAAGTTTAGATGCGTGAGGATTTCATGAGTGCAACTCCATAAAAATACCTATTTGCTGTTCAATAAACCAAACCCCAAAGTTCTGCTGGCCAATAAATCTGAGTAAGTGCTCTTAGTGCAGATGCTATTGAGCACCAGCATCCTGCATCAGCTGTTTAAAGCCTTGCTGTAAGGAACAGGATGACTCAGGGAATTGGTAATGGGATCCAGAGCCTTTCACCCCCGGGTCAATAGTTATAATCTGAAACAGGCCAGGAGTCAATGCCATGGCAGCCCTGTCTGCTCCCTCCAGACAATTCCTGCACAAGAAACACTGGAACCACGACAGGCAGGAGAGAAACCCCTGGCACTGCTATCTGGCACCAGCAAAAGAATGGGAAAGCCAAGAAATCGTCTGGGGAAATAAGTGGTGCTTTTAAAATAAGTAAGGGGAAATGTTTCAGTAAAGAAGTTGAGGGAAAATGGTTTGCAGCAACTTTTCATCTTTCTGCGGTGCTGGCAACTTTTGTGGGCTTGAGGCTACTTGAAATTTCAAGTGTTCACCACTCACACGGAATATCAGCCAAAGCCAAGTTTGTGTCCCATAAATGCTGGGCAGAATCCACAACCTGCACACATGAGCACCCTCTGTGACTACACACAGCCTTCACCTGCTCTGACATAACTCCAGCCTGCAGAGAGACGTGTGTCACCATCACAATAACAGGCATTCAGACTTATTTTCAGATCTGTTAGCAGCTTTTTTTGAGGGTTTCCAGGGCTTTGCTCTATGTTCTGATCTCTGTGAGACGTTGTGCAGCCTCAACCTGTTGCTCCACCACATCCCCCTCCACTCCCAAGGCAACAAACTCAGTCTTTGCAGAGTTTGAATTGCAAAATAATGAACACCTTTTCTCATGCAGAGCAGACTTTCCACTATGGAGAGGCTAACAATGAATAATTATTAAAAATATGAAGGGAAAAAGGAATAGCTTTTGGATCTGAAGCATGTTTAACTTCACCATCACCAAGAATATCAGAGAAAAAGACATCAGGATTACCTTTATCTGGGACACACAGTACTGATGGGCAGCAGGTCTTCTCTGCAAAGAGGATCTGGATTTATTTATTCTGGTGTTTATTGTTAAATTCCAAGAACAAGCACTGGGAGCCCTGTTATTCTCTAACTGTGGTGACACTGACAAATGTATAAACCTGAAAATTATTCCAGTGTCTCAGCTCATCATGCAAAATGATTTAATCACCAGAGGAAATGTATCAGATTATCAGAAATTCCCCTATAGTCACGTGGATGGACTTTTACTATTACGCTTACCATTACTCTGAATGAGCCAATATGATTTCTCTAGATGTTCTGTACCTTTTGAATTTATCAAGGTTCACATATGTTAAGCAGGAAACATGAACTTCTAAGATCACTTATTTTCCTTTGGTAAAATCAGCACTATTTACCTAGAGGACAAAATGATAACAGCTGACAGAAATTAATCATGTTGGTCCCCTCTAAACTCCACAGAATTTTTATATTTGAGTGTTCCTTTAAAGCAAGATGTGGTAATGGTTGTTAATATTTTTCTCCATGTCTATGGAAGGTTTTTCACTCCTCAGTTGAGACTCATTTCTTGTGAATTATTCGTATGAGCAAAATGTATGGAAATGTTTTTGTTAAGAGGAGATTAAGCTTTGACTATCTTTTCTTCACCCACTCTTTGAATGTAAAAATACTCTTTTGGTGATGAAAAATGAAGTACATTTCTTAATTTTCAATATTTTCTCCTAGTCTATGCTAATACCTACAAAGACTGGCAGGTTCTGTACCTAGAAATAGTTTTAACAACAAGAGTAAGAAAATTAATTTTTTGCTTGACTAGTGGGATTTTTTTTAATTCCCTCTAAAAGGAAATTTAAATAAGAGAAGAATATAATTCCAAAATGAAAAGCGTTTTAAAAAAAATTTAGGTGGGTTTCTTCTCCCCATCCCCACCATTCATTTTGGAGTAGGCAAAGACAAAAAGATAGACAGAAAAAAAAAAAAAAATACTTTGAAACTGGTGTGACATCAGCCAGTGCCAGTCAGCTGAAGGGGCATTTGTCTTTCCCAATTCTCTCTGGAGATTTTTGGTGCAGGCAGATTTACGAGGTCAACAACAGGATTTTGGCACCTGTTTTCCCACCAGTTTTTTAATGAGAGCAGAGCATCCAAATCCTCTTTGGACAGCTTTCAAAACAGCAGCTCCAGCTCCTTTAAGCTTTTTGAGGAACACCAAGGTGGCCAATTCCAGCGCTCAGGGCCATGAGGACCTCGCCGGGGTGGGGCAGCCACGGGACAAGCAGAGGGGGAGAGGCACAAACCAGAGCTGGGGCTGTCCCTGAGCCCCTGCTCTGATGGAGGGTCCCTCACCCTCCTAAGGATCCCCCAGCACCACTGGGAATTAGGAATACCTATGCTGGCAGCAAGCTCCTGCTGGGCAAAACAAACCCACACACATCCCCTAAAATAGCTCCTCCCAGCCCTCAATCATGTTTCTACCCTCTAGAAATGCATCCCACTTCCCATGGCATTTACTTAGGTCATCCCTCTAATCCCACCCCTCTCTTCTATGTTTTATTTGAAGCTTCAACAGGTACATAAAGAGGAGAATGATGCCCTGCTACTTAAAGTGTTCAGTTTCCTGAATTCATCTATTCACATTTGCTCTTTTGCTGTTGCACATGCACCTTATATTTCATAAGTGCCTTTTCCTGCAGCTGTCATGTAAATAACTGTATATTTTAGATAGCTGAGATCATACCTAACTGGGTTTCCAAATTTGATGTCCATGTGGCCAAGAGGTGAGCTGAGCTTCCCCCAGCAGGATTGCTGCTTCCTCAGCCTGCGAGCTCATTCCCTGGCCTATAACAAGATGGGGAAACGAAAAGGGGCAGAAAAGGAGAAATCAGAGAGGTGTCTGTCTCTCTCCCACAGCCAATGCTGAGCTGAGGGTCATCATTCCCAGAGAGCAGAATGTATACATTTCTCACCTGCATTTGCCTAAACCAAATTTTCACCTGGCTGTTGGGTTGTTGGGGTTTTGTTAAGCAGTCCCTTTTGCTATTCATGCTCTCCATGAAGATATAATTCATGGCATTTAGTCCAGCTTTGTCAGCCCGTGGAGCAGAGCTGGCTGAACGCCTCGCAGAGGGCGCTGGATTAACTGCAGGTGAGGGTTATGGATGGTGAACTGTCATTTACTGACACTGCCAGGGGGGAGACAGAGGGCACCGTGTGGTTTCCAAGGCATGAATTAGAGTTCTCTGGTGAAATGAGGGTGCTTTGAGCTGATTAAATTATAAAAAATGTGCACCTGGGCTGCATAAAGATCTGCTGTCCTCTCCCCGTGGTTTGACTGATAACGTAAGTGACGTACGTCATAATTTGTGCATCATCTGAAAGTTTAATGCGTGTAATTGTGAGCTGCTTTTCTTTCCTGAAATTGCAAACACAGCAGAATTGCAGGCTTGGTGCCACTGATGAGTCATTGTTGGCCTGCTGCATCTGTATGACAATGGCCATACACAAGGAGAGCCACGACACCCCGGTTTACCATCATTAGCTGTTTCCTTCTCAGTTGTTTCCACAGCTGAGCAGCCCAGACAGAGCCTGGGTCAAGTAGCAGGGGGAGGAGTTGTTGAAATGGCAGCTTTTAAGGGAGATGAGTTAGGTATGATCTCAGCCATCTAAAATATACAGCTATTTGCATGGCAGCTGCAGGAAAAGGCCCTTGCAAATTGGATAAGCTGCAAGTGCAACAGCAAAAGATCCAACATTAATGGAAAATGCAGAGAAATCAACACTTGAAGTAGCAGGGCATCGTTTTCCCCCATATGTACCTCTTGCAATTAAGAATACAATATAGAAAAGATTTTAGCCTATTTTGCTAAAATGGCAGCTAAAGATACCTTAATATCCACTGAAAAAACTCAGCAGTTCAGTTGTTGAAGCACTCAGTTACCAATAATTTCTTCTTTAATCTTGTTTTCATCACAGCTCCAGAGGTCTGGAATGTAAATGTAGACACATTCTTCTTTTCATACACTCCAAATCTGAATTTTAAAACCCAAAATATTCTAAAGTGGCGGTTAACAGCACTTATTAAGCAGTTGAAAGCAAATAAATTACCAAAAGAATGTATTCTTTCTTTAGAATTAAAGTGAGGGGAGCTGAAGAGGAACATTCCTTCTTAGTAGATCAAACAGAGTAATATTCATATTTTTTAACATTATAAAACAGAAATATTTTGGGGGGAAAAACCCCTGAAAGGATAATCTGCAGTGTCTAATATATACTTGCAGAAAAAGGTCAAACTCGGTGGGCATTAACACCTTGGAGAGAATGAACTCCTTGAATCAGGCTCGTACTTCCTTCTTTCAGTCTTGGAAAAACACATTCCTCCAAATCCCAGCCCTGAGGGTCCCATCACACAGCATCCCTGGGATACACAGCAAGGCCTGGACTGGGTTGATTGGTTACATTGCCCCTGCACAGGGTCAGGGGAGTATTTCTCAAATTTCTCACAAGTTGTTGGGCATTGAAATATCACCTAGATAGATCTGGCATCTCTGTTACAAAGAGGAGATATCAGTAAAATGCATAACAGCAGACAAATTTTGATATCATTTTGTCTGATAGTGGGCAACCACTGTTGTTGGTTTCACAAAAGAAAAGGGAAAACAGGCACAGATTTTGTTCCCAATTTTGCTGGTGTAATGGTAAAGCCTCTTCTGTTTAAAGGAAAAATTTTCTTCTCTAATGTATGAAATCTTCAAGTTGAGAAATTAATTTTAACGTAACTTCATCTTAATTAGAAGAGGAATCCAATGTATGGTGAGGCCCCCTGGTACATGGCATACCATAATTTCTTCTCCAAATAAAACTGAAAGCCATTATTTTCTCCAAGAGATGAAGTGAAAATAAGGAAATCTGAGAATCTAAGTTAGATTTAAGGTACAACCAATGGCAGCTCTTATGCTGTGAGCACTCACCATTTGTTTCTCCAGTGGTTGATGCAAAGGGAGAAGTCCAGTTTAGAGTAGAAAAAGTGGAAAGTCACATTGAAATCCCTGGACAAGTGCTCTGACTTGAGAGAAAATAATTGTATAATGCATTATTTTTCTTCAGACCTCACAACCAACTGAGAGACGTGGTATTGGTTTTGGAGTCTGGCTTTTTTTTTTTTTTTCTCAACTAGACAGATGGGTATTTTAAAACAATGTTTATGAATAAGAGCTAGTTAAATTTTAAAATTATTTCAGGCAGAAGACACTTCCATGATCTGGAATAAGAAACTGAGACCTGGCAATATATGGTTGTGGCATTAAAAAAAAAGGAAAAAGTCTTATTGTCACTCAGTAAATAAACATTTTCAGTCATCCCTAACAGTGACAGCAGTCTGAACAAAATCACTGCACTCCAGCTGGTGCTTTAACAAGTTTTGTTATTTTTTTTTTTCTTCTAGATTATAAGAAATAATCAGATAAAATAAGGCAAAGGAGCAAATGTACATGTAAAGTGTTGAAAGTAGGCTGGTCCTGGGAACAAATCATGGACTGGACACAAAGAACATTGAGCCATAAATGAACAAAGAAGGACACAACTGCTTATTTATTAAACAATGCTCTTATTTTCAGTCCACAGTATCTTAAAACTGCCTCATTGGGACCATTACCAGAGCAAATTACTGCTCAACATGAATAAATGTGGGGAAGTCTGGGTCTAAGCTTTTAAGTGGTTTGGGTTTTGGTGGGTTTTTTTAACGTTTTAATGCACTTTAAATTGTTTTTATTATTATGCACAGCTACATCATAGGGGCAATTCTCTACAGATGAGGCTGAGCTGAGCTCTCTGCTGAAAGGTCAAGGCTTGCAAGTGTTACTAATTAGGGACACAGGCACAGAGTGAGTTATGTTTCCTCAGATAAGGAAAAGGAAAGAGAACCTGGCTGGTGTTTAACATTACATGGAATCATTTGTGCTTCTCCACGGCAAGAGTTTAAAAATATCATGTAACAGATGTCCTGGTTCTGAAGCTGCCCCTGAATACCCCATAGGTGCAGGATCACAAAAAAAAAAAAAAGGCAGGTACACACTAGGCTATCTCAAACTTCAGAAGAAAGCTTATCTATCAAAGAGGCTTTCTCAGTCTCCCAAGAAGAGGGGCTAATGTGGGATTTCTCTATCAGAATGCAGCTCAATGAATCAAATGTCAGCGTGGAGGAGGAGGTGATGGGAATGCACCAGGTACAGGCAAAGCAGGAGGTGATGCACAAAAGCTGCAAAGTCTATTTTGTGGGGTCAGAGAGGTGACAGTCGAGATCACGGAATCAGAATGATCTTTTCAGGCTGCAATTCTTGTCAGGGTGAGGGATGCTGTCTTTGAAGGAAAAAATGTTACAACTATTACATGGTACAGCTGGTACACAAGTGTAACTGGAAATGAGAACAAAAGTTCAGCACTGCTGGTGCCAGCTTTCCTTAAAATATCAGAAATACCTGTGAATATTTGGAATTTGGGAGCTAATGGCCTCTGGTGGCCTTCCACAGTCTAGTTAGACAAAGGGTAATGCCTGCTACTCAAGTTGATATATTTGCTGCAGGCTCACACTTTCACTTTGTACCACTTTCAGGTAGATCAGCTACTAACAAAGTGAAAAAAAAAAACTTATTAAAAAGGCAATGTTTAAAAACCCCCACGACTTATTAGAGAACGAAAGGTAATTGTATCCTTCCAAATCACAAGTGAAGCCAGCAGGTTGAGATTCACCTCTAGGACAAACACCCACACCTGAGTTCCTGTTGTTGAGGTGATGGAGAGTATGATAATTTACAGAAGTGAATGCAGAGGTTGCACTCCTGACAGCTTTAGATTGCTTTGTCTAAATTAATAACAACTCTGAATAAAAGCCATCAAGTCCAGCTGTACAGTCTCACACTCAACTTTCCCATTAGTGTCACTGGCCTCCCAGGGGTCACTTCTTGTACTTCATATGTTTATGGACAAGACATAAATGACCCTGCATGCATCAGCTGGTTTCAGTGAGCATCTCTCTCCCTCTCCTCCTCTGCTATCCATCAAAACTCTACCCTGTGATTACACCACCTGCCAGAACACAGCCATACCTTGAAATGCTAAGTGAAAGGCCTACCAGCTAAGCTGGGAATGCTTGTTGGTGCAGGCTCTGTGTGAAGCAGGGGCACTGCTGCTGATGAGGCCGTCGCGCCCGCGTGGGTGAGTGGCACAAGTGCCTCTTGCAGACAGATCCCTCCCGCTTTCCACTCGGCTTTTCCTTTTTCCTGCTCAGCAGGCAGGGAGTTTATGAGAAACAGGGGGTGTGCATGATGAAGGCAGACACAGAATGTGTGAAATAATCAACCTCTCACCTCCACTCGAGGCACAGCTCCTGTCGTGAGGCTCTGGATGCGGCGCCGAGCTCCGGCTCAAGGATTCTTGCTCAGCCCGGGGTGGGGTGACCAGGCAGCCTGGGGAACACAGGTAGCACTGGAATTAAAATCACCTCTGGGAACATCTCTTTCTTCTTATGGATTGATTTATTTTGTCACTTCGACCTGAAAGATCAAATCATCAACAAGAGCTGTTGTCAAATGGGAGTTTCCTGAATATATTAAAATGTTCAATTCTAGAGTTTCACTTGGATCCCTAAACGAGTTTCAGGAAGGTCTCTGGGAAAAAAATACTTTTCAAATGGGCCTGAAATTCAGGACAAACTGAGTTTGGCTGCTCCCAATCCCAGTTCTGCTGAGGGACAATAATCACCCTTCGCAGTGCTGCCTGCTGATCAGGTTGGCAGCTTTTCTGTGGCATCTCCTGTTAACTACATCCTGTGGCCTGATGGGTTTTTGATGGGGACAGGCAAGCCCTCAAGATTAAAACACAAAAACTCATTGCCAGCGTGACCTATGGCAGGATTAAAGTGAGGTCTCCCAAGGTGAAAGGGGAGTGGATCCATCACCTGCTCCTTGCAAGCACCCCCTCAGCCACAGAGCTCATACAATTAATTGCTAAATCAGCTTCTGGACACGAGATAATGAAATACTACTTATTGATTTGCATTTTCACTGAAAGGGAGGAAAAGAAGCCAATCAAGCTGGTTTGGTGTGGAAATTTCAAAGCATTTGTCTCATATATAGATAATACATTGAGGTTTTATTGACACTATAATAGAATCTTGCAGCCCATAAATATAAAAGGAAAGACATTTCAGCACAATAAAATGTGTTACAGATTCTGAAATGATCCTCCCTGCACACTTATTCCAGATTTCAGAGTGCCTGTTCATTTTGTATGGTGGCACTTGCAAGAGGCTTAAACTAAATGGAAATAAAAGACAACAACAATTTAAAATGAAATGCACCCATGTTAACACAGAGTCAAAATACTTGTCTGCACTGAAGGAGGCCTTTCAGGCAGAAAAATCCTCAGAGGAAAAGCTTTGATGAATGGCCTAATATGGGTTAAAAAAACTCTATCATAAATATTGGAAATATACCAAAATTCAGCATTATTAAAATTCTGCTTATTAAAATTTCTTTATAAAAAGAAAACTTCAGAAAAAAAGAAAACCAAAAGCATATTATAAAACAGCTTAATGGTCTGTTCTCTAGTGTAAATATAACTGTTTGTCAATATAATTATGCAAACAGATCTTGGCTTTTATTGAAAATTCAGCAGTAGCAGGAAAAAAGAGGCAAACTCTCAGCACTAAACTCACAAAACTTTTTGCCACGCTCCTCATTCTGTTTGGAGGCATCAAAAAAGACTGCAAATGTTTATGGAAAAATTTCCTCCTTGTCCAAATGGGTTTAAGAAAACCAAAAAACTAAAGCACCATTGGAGTATTCAAACCAGTAACAAATGAAGATTGGTCCAACAAAAACTTCCACACAACCAGGACACCTCACTGTTCATCTGGGCTTTAACAATTCAATACTTTTCTCTTTTTTTCCTAAAATTTTCAATGTTTTCATCAGGCACAATTTTGTTTGATGCATTTTAGATTCATGGCTCATGCACTGATTCTGGAGAAGCTGTAAAAATACCCTGAAGTCTAGAGACACCTTCAAGTCTCTGACTACAATGCAAATTAGGCTTGTTTTTGAATGGGTACTGCATAAAATAGGTTATCATTGCGAATATTTGGAATTTGAAACTCACTTCCCATTTTTGTCCCACAGAATTAGCATAACATTTATTGCTCCAGTGAATATTCCCTTTATATTCCTTAGAATATTCATGGAAATTAAATGGAAGAGAGGTACAATCAGCTTCATTGAAAATTCAAATTAATGTTTTCTATTTTTGGCAACACTCCTCACACATAATTAAAAACCAAAACAGTTATTCCGTGCGAAATGCAAATATAAATAAACAAACAACAAGAAATGCCCTGGGACTCCCTTTCCCTGCCATTGAAACTGTCCCCTCCTGCCACCCTCCCTCCTCCTCCTCGTTCCCTGGTGACACAGGAGCCACATCCTTTTGGGACTTGTTGCTCCCAAGAGATTTGGTTCATGTGGGCCTGCAGCTTCCAAAAGAAGAGAAAAGGGTTGAGGAAACAAAATGATGGCATAAAACAAGCTGATACCAGAAAGAACCACAGCCTGCTCCTCTCCGTCTTCATTTCCTTCTCCCCTGTCAGCTGTGTGGCATGTACATCGGGCAGGTGCCTAAAAATGGCAAAAAGAAATTTAAAAAAACCCAAATGTTATGGTGGAGTGATCTTCTCCAAAAGGAAAGTTGCAAAGTAAGTGGTTGTATAAAGCCACTCAACTGCTTTGCAATTTAATTTTTTTCCAACTTCTGCTGCTTAAAAACCGTCTTCAGACACCACTTTTCACAGTAAAATCAAAACAAGCTTTTCACATTAGGACTTGAAATCCCTGCCACTATAAATAGACTGAGCCCGACAAGGAGCTCCAAGGAAGGGGCACATTCGGGTTCCGTGTATAAGGGAGGGGAAAAATTACACAGCACCAAATCCTGGCCAAAACCAGGTCAGAAACGGGGGGCAACAAGCTCAGCAGTCCAGCCCATTGGGCACACAGGCTGCTGAACACAAACTCAGCTCCCACCCTGCCCAGAGAGAGGAGCACACGGCCTGGGGACACCTGTGAGTGCCATGGGGTGGAGCTGGGAGCTGATCCCCCAAACCAGCAGGACATGCTCCACAGACAAATCACCCCCCTCCCCCTGCAGGCCCTGACCTCAGTGCACACAAATCACCTTCCATTGCCTCTCCCTTAATATATATTTTGGCTTAAAACATGAAATATTAGGAGAACACCTCACAAAACATCGTGTGTTTTACAAAGCAACTGAGTGGTGGCCACTGTCAAACCCCAGCCTGGCACCAGTAGCCCTGAAAGGCTGCCAGTGATCCATCTGAAGCATCAATACTTCATTTCAAATGTTCTCACTCAGAGCTGCTTGGAGCATCCAAAGGCAGCAAAATCAAAGGGAATGCTCTCCCTTTTTTCAGGGAAAAAAAAAAAAAAAAAAAAAACGGGAGTGAAACTTCAAAAGCCAGTGTGAGTTTCAGGCAAGTGAGGAATCCAGGACAGAGTGATAGGCCTGTCATGCAGGAAATCCAGCATTTCAGCTGAGAATTAGAAATCAGAAATGAGCTAGAAGCCAAATCAGGTCTCCATACACAGTGTCCACCTAAGAGAAGAGCACCCATAAACCACAACACTGACAAAGACACTCTCACACTTCTCTCCTGAGGGATTATCTACAGAGCTTTTGCTTTGGCTCTCATCAGAATACTGATTGAGAAAAAAGGACAGCCCAGCCACGACATGCAGCTGATGCTGGCCTAGAAACCAGATTAAAAGTAAATAAAATTCAATGCCTGGGGACAGAGATTTCTTCAGGCATCTCTCCTGGCCCCAGGCAGAGAGCAAAGATCTTGTCCTGCATTTCCAACCCTCCCACGGTGGTAGGGGCTGGCATGGGAGGAGCTCCAGAATTTGCAGAAATTCCCCTCATACTCCCTTCCTCTCTTCCATGAGAGCCCTTGTTTTTCAGCTTCTTCTCTCTAAAATGCCAGGCAGGGGCACAGCTGGAGGCAGGGGAAGAGTCTCTTTGGCTTTCCACCCTCTCTCTCTCTCTCTGTAAGCGCCAGGGCTGTTGTGATGCCAAACCTACCGAGCCAAGGACAGGAAATCTGCACCCTTCAACCAGGGTACACTTGAAAGAGAAAGCCCCTGGGAAATAGAAAATTCTGCACAGAATAAATATCCAGAAAATCAAACAAAAGTTCCCTCTGGAATTTTTTTCCCCACTGGTTTCTCTGGACTTGCACAAAAGCCTGATAGCACTGAAATTCAGGTGGTGTTTGGGAAGGATGGGAAAATGAGCATAGAGGAACCAAATCCCACGCAAAGTCTCTATTTCTGGCAAGACTGCTCTGAGTTTATATTGCTTATCATTTTTATCTGTGTAGGAAATTAACATGAGATTAATGGAGTCGAGCACTTCAGGATCATTGGCACTGGCTACTGTGCTGCACAGGTATTTTTATACTGAAATTATATTAAATCAACAATAAGGCCTCCATTTGGCATAAATTTCACAAGCACTACTGAAAAAAAAAAAGAAGGAAACACTTTATAGAACTAAATAAAAGTTCAAGAATTTTTTAAAATATAGTATTTGAGGAGTTGGGGAGAAAAAATATTTTTATATTGAATATATACATCCATATGCTGAGCATGTATTCTTTGATGTTATTGAATGCCTAAAATCTAGGAATAATGTAACTTCTTTTAAACTTCATCCAACAGTCTTAAGCACAAAAGTACTTTTGTTCCTGCTTGTTCTGTTTGTCATTTTACCCATCAAGAGCATATCTATTATCCTACACTATTAAAAGTTTCTAATAGCTCTTTATTTTCCTTTTGAGGAGAGAGACTACCAGAAAATATAATAAACTTTTAAAAGGTGAACTTTTCACTTACTACTGACCATTTCTGAAAAAAATTAATCACATTTCATTACTCTACAGAAAAAAGAAAACTTTTTATCAAATACAACATTCTTTTAAAATAATACTTCCAAATATTACCNTACTACTGACCATTTCTGAAAAAATTTAATCACGTTTCATTACTCTAAAGAGAAAAGAATATTCTTTTAAAATGATACTTCCAAATATTACTCAAAACCTTCAACTTTTTGTTCCATTTTCCTAAGGTTTGAGGTAAAAATTCCCACAGTGGAATGGTGTCTCGAGGTAAGAAGACAATGGCCAGAGAGCACACACTGATTGAAAGGCAGATGAATATCTAAAGGCTTTTATCACAGCTTTATTTGCTGCTTTCATCCTCAGGCTTCTTTTCCAAAGTTCTGCCATTGCAAAAAGGGACAAAATTAAAAGGATAATTCATTCTAAGTAATTTTCCTTTAAAGTGATTTTTGGGGGCTGAAGACCTGTCCTGAAACTGCCCCTACCCCTGCAAAAGCAGGAATAAATGTAAACTGCTGGAATGGAATAGTGCAAGAATTTCAATACAGTGCAACACCACCACTGCACTGACACCAGTAGGAAACCTGATGAACTGCCAATGGATTTGAAAATTGATGGTCTTATTAAAGCTCCTGATGCTGGCGGGATCAGCCAATGGGGTTTAACTCAAAGGATATTTTAAAGATTTTCTTTTTAAGCTGCAAATTCACACAGCTTTCAGGCTTTTTTTCAAAGACTTATTGATGTCTTTTGGGGTTTCTTTTACATCTACTTTTCTCTGTTTTTTCTTCTTTCTGCTACTGGATTCAATAACGATATCAAGATACATTTTGGTTTTCCCTTTTCTAAGTTTTCTCTGCTTTTTTTTTCCTGCAATAATCTTTCCTGCTATTTTACAAAAAGCATCACATACAATGCATCATTTCTCACAATAAGGATCTAAGATTCCCATTTCACCAAAGTGTGATTTAAAACGTGCCTCTCTCCCCCAAAAGCTCCAGCAGTCACTTTTGTGCTGCATCAGTTCCTTAGGCCCTGCTTGGGCTGGAGTTTGGATCTGTGCAAACACACAAATGCAGGGGGAGGGTCATCTTTGCAGTGGTCACTCAGCATCACCCAATAAAGGACTATCAAAAAGGAAAAGTGTGTCTGAATATTTCCTCGTTTCCATGTGGTGCAGAAGCACACCAGCTTTTCCTTAATATTAAGACACCCTTCAAAGCTACAAAAGTTAAAACATTCCTTAATGCTGTATACACTGAGACAATTGGACAATACTTCAAAGGTCTTGGGCTTCAATCTTGTGGTATCACCACCATTCAAGTAAAAAGTATTTATACAACATTGTCAAACAAAAGTTATTTTGCAGCTAATCTGACATAGTTTTGGAACAGAAGATAATAAAAATCTACTGCATCCTGTTTATTTTCTGAAAAGGGTGAAACGTGATCAGATGGGGCATTTTAGCCCTGAAAAACCTTACAAACACTGACATTGTTTACATGAGTTCAGTATCGAGTATTTATCAGCTCTAAACCAGGAAAGGTGCAGAATAAAATTCAACAAGCTTTCCAAAAGAGTGCAGGAAAGGATCAGATAAGGCCAGCTGAATATTTATCAAGCTCTGAGTTTCACGTGCCACTCCTGATGGGGCATATGAACCAGAACCACTAAGATGTATTCCTCCATAAATCCATAGGATTGAGACACACTCCAAAAAATTAAGATCATGTTCTGCCCAACAGCCTTTTACTGATAGCAAGGAAACTTATTGCTGCCTATTGCTTGGCTGGGAGCTGGAAATCCTTTCATGAATTCATTCAGCTGCTACCGAGAAGTTTATGTGAGTGTTTGCCACGAGTTTGGGAAGTGTTTAATCATCAGCCTTTTTACATTCATTTCCTTCTAATTCAGCTGCTTTAGAATGAGAGGTAAATGCACCCATGCCCATAAATGTTCAGCCTTTCCTGCATCACCTCCCACTCCTGTAACAGCCAGAGACTGATGGCTCAGTCCACACAGAAGCCTGAAAAAAATCACATAAAACCCATCACAATCTACCTGTCCCTGCTGCTTATGATGTTTGTAAATATCACTGCTCATTTGTTTTGTTTTTTTTAATTCCATGGGGTTTTTTTAATCCATGTTTTGGAAAGTTAATATTTTCTGGGCATATAATTAGTTTTACAAAGTAAAATAATTCCCTTCACTCTGTGTGATGTAGTAGATATTTAAATAAGCCACTAACTAAATGAACCAGAGAAATGGGCAGGATATTGGGTGAATGCACATGAAACTCAAAGACCTGAGTTTTCAATTCAACCAACAACAAAAGTACTGCCCTGCAAAAAAGCTTCTCAAGCTTTCCCTCAACAATCACTCCCTCATAAAAAGCAGAGACATTTACCTCAAATGTGGTGTGTTTGTCAAACTGTTTGACATTGGAAATCAACCAAGCAAAAGAAGATTTTAGCCCTATTTTTGAGAGCTGGCTATTTCCCCTCAGACAGGAGCACACAGGCTCTGGACAGTTTACAGCCCACTGGGCATCTCCAGCTGAGGAGGGCAGGAACTTCTCAGGCTGAGGAGAGCCCTTGAGTGGGACATGGGGCCACGCAGCCCCCCAGGTTTCTGAACTCCCCCCCTCAGAGGCCAGCAGCAGTTCAGGTCTCTGTTACAGAGAATATTCATTGTGGTTGTAGGCAAAAGAGAACGGGCAGGCACTGCGGGGTACAAGGCACCAACACTGCTCAGTGCTGCTCAGCTTGGGTGAAATGAGAAATCAACTTCCCAGTTTAACTTAAAGATGTGCATAAATTGAAGGCTGTCTGTAACTCTGAATAACCCATGGCATTGCAAAATGAGTTTCAAAACTGAAAACCTGCCTCACCCTCAGCATGATTTTTCCTGAGTTTATATTTCACCATTATTCCACAACAAAGAATTTTTAATTCACGATCTTGCAACAAAAAAACCCAAAATCATAACACTTCGTTGCATGTATTTGATCCAGCCTCATTGGGATTGCAAGGAACTATAATGAAAAGCAACAAAAATATTATCATGACAGTCAAACACTTTGGTTCAGCCCCACATCCAAATATATTCAATGTCATTTTATATGGGTGCTTGGAAAACATGCCTTTCTTCAGAGCCACACAATTCCACTGGACAGCACATATATTCCACAGTTGTCTAAACACTAATTCCTATTTTAATCAGTAATTTACTCCTTCTCATTTAGGTTTCATAAATCAAATACAACACTAACAAAGATACAGTTTTTCTGAGCAGATACTACAGAAGCAGTAAAGTAGCCTCTATTTTTTCGTTCCATTTTCTGTTTCCCAAGTAAGTTAAGCAGATCCTAAGCATCACTGAAAGTGACTTTTGAAACCCATGCAAGAATGTCAGCAACTCTACTGCTTGTATATAATTTTCTACATCCTGAAAACAGTAATTTACGTGGAAGCAGGACTGAAATGTCATGACACAGCAGACTTACAATTGCTTGGATGTTTAAACTGTGCTTTTCCTGTTTTTGAATGTATTTTGGTTCACTTAAAGATGAGATTATATCCTAAATTCCTGAGGTTTATGAAAAGCACTTGTAGCAGAATTGCCAAAATTCTTGTAGATTTTTGCAGCAGAAGTTTAACAATTACATTATTGATAAAAACAAAACAAGGCAAACCTTGAGCTTAATTCCAGCTTCACTTCTGGAACAAAGGCAAACAGATTGGATTTTCCTTTCACTTAGACATTGCAAGTGGAAATCAAGAGAATCATAGAACCATCAAGATTGGAAGAGACATTTGAGATCACCCAATCCAATTTTCCACCCAACACCTCTCCTGTAGCCCCGTAACATCTGAACAGTGAAAAGATTTTGTCCAATATCCAATCTGAATTTCCCTTGTCTCCTCTGAAGGCCATTTCCTCACGTCCTCTCACTGCAGGCATGGCAGAAGAGAAGGAAATCTCCTTTAATATAGCCAGTAAATAATTTAAAAAAACCTCAGCTCAGCACAACCTGCATTTAAAAAGAGCAGAAATAATCAAAATAGCAAGAAGAGTAGCAAACTTTTCCAGATATGACTCTGGCTAATGAAGTGAGAGGTGAAACTAAACTGTCTGAAATATATTTTGCCATAAAGTTGTGTCCTGGAACAATCTCCTGCCAAATGAGAAGATAACAATAGAGGCCCTGAAGGATTTGTTACTGTGACTGATTTTGTTTAACGGGTTCATACAAATTGTTTGGAAAAATGAAAGTGGCTGTAGCTTGTCAAAAACTGCAGATTTATTAAAAAGAGCAATAATAGATGGAACCCTATCAGGGCTAGGAAATAAACACGAGGATTCTGAGCAGGGTAGGACAATAGGGATTGAGAGATCATGTGCAGTGTCAGGAGATATGATATAATGCCTTTAGGGAGGCCCAGCAAAGGATTAAAAATAACTCAAGTTTGACAAGTCCCAGAGAAGATGAATCATGGCTAATGACAAAAAGAAACAGCACACAGACAGGATCACACAATTTGTGTCACGCAGCAGTAAGGATGTCAAAAGGTCAGTGAAGAATTGGGAAGTGAATCAGGCAGATGTGCCGTGGATTCTCATCAAATAAACAGTTTTCAACTTGTAGGAGAGCATTTATGGACTTTGTGCGCTTCTTAAAGGGAAAAGTGATTTTTAAAATTTTTTTTTTGAAAATTCATCTTCAGTCTAGCCAGGATTTTTCTCCTTTTTGTTATCGAGGCTGCATAATACAAGAAAATAACAGTTGGAACAAACACTTGAAACAAGAAATTGGTCAGTGATTACTGTGGTGTACATAGCAGGGACAAGGGAACTGCAGTGAAATTCCTCTTCTCTCTTTTGGCAGATGATCGGTTTGAGGGACTGCTCTACAAAATGTTTGCTCTGTTGTAGTCCATTTCTTGGGGAATTTATTTTTTTATGGCAGGGAAAAGGGAGAGAGGAAAGCAAGGCTCACAAATCTCTGCAAAGGGAAATACGGCATTGCCACAACAGGCAGAGGCACCAAACAAGCTCTGAGAATTTCACAGTGAGACAACAAAAATGCTCCATCCAGTGAGATTCTAGGCCTCTCACATTTTCAAATCCATGCACAAAAATAGATACTGACACCTTCTTGAAATCCAAATTTTTTTTCAGGATTCTTCTCATCATTTTCTCTAGTGCTCACCCTCAGAGCTTAGCCCTGTATTCCATTATAATAATTCTCAATAACTACATGTTGTAAAGTCATGTTTATGCCACAGATTGAGCTAGTTGTACTTACTACACCTGTGAGAAATATCTTTAATGGTGAAATCATATTTAAAAATACTAAAAAACAGATTTTTTGCCTGTCAAATAATGGTTCAAAGTAAATATATTTTCCTCAAACTAGCAAGACTTTTTTTTTTTTCTTTAAGAAGATATGCATTGGCAGAGTTTTTAAGTAAAGCAGCTTCTCTCTGTTTGAAGGCATAAACATTAAATATTACCTTTTACTTGAAAAGTGATAAATTGTATTTATGTCACTTAGACATGAAAATACATTAATTTTTTACTGTATTTCAAACTGGTGGGATTTACTGACATTTTGAGTGTTTTCAGAAAATGAAATTATAGTTCCAGGCTTGGTTTCAGGGCAGGCTACTTCAAGATCAGAAAACCAACCTATTAATGATGGAAGAAAGAGCTTTTGGTTTAATGTATCTGCAGGCTCAATTCATGCAAGTCCCACTTGAACCTGCCTGTGAAAGTGACTGATCAGAAACAGGAGATTTGCCAAAAACCCCAAATTATTAGAATAAACCTCTCAATGCATTTTTTCTTATTTTACTGCAAAAGTGACCAGTCCATGTTGCATTATCTTTTTTTTTTCTGGGCAAAATTGAGACTAAAACTAATTGCAATGAGGAAAAAAAAACCCAAAAAACCTTCAATTCTCCATCCTTATAGGTGGAGTGATAACCTTCATATATTAAGGTTTTTTGCCATCTTTCCCACAACTCCCAAGGACATTCCTGTGGTATAGAATATTTATTTTTATTTTAAGGGTAAATAATCATTTGAATCTTTCATGTAATTAAAAACAACCATCATGATAGTCCTAAGGATTGCAGTATTGCTGAATCTGATAAGAAAAAAGTCCATTAATTTAAAAATAAATCACTAGAGAGTGAAAGCAGAAGTTTTCTGCTGTGGGCTCTGCATTCCATTAGAGCACCTTGATTCATTGACAGAGCATTTTTCTAACAGAAACAAACATTAACTGGAAAATGGACAGGAATAAAGCAGTCATTTCAAGATCAGTTACTATCTCTAGAGAGCTACAGCTACAAACACTGAAATTAGGATTATAATTCAACTTCAGGTGAGGGAAAACCAGCCAGGGTCCAGTCAGAGCTCCAAGTTCTTTGGTGATAGAAAAATCACCAATAACCCTCTTATGTCTATAAATTCTGTCTTGAACAGGGCTCAAGCAGGTATTTTCTTTCAAGTTTCATCAAAAATAACTTCTTTAATTCCTCTGCTCTGGAGTTCAAGCTTGGATGTTTACCCAGAGTGAATACATTTGTTGCAAAGTAGCTAAAAGCTATCATAATATTTCTTTAATGAATACAAACCTTATTGAAAAATAAAGCACAATAGGAATCAATTTGTGCCAGTTCTGTGAATTTCAGTGCTAATGCCACACAGGATAAGCTTAAGCAGTACTTGGGGATAATTTGTGCTTTTAATTTGTGGAGGGTTTTTAGGCACAATCCAGGGGTCAGGTTTTATTTTTGTTTCAATTCACAGCACAGCAGACCTGTGTTACTCAATTATTTTTTATATTACTTATTTGGTTTCCAAATCTGGCACAGGGCAGACCCTGGCTTCTCTTCACAGAAGTCTTTCTCCAGAACCTTTTCACCTATGCCCACACTACCAGTCTAGATGTGACCCTGTGAACCAAAATTAGGAAAATCAGCAGGAAATAGTGGGAAGAAGTTGGTTTTCCAGACTTACCTTGCAGCTACATCTCAGCTCTAAATATAAAGCTGCCTCCTCGAGTCCCACCTGACTGCAAATTCCCATTAACACCTGGCAATTTGGACAACTGCAGTGGTAATTTCACGAGAAGATTTGGCACTAACCAGAGACCAAGAAATAAATAAAGGAAATGGAAAACTTGTTTTTCATCCCTGCTTCTTTCTGGGGTTTTTTTTCACTGTTTAATGCCACCTTCTATTGTACATACTCAGTTATCCCCCAGCCTGGCCCAGGATGGTTACAACTCTAAAAGTGCCTCAAAGTGATTACACATATCTGCTCACAGAACAACTGCCAAGAGAGGAGTCTGTACTGAGGCAGAACTTACTGTCCTGAAAACTTCAATTTTAGCCCTTTTGGAGGGCTATAATTATGAACCAGATTATGGCATTATTTTTAAACAATTTGTCCCAATTATCTAGAGAATTGTGTTCAAGAACTTATTGAAAGTACTGGGAAGGAGGAAAAGACAACAATTATGATTCTTAAATTCTCCTTCATATCAAGAGACTTAGGCTGCACAGTGCTGTCACTTGTACAAACACAAAAGAGGATGCAACATGTGAAGCCAAAGACCAATCCTGTGAGAATTACTGGAATGACTTTGACGAGAACAAAACTGGCACCAGATGAAAAATGAGCCTAAACTTTAATGCTACATCTAAGGTATATTAAATATTGGTCCCATTTCACTGTCAGCATCCAAGCTGTTAAAAAAATTACCACTTAAGGTGCAAGAAATCATGTGCCCTTTTGCCCCAGGGGATGCAAAGGAGAATTATTGAAATCTGATGACAACAAGCAGATGAAGTGAGACCCTCTCAGCTCAGCACTGGCTGAGACAAGCATCTGTACAAGAAATTGATGATGGGTGAAATCAGCCTCACATACTTTCAGATGAGCCTCAGCCCACACCAATACTAAACCCTCTTTTTGCCTTTTTATCCCCCCCAGTGTTTACTTGAGAAAAAAAAAAGCTTCTTAGGCTAAAAAAAGTAGATAATAAAGATACATCAAGTCTTTCAAGGAGCTGTTTTCCTCAGCTGTTGGACAAACCCGGCTCATGCAAAAAATATGTACTTTATACAACTTTTTTTTTTTAAATCTACTGAATAGATATTTTAAAATAGCTGCTGCCTCCCTTTCCCATTAGAGCTGGCCAAATTCTGTGCAACTGATTGCTTTATTGTGGAGTCCAACTTTTGGCTCCCTGGTGCCAAAAGGCATAATAGATAAACAGCTGGAGCATTCTCTTCACTTGGAGATTACATTTGCCAAGAATGCTTTTGACTGTGAAAGCAAACACACACACAGACACGCACAGACAGGCACACCAGGGAGAGGCTGAGAAAATCATCTCTGGAAAGCTGTAAACATTGCTCATTCCCTCTTTTGGGATGTTCTGTTATGATTAGGACGAGGCTGTGGAAGCAACTCGTAGTGCAGGAGAAAAACCACGCACAGAGGTGGAAAAATGAATTCCCTAAGATCATAAAGAGCAGCTATAACACAGACAGGAATGGAAAGGCAACCACATCCATACTCCGATTTCCACACCACTCATTCATTCTCTCCCTGTTCCCAGGAAATCTGGATTGTACATTTAACTCCTCGTGGATTCTGCCTCTGGTTCAGGGCATATTTACTATTGTGCATGTCTCCACACATGTGGGCTATGAAAAAGGACTTACTTTAGAAAACATCCGTGTTCTACAAGCTGAAATCCTGAAGAAAGGAGAAGCAATGCCACAAAGAAGGGAGGGAGTTAATGCAACCAATGTGATGCAGGAGTGTTTTAGCACTTCAAACCAGCCAAGCACACTGGCAGCAATCATTACCAAGGAAAAGATGGGAAGATGTGACTGCTTGGATTTAGGATCCTGGGAGCAAGGTCTGTGCATTTCTGTGCAGCCAATGACAGGCAAGCCACATGCCTCAGTCACTGAGAGGTGATCTCCAGAGGAAAAGGGTGGGGGATAGATGGAGCCAAGATGAAGGTGTCACCCTAGAACCTGCACTGAGGAAACCTGCAGGGGTGGCAGGCAGGAAAATTCCAGGGAAGTACGTAGGAAAGGATGGTTTGGAGAGAATACGAGGGCAACCTGGAGGGCAGGAGCTACAGACAGCACACACAGAGAGGTCATTAAGGAATTCAGAGGTGAGGAAGGAAGTGAATAGTTTGATGAGATGGAAACATCAAGTTTAAAATTACTGTTTTTGGATGCTCACTGCCAGGGGGGCTTCACCCTCAAAAATCCCTTCCAACCCAAGGTATGTGGTGATTCCATGACACATTTGACAGCATGGACTTCTGCTGGGAAAAGAAGAAACTCGACTAGAAGAGGTTTGTTAGGATGTGCACAAGGATGAGGGAGGTAGGCTCTGGGCTGAGCCTATTGGGAAGCTTAAGGACACGCATTAAGACCACCTGCCCCAAAGAACTTAGACTTTCCACAGCCCAAGTTCTTGCCCAGCCTGGGACTTTGCAGAGATGCAGCCTTTGTTAATACATGGATCAAACTCACAGACGAGCTCCGAGTGTGAAATATCCCATCCGGCCCGCAGCTCTGACCAGCCCTGAGACAGAAATAATAATAATGTGGTGAAATGGGATATGGCACACACCATCTGGCAGCTGTGCAAACAAGAAGAAGAACCCTATGAAGAACATTATTACACGTTTGGGGACCTGCTGATTACATTGCATGTCTAAGGTTAGACATTTTGGTGTGTAAAACTTGAGAACACAGTCTAAATCGTGGATAATTTAATGGGTTGCACATGGACTTCACCTCCAGTTTATTAATTCTTTTTTTATTCGGCAATACATCCCTTTGCAAAAAGACTTTCTTGCTTCTATGGTGAGCTGCTTAAGCTGTAGTTTCAAACTATGAAGCTGAAAAAAAGATTTACTTTTCTGTAACAGCAGGAATATGTAAAACGGTTGGGTCCTGTCAAGGTGTTCAGTATTGCCATAGAGCTGAGAGATCATATTTCAAATTAATCTATCACCTGCACAGACAGCAAATCCTCTTCCCCTGGAAAGACCAAGGGGGGTTTTATTCATACCTTTTTACCTTTCCCCCCGCCTGCCTCCGTGAAGGGGAACAACAGAAAGCGATTAAGGAGAGTATGTTAATAAAAGAGCTCTTTAAATCAACAAGCTTATGGATTTTGAAGGACTGCCAGGAGAGTCATTAACAAGAAAATATTCAAAAGGCACTTAAACGTGTTCTTTGACTTCAATAGATTTGTTTCTGTCACCTCACAAGAAAACAGAACAACAGAGAGCTCAGCCTCATCCCCTGGCTGGTTCCGTGTGCTCAGCAGTGCATTTCAATTACCCACTCAAGCCTGCCTGTGCTGCCAGAATTCCCATTCTTGCTCCCTCTCCATCCAAGAAATCTTCATCTCTCCTTCACCTACATCACAGGGACTTGTTCTGCTGTCTGAAGCTCTGACTTCTCACTTCTTGAAGCCATCTCTATTTACCAGGGCAGTGTTATTTCATCACACACGACTTGTATGTGGCCCCTATGCATTCCTGCATCCTTTTCTCAACCTCCTCTCACTGTCTCATGCCAAATTCCTCATCTCTCTCAAAGGCAGTGATGTGTACATCAGCATGGTGCTTGGGAAAAGAGAGATCAAGTCCACAAATAAAATGGACCAATCTAAAAATGCAGATGATTAAGTTTTCCAGTTATGGAGTTGTTTGAATCAGATCCCCCACAGTAACTTGGAAACAGACCTCAAGCATCTTGAATCCATGGTCCTACAAGTAACTGGCCTTAGCATCACCAAGGAAAAGAATGTTCCCCTCAGTTCCCCTATAAATGCAGGAGCATGATCAGCTAATATTGATTGCCCTGTTCCTTCCTGCTGTCTCAGGATTTAAAAGCATAGCTGCACAATGTGGAGCCGTAGAAAATTTCTTTTCAATGGAGTTCTATTTCCTCAGGTCTTCTGCCACCCCCACCACAATACCTTTACACCTTTTCTATAACTCCTAGCCTAACCCTATGGTTTTCTGCCTCATCTCATCCTTTCTGTGAGCGTTATAACCCCATCTCCTCCCCTCGTGGTTTTTCCACTTCAATGCTCAGCTTTCTTTCTACTACTGCATAAAATTTTGGGTTTGTTGACTCCTTTGTGATGGAACAGAAGGTGCTGTGACCAGTCCAGCTCTGTGCATCCTGATGACCACTGCCTTGCTCCTGCCCAGCATTAACATGAACTTAGTCTCTCTCCTGATCCCAGATGCTGACTTCCACAAAATTCTGTCAAAATTGGCACGTGGAGTGACTGCTTAAGCCTCATTTCCTTAGGAAACCAGCTAAAACATTTCACTTCCTTTCTCTGAACTGGATTAAATAACTGCAAGCTGGATGGTGCAGCAGCAGGACAAACATGACCTGGTCAGGAACGGCGCCAGGGCTCGCAGGTGCTTCTCTCCAAGCCTAAGGAAAACAGCTCACGGTGTTGACTCATCTTTCAGCCCTCAGATTCTCTTAATTGCTCCGTGAATTATTCACCCCAGCTTGCTCTTCCCTCCCTCAGTCCTCTCACACCTTCTTTGCCCTGAATTGGCATCCAACACCTTCCCCTGAAGCACCAGCAATAACAAAATCAAAAAGTTTGTTCCTATTTCCACAGCATCAAAATCAAATTTTGCTCCCATTTTCACAGCATCATGGACAGGCTCTCCTGAGGGGTGGCTGCAACACCTCAAGACAAGGCAGAGAAACACTTTGAAGTCCTGAATGATGAGTGACCACGTTGTTATAATCGGGGTACAACTGCAATGAATAAAATATCCTGCAGGGGAAGGGTGGACCTGTTCAAATGCTGGAGAGGAACTGAAATTGTTCAGGTATTTGTGATGAAATACAAAAGGAGGAGGGATCAGCAGGAAAGCACGAGCTGACACAGCACTGTGCTCATCAGCCCCTAATTTAACTGGGAAAAAGACTTTTTTTGTTGTACACTATGTTCCTTTAAAATACACAAATCATGTTGTACCACAGCTCTTCTCCCACTGAATTCAGCAAAATAAAAGGCATTTGAATTTACCTTCCTAGTAGCACTCAAAGCCTAACATAATATCCAGTCAGAATATTGAAATCAAGGATCTGAGCTGTTTAAAAGATGCAAGAATTACTCCATTAAATGCTGGCTATAAGATCCTGGGTTTTAAACAGCAGACTTGGTAGACACAAGGCTGGAAAAAACAGCAGCCCTGCTTCCCCAGATCCTGCCAGTGAAAGATTTCAGGGAGGTTACAAATCTTAATCGAGCACAGCACCACATGTCAGCAAAGGTAAGCAGTGTCACTCGTGTGCCAAGGAGGAGGAAAGGAGGACAATGGGAAGGAGCAAGAGGTCAAACTCGGGGAGCAGGGCAGCCTGGATTAACAGCCAGGCACTGCTGGATCTCAATCCAAGCTGAAAAATCACAGCTTCGACAACAAACACAAAAACTGGTGGTCAAATGTGACTGAATTTGAGAGACTGTTCTATAATCAATCCTGACAAGGTTAATTCTCCTAAACTCTTACTAGCAGATGCTAATCTACCCTGGAGTACATCCGTGATTCCGGAATAATTAGGATAGCAAAAGAATTCCAAAAGCAGTTTCCAAGTGAAGAATTGTGCACAGCTTTCTTTTATTTGTTTGCTCTGCCTCCCAAAATAACGAGGGACACACAAACACACAAACAAAACCTTTAGCAAACATCTCACAATCCAACTAAAACATAAATAACATCACAACCAGGAGAGGTGATGACTATACAGATGGATTTAAAAACTAATTGAGCCCAACAAATTTTGAACAAACTTTTGTACTGCCAGAGGGAAAAAACCCAAAAACAAGCAAATCAAAACACAAACAAGGACATCCCAGAAGTCCAACCAACACACAAAGAGCACGTTCTCCATAAAGCTTCTACCAATGTTTGGAGAAATACTACTATGAGTACACATTCAAAACCCCAGTGTCATAAATTCCTGCATAAAAGATAAATGAAAGAGGAAATTGATAAAGAAATTAGCAAGAATAAGAAATTCTGGAAGGAAAAAAACCCCACCAAATTTCAATTATGGAATTAAATGAGAAGGAAAGACCTGGAGTAATAAGCTCTTATCTCCTGCTGGTGCACTGATGTCAGTACCTTTATAAGTGGAAAAATCCAGCATTTTTTCCCCTAAAATGCAAATACTTTGCTGCCTGTTCTGGAGAGATCACCCTCACACTGTGTTCAAGCTGCTTTTCCCCACCCACCAGTAGAGAGTAAGAGTTTTATATCAAGCACAACACATTTTAAAGTAAATGAACACCTCCAAAAACCTGAAACCTCCTGGAGGGAGCCCGTCACAGCATGAGGAGCTTTTCCACACTGATTGCAGTCCTTCTGAGAACAAAATGGTCGGGACTGGAGAAGGGCTGTTTAATTTCTCAAACAGAAGCCATAGAGTTGTTATTTCTGAAGGTTTTTTTAAGTTTTTGTGGCCTCTTTACCTCACTGGCCACAACAAAAACAAGTCATTCCTAAGATAAAACAATCAGAGCACCTGCGAACTCTGTTCAGTCCATTCTCCTTCCACTGAAGCATAATTTGGGGTATTTTCCCTTACCCGTGGACATCTCTTGGGAAACTTACTGAACTTTCATAATCTTTGATATTTCAGCTTCATTTTCAAGTTTATTTAAAGCAGGGGAATAAATTTCAAAATAGTTTGGGACGGGAGAAAAGAGAGAGAGGATGGGATGAGAAAACAACTAATCCAACTTTGTTTCCTTGGGACACAAGCCTGAAAAAGCATTTATTGGGAAACTGCTTTAGAACACAAGGTTAGAGTTTGGGCTCTGGAGCAGGCAGCATCAGCTTAAGAAACAAACTGAACCTAACAAGTGAAAACCCAGTAATTCTTAAAATATTTTGAGAATTACAAGGAAAAAGAACAAAAAAACTGGGAGGGGAAGAACCCCACAACACCCAACANCCTAACAAGTGAAAACCCAGTAATTCTTAAAATATTTTGAGAATTATGAGGAAAAAGAAAAAAACAAAAAATGGGAGGGGAAGAGCCCCACAATACCCAACCAAATCCACCATTTCACAGTTATTCAGTCTTCAGACAGAGGCAAGACTCTCCAAAGGTTCCTGTGGTTTCACCCGTGCTTTCTCAAAGTATTTTGAGCTTTCTGAGTTATACTTGTCAGAATTCAAGGGAAGAGAGAAAATATCCACAGGTGTGGATTTGAGAGGCAGGAAAACAGGCAGAGAAAGAAGAACTGAATCCTTGGAGTTGACTCAAGCAACTTGCATCTGCCCAAACATGGCTATAATATTGTTATTTCTGCAGCCAAACAAGCAAGTGGGGGCCTGGCATCAAAGAGAACTATTTGATGAATGGAGAGGTGTGAATTTGCAGAGCTATTCTTCCAGCAGTTAAATAATTTCATTTCAATGGCAGTGAGGTCAGTAATGCATAAATCCAAGAATACATCTTTAA
Organism: Polioptila caerulea; assembly: GCA_013397295.1. NCBI lineage: Eukaryota > Metazoa > Chordata > Aves > Passeriformes > Certhiidae > Polioptila > Polioptila caerulea. Next base: position 354,997 of record VYXF01011782.1, on the reverse strand, counting down.
TTAAGTGATAAAGCTAATTGGATCTGAGTTTATTTCCCGATTAGAGCCTGCACTGCTGAGATAAATGCCAAGGAAAAGCAGAGGGAAAGATTTCTCTTCTTTAAACTCCTGTTGAGGGGCAAACTATGATTTGATTTGATCACAACATTATTTTTAATGTTAAAGGTGCTCTGAAACAACAGAGATGACATGACTTTCATCAGTTAGGGAGATGCAAAAAGCAAAGTGAGCTGATATATGACCGTCACTTGATTCCTGAGCTCTCAGGTGTTTCCTACTACAAAATCTGAATGAATGAGGGCCCACTGAAACACAAGGAGATGCTGTGCTTGCAACATAGTAAATAAATCAAACTTCCATTTTTCTGGTTAAAAAATAGGGGAAAAAATTATTAAAGCCACTACAAACAAACAAACGAACAAACAAAAATCCCACAACCCAAAAACTCCCAAACTTTCTGGTATTAACTAGAGTCAAACAAATAGCTTAAGTACATTTTTCAAGCAGACACTGACTCTTGTGGAAAATCTAATTTGATTTTACTCAGGAAGAAGGAAACAAAAAGCCAGTGAGGAAGCTGATCCAGTCAGTAATTTGCTTCAGGACACGTTTCTCCTCAAGTGCAAAAACAGTGGCATTGACTTGGATATTCAAGCATCTCACTGGATTGCATCAAAGTGCCAAATTCACTGCAGAATCAGCCCCTGAATCTCCAGGTATAACAGCAGGAAAGCAAACATGGATGTGAAACCACAGAACTGCAGCAGAAAGATCTGCCCAGGTCTAAGGGATTGGCTCCAAGAAGGGGAATTTTCCCAGAGCTCTCAGGAAGGGGTTAACTCAGATGCCAAGCAAATATAATTTAGACGTCAACATTGTTAATTATTTAATTGCTCATCAAAGCACAATTGGTGCAGACTCGGCTGTGAATGGCATCTCCTTCCCAAGGCAAAGCTGGGGGGAAGGGAGCTTTGCTCTGGGAAATGTCTCAGTTTGTGGTGTCCCTACAGCCCCCCACTGCTGGAGGATGGAGGCAGCTGCCCCAAACTGTTCCCACAAAACCCCTTGGAGATCCCAGGGATTCACCCACTCTCACAGGAGGGCCCAGGGGTGTGACAAGCTCTGCTTCTTGCCCTGGAGGAAACCAAAGCCAGCAGCATCATTTTTGTGTTACGTGCAACAACTACAAATTTCTTGGAGTAATCGTTTTTCCTCGCAGATTTACCACCATTCTCAATTGATCCTTCTGGGTTCATCCTGAATGTGGTGTTTTGTTCTGTCAGACCTCTTGTTCGGTCTGATTTTTAACCACAATACCTCTTAGCTGATTGTAAAAAATTATTCCACACTGGTAAAAACTGTTTGTCAGGAATAATTTTGCTCCTAACAGAAATTTTCACCGAATAACTTCTTGAAAAAAGAGATTTCCTTTAACAGGCATCTGGAGATGTATACATATAATAAATATTTCATCTTCAGAAAAAGTGAAAGCCAAAAAGTGAAAAAATGACATTTTTCTCTTCTATGATATTCATGACTCTTTCTCCCTGGCTGGGAGAGAGTGCTTGACTTATTTGCTATAGGTATTGCCACACATGCATAGTTCTGAAGTTCATTTTATTATGGTTATCAGAGCTGCTTCTGTGACACATTGTAGGACATCCTATAGATTTAATTCCACACTTCATAGGACTTATTGACAAACTTGTCAAAGAAACCCAAACTAAACCAGAAAACAAAACAAAACAAAAATCCCTGTGGTTGTTAGGCTGATTTAAAATCATGTATGATTTTTTTCAAAATTCCAGCTGAAGTTTTTAAGTTGTCACTTTGGAATGAAACAATTAGCAATTTCAAAACATAATTTTTAAATTCCAAGAGAAATAGCGTAAAACCAGAAAAATCTCGTAGAATAATGTTCAATATGATAAAGAGATGAACTCGCTCTCTCCACATATTTCTGTGCCACCAAGACCCTACAGGAATGAGACTTGCTCTGCTTTACACTGTGTCCTAAAGCCTGGAATTAGATTTAAATAAAACATAGCCATACCCACCAAAAATCTCAACAATTTCTGATTTAAATCTCTTGACAGATTCACGATTTATTCATATTTTTCCTCAAGAGATGCTGATTATTTCCAAATTACCAGGTAGCCTGATAAAACATGGGCATTACAGGTCAAAAGCACACGGCCAAAGGTATTTTGGTGGAGGGATTTCTTTGAGGACAAGTGAATTTCCAGTGCAGATCAGCTTTTGTGAATACTTCCTATTATCCCATTAGCATGTTTTCTGACCTTTGGAGTTGCAAATCTCTTGCAGTCTGGATTCCTAATCTCATTTAAACCCCTATTTAAATGTGGAATAACCGAGCAGCCAACACCCTGTGTGCTACACAACCACACGTTTCGTGCTTCTATAACGAAAAGTGTCATCCACTGCTTTTTATTTCTCTAATCCTGCACTGAAAAAAGCCACAGTGGGGTAATACTCTGTGTCTTTGCCCTGAAAATTCAAGGATTTGGGTTTTCCCACAAGTAAAACAGAATTAAAACCACACTTTTCTCAACAGATGTTTGCCGGGTTAGACAGCAACACTTCATATTTCCATTATATGTGAACTATATTCAGAGTTGAAATTTTGTCTATAAACTTCATTTCTTTAAATAACTTTGATGCTTGTGTGGATTTCCCAGCACTGACAAAAGGTTTTTAAGTAAAACAGATATTACCAGAGATTATTACAGATATTAAGTAAAACAGATATCACAAACTGATGTTTCTTTGTACCGGGTCTTCTTGCTGTTCCAGTGAAATGAGATTGAACCTTTACTTCTTATATTCTATTCACCAAAATTCAATAAAATGAGATAATCTGAGTTAGGAGATACATTTTTTTCCCCTTCAAATCTCAGAAACTCTAAATATTTTATAGTTCAAATTAGATCACCTTGAATACTGTGAGGGACTCACAGTAATTCTAAAGTGAAACATATTTAGAAAGAGTTATGAATTGCTTTCATTACCCTCTACTTCTTTTGTTTCTTATTTTGAATTGTAGGACATACATTTCTCATTCTTTCAAAGCCACAAGTACATCACTCAAATTTTCATGGTGGGTGCAATGCTGGGAGAGTGACATAAAACCCAGTCTCATATGGGAAACTATCAAAATTGGTTTTTATTTCCATTGCTTTACAGATCACTTGCTGCAATCACTATGACTTCTTTTTTTTGTTTTGTTTTAGTAAATCAAGGAAAATTAAGCAAAAGTCCCTCTTTTAATTCTCTAAACATGGGTTTTGTGTCATTTTTAAATTAACAATTACATCTGAGAAAATTCTATAATAATTCAACAATTTTTTTCTAAAATTAAACAATAAATAAAACCAATTTTCTGTCAATTAACATATCCAGTAATATATGAAAATATGCATGCATTTCTACTAAAACAGTATTTTTACTATTTAAAACTACACCGTGGTGTAGATGCTAATTCAGAGCAGGCTTTGAGAAATGCAATTGTTTATTTCACACTGAGTTCCACCAGGAATATCCTTTAAAGGGCATGTACTGATTATTACTGCCCAGGTTTATGATTCAGTTTGTGACCTTCCATGTCAGAATTAAAGCTGTGGACTGAGATGGCTCAATTAACCTCATCTGCAAATAATTTACAACACAGAACACCACGAGTGTGATACCAATCCCTAAATGTCTGGGTTTTTTCCTGTATCAAAGTACACATGCTATTAACCACCATTAAGGATGCTGGTATTTAAAATGGGATTAAGGATTTCACACTGGGGAGAAAAAAAAAAAAAGACCAAAGTCACTTTTTTCTTTTAATTCAGTTACATTCATTTGAAAAAGAAAATTAGGGTTATCTAAACAGAAAACAAGGGCCAGAGAGTCGTCAGAAGGAGGAATTTCTGGTTTTTTTATCCAACTTGAGTCGTGTTGCAGAATATTCCTGTTTGCTGACACATTCAGCTGATCCCTTATTCTCTTATTCTTCCACTAAAGCTGCTCTTATTCTCTGGGGGAAGAAGATGGGAACTACCATGGTTATGAAACAAAAGAGGTACAGCACATTTTTAATTCATTATCCAAGAGTTTGAATTTCATTAGAAATACAATTTAAGGAACAGAGCACCACATGTACAGTGAAGAGCTAATTAAGTGATGCCACGTAGCACTCGGTGTCACTGTCATTTTCCCCAGCTTTCCGAGGAAAATAAATGTAGTTTTCAATTTTGTCAAACGTAAACACAAAATTTTAATCAATTGATGCCTCATGAGTCACTTGGTAATTGTGGTTTTGCTGGATTGTTAATTCTAGTTTTAATTTTTTTTCTTTGCCTGCTCCTGGCAGTGGTTCTCAGCACTGCTCTGACTTTCATGTGCCTGCCTTCAAAATTTCCTGGAGTGAAAAGGAACATTGTGCCTTTAAGCCCAACTCCTTGTGCGTGTTAACAGGCAAATACATCCACAGACACCTGATTTATAAAATTGCACACTCAGCCTGGCAACTTCTCCTCCTCCCAAACGCAGAACATGTGACAACAGCAAAGCTTGGGTGAAAGGGAAAAAATAGAAATACAAGGGGAAGAGAGCCCCAGCCTTCTCTGGTTGCGTGATCAAAACAGAAAGGAAAAGCACGACAGATAATCCCTGAATACCCAGCCTTTAAATATGCAGGAGCCTTAGGCACGCAGCAGCACGGAAGGTAAATGCTCCATCCCGACTGGAGGTGTGCAGGCAACAGGCAGCCCAGCCCCTCAGCCCAGCCTCACACAACTTGGAGCTCCCCTGCCACAAGCAGAAATTTAACAAATTCAAGGGTGAGGGACAACTAAGCAAAGTTGATGCATGATTTGTGTCGCTTTGCATCTCGATCTAATGAGCAGTTGACTTGCAAAGACCATCAGGTACGCACTCATCTCCTCTGTTTGCACCTACCACCCTTGTGGCAGCGTTTTAGGGGCAGAAAAGAGCAAACAATCATTATTTGACTCTTCTCCATTAAACCAATGGTTTTCAAAGTAATTTAATACATATAGTGCACCTCCTGAAGTATTGTCACACCCAGGTAAAGAAACTTGCAAAGAAATAAATTCCTCGCTGAAATACAAAACCTAAGGGTGTTGTCAGAGGGAGATGCACTCTGCCAAATGTGTGGGATAGAAAGCAGTATTTCCCAAACCCACAGGAGCACACCCACAGGAGCACGCAGAGCCCAGCACACTGGGCTGAGGAACAGGTTCACATGGAGGAAAACCAGCACTGTCCTGCCCCATGCCAGCAGCAATCTCCCTGCACAGCCTCTTGGAGCACCTGATAAGAAACACAACAAACTCAGCCTGGCTCCCATCTGCAGGACCAGAAATGTGCTCGCACATGCAGGCAACTTGCTAAGCAATGAGTACCAACAGATGACCCTCTCCTGGATTTCTCAAGGGAGCAGGTTAAAAACGTGACTGAGTGCTCTCCAAGCTCCACAAGAATGTCCCAGATGCCCTTCTCTTCTCCCCACGCCCTGCTGGAATCCCACGGCAAATCCCACCCATCCCCACAGACCCTGCCATGTTCACGCCAGATACTTCAACTTATTTTTTTAAGAAGGTGAGAGTTTTCAGCATTGTATTGTGATGGAGAAAGCTGCAAGTGTAAATACAAGAGCTAACAGACAACAGGGGGAAGCAAATATCATCAGGAAACAGCATCAAGATTGTACAAAGTGAAAAAGAAATACCAGCATAAAACATAAACAAGGTTATGCTTAATCACAATGATAGCAAAACTCAATTCATGATTTTCACAGTGGTTTGGCTACCACTAACTAAAAGTGATGTGTCAAGAGGTTTCCCATCACACAAGGAAATAATCCTAGCTACGTTTCACAGTTACTACAAAGCAAATTCTCCTCAATTCCTCAGCTAGCAGCAAAGCTAAATGAGCTACAAAGAGCTCAGCTCCTAATTGTTAGTGAAGCGAATAAACCAGAGTTTAAAATACAGTCTCAGTCACAATATTTCATTTTACGGTGTTATAAAAGCCAGGTATACTAATCACCTCAGCAATTAGATGAAGTTACACTTAAGTGAATAGTTAAATATAATGAAATTCACTCCTCCTCTACCTGCCCCCCCCCTCAACCAGGTAAAGAAATAATGACCCTACTTCAGTGCGTTAATTGCGAAAAAGAACTATCTATTTAAACATTTAATCCATTAAAAATATAAAACCCACAAACAAACAAAATCTTAACGATAATTACAGACCCCATGGATTACGGGCAACCAAAGCAATACAAGATATTTCCCTCCACAGAACAACGTTTGTTTTCCTTCAACGTTTACGCACAAAGCTGCAGAAGAAACGCAACGGGGGACAAACTCCAAAGCCCACAAAAACAAATTATCCTGATGTGCTGCTCCTAATCAGGGCTAACACATCAAGAGAACACTCAGACTAGTGCTTAACGTAGCTCTGACCTTGGCAACCTCTCTTGGAGGGGTAAAAATTAGGGCTGCAACCAGAATTCCACAAGAAAAATTGTAACTTTGTTCTCCTTGTCCTAAATCCTGCTGAGGCTCGCATCGCAGCTTGGCATTGCCACGCATCATTTTTGTGAGATTGCCGCTGTTTGGGGGCTTTCTAACAAGAGATTTTATTTGAATTTTAATCATCACGCAATTTGCATACAAAGGCTTTAAAAATGGGTAGCAATGGACTCCATTCCACCTTCCCAGAGCCAGGATAAATCCAGGAGATTACCAAAAGAGCTGCTATTTGAAACACACGTAGCATCATTTTATTGTGGGCTGATAGATAAATTCTGATATAATAAAGTGGAGTAAACCTTGAGTCACTTTAATTAACATTAGAAGCAGAGAAGAAAATGCTTCCTTTAATTCTCTGCCAGTTTACTCCATTTATCAACTTACATCCTCAACAAAACTAAATCACTCTTGTCAGTATTTTCTCCTAAGTTTCTCACAATTTGTTAATAAAACAGGTATTATTTCTATTTTTCTCAACTCTCTCTGTATATACACATTAAAAAATTAGTTTGAATTCTTGGATTTCTTCTTGTGCAAGCGCTTATTTCTTTTTAGAACAGGAGCAAACTATTGTTCCTGACCCTTCTATGCCTTATAATAGCATTAATCATGCTAAATTCTTTTGGTGCTCATGTGGATATAATGTAATTATAACAAATTCCTGAAGATAATTTCTTATTCCCCCTTGGTCTTCGGGACAAATCTAAAATACACTGAATTTGTATAAAGGAAAGCACACCAGAAAATGATAAAAGAGAGGTTATATATTAAATAATAAACAGCAACAAGGAAGAGTAAAAATTATTAAAATAAATGTGCTATATGACAAAGATTAATTCATTTCTAATATATTTTCCCATTTTCATGTCACTGTCCAAACCAAGCAATATGTGGAGAACCAGATTCTGTATCAGTAGTTTATAATTTTAAGAGTCCTCCTGTACTTCTCTTTGTATAATACAAAACCCTCCACATGAGATATGAAGTCATTTAGGATATTTTCCTTTTAAAACACAGGGAAAACAACTGGGCACTGAACTTCCACACTCCTAAATAACCAAGTCTAACAAAGGCACTAATTAAGATATAAATAAAACAAAAAATACGCAAAAAAGAGAAATATTAATTTTTGTTATGGAAGTTTAACAGTGTATTTAGAGAGGAAACCTTTAGTAAGACTTCAATACTAAAAGTGTACCCAGTGAGATTTACAATTAAAAAAAACCATTTCTGTAGCATTTCTCAGTAACAGTAAATACTAGATACCCGAATTTTTATAATATATCCTAATTATATCTTTTAAAATAAGCCATAATAACCAGTGTATTCTTTGAAATAAGTATAATCTATGAGGAAATTACAAAGTAACGGTGGTTGTTAATCCATAAATGAAAAAAAAAACTTTAAGGTTTTGTATAGCTCAAAAAAAGTTAATTACAATTGCCCAGAAAAAGTAGACTTCAGAATTTAAAACAAAATAAAATAAAACAAAAAAATGCTGCTCCTCTCTGTAGCCTTTAATATGATTCCCTTCCTCTTAGATATTAAATAAAATTCTGCCAGAGATCATCAGGAATAGAGGGAATTTTAGGACCAGAGCAAGAGCGGTTTCAGAGCAGTGAACCACACAAATAAAATCATTCTCTGAGTGCATTTCACACAGTGGAGGTCCAACATTGTCCAGTTAACAATCTAACAAAAATTATTTCATTTTTTATGTGTTAAACAGCCTCTATGAAAATGAAACATCGTTAAGTTCCTAAGCAGCATCTTTTCCTGATGTTTTAAAATCCCGCGCCTGACCCCCTCATTTTGCACCCCACATTATCTCCTATCCCACAAAGAGCAATCCAATAATTTAAAATTTAAATGGCCGATGCAATGCAAGTATTTAGGTTCTCATGAAAAACAAAATCCTCTGATTATTGCTTACACTTAGGATTAAAGAAAAAAAACAGTGTTTAAGGCGATAAACTTCCCAGTAGCCAGAAGTATGATTTCCTCTGTTTACACGGCTCGAAGCAGAGAGGGTGCCCCTTCCTGCTCACACCCCGTGGATGTTGCTGCAGCAGAGTAAATAATTATAAACACTTCCCTTTGTACTGCCTGACTTTGTTGATAACAGCAGCTCCAGCGAGCCCCTCGCTCAGAAATCAAATAGCGCGTGGCACTCGAGTGTTTATTTTTCCAAGATGCAATTGGAAAAACTGTGGGTGCGGGAGCAGCCTCTGATGTGTCAATACCACTTCATTTTCACCTTTGGGCACCACTACAATGGATGCTGCTCCCCAAGGTTTCCATAATATCGTGTGCAGGGCAGGGCAGGCTGAGGCCAAGTGACAGATCCCGCCCCACGCGTTTTCCCGGACTCGAAACAAACCGAATCCAGGCATCTCCGAGGAAAAACCAGAGCAAAATGGATACAAGCACAAGGAAACAGGGAGGTGCTTAAGGCAAATCCAAAATAAATAAATAATAATTTTAAAAAATCAGACTGCCCCTGTACCGAGCAGGAATCTGTAAACTGCTTTCCACAAGTCAGAGGTTTGCCCTTGGTAACACAAACGTCTTTGTGAAGAAAAAGTAATTGACACAAAGAGACACTCAATAAATCCTTGCTTCCTTCCCAGCTCTCCACAGATCAGGCATGGGAGTTCCCTCCACTGACCCCTTTATTAGTGAGAAGCTGAAGAACAAAATCGAGGATTGAAGCCTGGAGCTTCCCTCCTCCCTGACCTCTCACTGTCCAGCCCAGCTCCCCTTCCTACACATTTCCAGTTATTCCAAAGGGAAAGATGCACAAACCTCAGCAAGGCTTTCCCAACTCCTCATGCTACATTTAGGGGCCTTTATTCCTGCCTGGCTCCACACTTCTCTGCTATTTAGTCCAGCTCCTGGCTGCTGCTGTGGGTGGGGAGGCAGAGGAAGGTGATTCCGAGTTCCCAGACCTCCTTAAACTGCTCAGAGCAGCATGGCTAATCTGACCACGCAACGTTCAGAACGAGTGCTTGTACAGGGAACCTTCCCCTTTGTTTAAAAAAAGAAAACAAACCAGAAAACCCTTCCCCCTCCCAGCCACCTCGCCTGTGCATTAAAAGCAATTTTTTTCCGTGCTGTGGCTTTTTCCTCCCCTCCACCCCCATCTCCATATGCCTCCCCAACAGCCTCTTTTGGGGGCTCTGAACCAGCTGGTATTTTTGCACACACAAATAACACCCCAAGATTATCATCTCCCTGCATATAACAGGACTTTTCACATGAGGAAGGTGCCCTTCACAAAGAGATAAAAAACCAAAATGTTTTTACAAAGTGATCTTTGGCTTTTAGATGCTTGTGGTTGAATGCATGGCCACGGCTGTACTTTGTGTGGTGCTACCTGCTTCTCCCAGCAAGCCTCCTCTCCTCTGCAGCAGATTTTGCTGCCATTCCATCAGGCTTCACTCCTAAGCGGCTTCCAAAACACCAAAAGCAGCAGTGAGGGAAACTCAGCTGCCACTGGGGCAGTCCAGACCATGTGCTGCATTTGCTGTTCCCTTTACGCTGAATGTCACGTTCTGGCTGCCTCAGAGAGGGAATATTTTAATATCACACAAAAAGTGAGCAGTTCACATAATTGTCACTATTTTTTCTTTGCGCTGTCTGAGCGATATTAAAAGAACAAACAAACAAAAAATAAATAAAAGGAGGAGGAGAGCATTGGTTCTTTACAGGGAATGAAAAAGAAGCACCATTTAATTTCTGTCTGGAGGTTTTGCTTAACACCCGTTTGTTCACACAATCCTGCTGGCAAAAAAATATTTGTTTGATATAAAGGACATTGAATAATTTATGCAATATTTAATAATGCAGTAAACCAGGGAGAGTTCAGCAAGGCAGGCATGGCACTCTACATTATTTGCCTTGCCCGCCCTGCTTTTCCAAATAAACCCCCACCCTTAAACACCATTAGCACATGCAATAACAAAAAAAATTATAAATACTGCCTAATTTAGAAATTAAACAAAGCATCTGCTATTATTTCAGAGACTACAGCATCAATTTTTCATCTCATGTATTTTTGCTTAAAAAAAAAACAACGAAGGGGCTACAAGAACAAAATCAAAATGAATAGAACAGGATTGATATCAGCCTCCAGATCATTCCAAATGGGTCCAGAAGCCATAGGAACCAAGTCACAGCAGAGCATTAGTGTGGTAATAAATGACTGATGGTTCTCCAGCCCTCTGCACGGGGTATCCTGAAAGCAAATACATTTTAGAACACCAATAATTGCATCAAACCAAGCCCAAAGCTTTCACAGCATATTAAGGGGCTCCTGACTTTTCATTCTTTAAACAGCCATGATATACATGAGCAATCGATCAACTTCCAGGGCCATTTACTTTGTTTTGTGGCTCTTTTGAAAACATTTAATATACCTTTTACTCCTTCCTCAAAAACAAGTTGTTTTCCTCCTTTGGCATCTCCAACTCAGCTTTCAAGAGATGTTCTTTTTCTGAGTAAGAACAGCAGGAAGAAGTCTATCTACAGAAAAATGTTTAGAATATTGCATAACATTATAAAGATCTCCATTACTTCCTTCTGTTTTCACATTTCTTAAATATTTTGGTGAGCCATGCACCAAGGTCAGATTTTTAAACAGCAGAGAGATAATTAGGGCTTCAAATGTTCAGATGTTAAAGGCAAATAGTATTTGTCTAGGTTTTGAGTACTTTTGTGTCCTCCAAACTATGACTCAATGCTTAGTTAGTTGAATTAACTCCATCGATTATAGGTTTTCTTTTGGGACTGTCCATTTTGCTGTCCAAGAATAAAATGTGGTTTACTGAAACCAATGTGACCTTGCAGTTGTCCTAACTTTATTATTAAGAATTTGGGGGTTTTTCCCTTAAAAAGACCAAACCATTCACATAATAAATGGGCTAGAGTCTTGAAATTGTATTCCTTTGTACTAAATAAAAGGCAAAATATTACTCATGTCCTACCAAAAAATCATGTCACCCATATTCCATTTTTCTTTTTATAAACACTGGCTTTAAAGATAAAAAAGAAATATATTGGAAGTTTGCAACTTTGCGTTCATCACCAGCCTCAGGATCTAAAGGAGATCATTTTTACTTGGACTGCACTCACGGGCAAAAGTAAAAATTAAAATACATCCTTATGATCTGTCACCTGAGCTAAAGCAAGTTTTCTGTCACCATCCTTGTTTGCCACAAGAATTCCTAATACAAGTTATGATTCATTGCAAGCCATAAAATGCATTGAAACGCCAGATATCACTTCAAACCAGAGTTTTCTCACTGATAAACTTGTTTCCAAATTTTATTTTCCCTGACAGATTTATTATTTTAATCAGTTTGGAAAGAGCTCATTGCTTCAAGGACTTCGGTGTCCTCTCATGCCATGGGATGGTGACCTCAGGGAACTTAAAAATTTCCCTTCTGCTGAAGCAGGAGTTTCTACTTGAGCTCTTCCAGAATTTTTGTGGACTCTCTGATCAATGCAACCAGCTCACAACACTCATAACAAGAGGCCAATAATAACAATTAAAATAATAAACTCCAGATTCTTCCAAGGAGAGATCATTGGAGATTAATCATTGTGGTAATTAATCTATTGGTGTTGTAGAAAGCACCAAAACAAAGGCAGAGCCTTTTCATTACTATATTTAAATATTTTATACAGTTCATGTTCATCAGTGTAGTCATGAGCCACTAAATTGTAAGGGAGAAGAAAGAGCACATCAAGTTCAATTCCTGCAAAACAAACAAGGATGTGCAGCTGTTCAATGATTGTGTTTGTATCTAGAGAAGCTTTATCATTACAACGCACTCTGCTATTTACAGAGGAGATAAATCCCACTGGTTCTCAACTGAGAAATGCCCAATCATGAGGCTAAATTTCATGTTTGTCTCTAGTTCCACATTTGTCATTCTGCAATCCATCCGCTTAAGAGCAGGCAGGGCGGGCAGAGGGAAAAATAAAGGGCAGGAGGGCATTTTGTTCCAGGTCTGCAAGCAAGATCATTTTGTGGGAAGACAAGCGCGTATTTCGCCTTTATTTCCATCCCAGAACCCAAGCCTGAAAAGCAAGTTAAAACCTGCAGATGGCCTCCTCCATTTCCAGCAAGAGGCAGGGGAGGAGGGAGATGCAGAGTGGGCAGCTGCTGAGGCAGAGCTAATCCGAGAGGACAGCTCCTGCTTATTATAGAGCCACTGCTGATAATAAAATCTGAATCAAGCTGCCGACTGCGACCCAGCGGAGACTCCCCGCGTCTTGAATTTTTAAACTTATGGAAGCGCTTGACACTGAGGTGGATCAAATATCCCTAGTTAGCGTGCAAATACTTACTTAAGCAGCCCAGCAGGCCCCAATCTGTGCAAAAATTTCAGGTGAGCACCGTGAAACAGCGCCTAATTACGATGTTCCATTACCCCTTCGCCGAGCGTCACAATCGGCCCTAAGTGGTCACGGCCGATTTATTTCAATTAGTTTTTCACGGGCTCGGAGTTATGACAAATTCATGTTTTGGCTGCGGGAAATTGGTGGCAATCACGAAACCACCAAAACATCAAAACACCCGGGAGTGCCCCTGGGAGCAGGGAGGTGCCTCAAATCCCTGCGCTGGCAGCAGGGAGGAGAGCCTGACAGAAGGTGGGGAGAGCCCCACTCGAGCTTCTCCTGGGTGTTTCCTGCCCTTTTGAAGGCTGGGAAAAATTAAAAAAGGGCCTCCTCTAGATGGCACTAATTAAAGAAGGTTGTGCTCCAGTGCTCCGGCAAAGAACAGCTCTTTGGATGCAGAATATTGATGTGTTTTTTTGCCTTTTCGTCCCTGTCCATACCGCGTGAGAAATGAATTTTTACAAAATTCTCAGAGCCTGGCTGAAATCTCACACAATTCTGTGCATCTGTATGCAAACTCTAAAGCAAAACGTACTGATTTTCAAAAGGCCAGAGAATAAAGAAAACATTGTTAAAAGAAAGATTGAACGGGAAACAAGTTTCAAACAACAGCCTCACAAACAGACCCGATTATTTTCAAGAATTAAAACTATGAAAGATGCATTACAGCAAGACCACATAGAGTAAAATAATAAGTAATTAATGTTAAAAATTATTAGCAGTGTTGTTTAACAAAAATTAATCAGCTAAGAAATTTTTATGAAATATTGTAACCAAGAAATAAGTCAGCTTCTAATAGAACAGTGTTAAATTTTACATCTTTTATGTCTCACTCTTCTGCAAGATTATCAACAAAATAAAATCTTTTAAAATGCCTCTCCCTGTAGAAGTTTTTCCAACACGGCTGCATGTGAAAAGCAGTTCTAACAACTGTGCACGGTTTGTATGGGTTGTACCTAAAATAATTGTATTAGAAATTACATCTAAAAAAGCAGGAATTGGAAACACAACCAGCAAATTCAATTTATGTCAGTAAAAGAAAAAAAAAAAAAAAGAGAAAATCACTCTTCTGTCTACCCACAGATTCAAGTGCAATGTCAAATTCAGATGCAAGCAAATTTCTTTCTGAAATCAAAGGAGCTGAATTTGACTCCTTGTCTTTTGAAATCACACCTTTACTGTAAAAAAAAGCATCCGATTCACACTTCTCAATGTAGGCATTAATTTCAACAGCCTGAAATGTTTTCGTGGAGTCATTAATTTCAACAGCCTGTCAGGTAAGTTCAAGTGCTAGAAATTCACCTATCTTTTACAGATCAAAACACCTCACTTCTTTCCCAAAGCTGACTTAAATCCATAACTCTTCTGGTTAGTAATTCTTTCCTTTCTTAGTTCTCCCTTTCTGTGCTATAGAGGGAGAATAAAAACCTGACAGCACTAAAGAAAAATGTTGTGATATTAAATGTTAGGAATCTATGAAATCTATTGTGATGCAGTCTCTTGGCAGGATTATATTGATTTTCTGTAGGATATGCAAGTGTGTGCACCATAAATATTGCCATAAATTAAGCTACAGGAGAATAATTTTCATGGTAGTACACAGAAATTACAGCTACATGGAAACTCTGCTACATCCAGGTAAAAGCCTGGTTTAGCTTTTAAATACTGGGGGCAACAAAGCACCCAGATGCCTCAAATTACTTCAACAGCTCACTGGTATAGTTTCCCTTCCAGGAGAATATTTGTTTTCTCAAAATATTCAATTCGTGTCTGGTAGAAGAGCTGGCTGAACATCATCTTAAAAAAAATAAAACACTTTTCCTCAAAACATGAGCTCTTCATACAAATGAAGTTGTCAGGAATTTTGCCACCAAATATTCTGAAGAAATTTTTCAGTGAAAGAATAAAAAATATCTTTATTCCTTTATATTTTTTAATCCTTTGTTGAGAGATGCATGTGTATATAGGAAGAGTATGAAAACAAATGGTTTATTTCCAAATTAGAAAGCATGAAAATCAGTGTTCCACTACAAAAAAAAAAAAAAAAATTCCAGAAATTAGTCATGTTGATTCTTACAGAAAAGCAATTGTTATCCCTCTCTGGGTCTATTTGTAGTAACATTGGAATAAAAAGACTAAATTGCTGCAGAAAAAATTATGCCTTTAGTGCCAAAATATTTCTTTTAAGTAAAAAATAACCCCTGAAGCAAAGTGACCACATGTCTTTGATTTTCATATCCTTAATTTTACCAGGTTTAGCCAATATTTTTAAATTATTCTTCAACTTCAACTAAAGTAATATCAGTAATAAATTCTCAGTAATAAACTTGATCTGAAGTTACTAAAACTGCCAGCTCCCTGTGATTAGAACTGTGGCACAAGTGGCAACTCTAAAGCCATACTCAATTTTATTCCAGCCAGATTTGCCAGTGGGAAGACAAAGTCTGATGCAATTTTAGATGAAATAATTAATTATTTGTTCATTTCCAGTCAACCTCTTTATCCAGCAGCTTCACATGAAAGAAATATGGATTTTCACAATGGCCATGTGCAACACTTCAATTTGGGAGTTGTTGAAATATTCCTTAAAAACACATTTTCTCCTGAGAAAGAATACTTCCCAGGACTTTTAAGAAATTTAAAGGACAATGCTTAAGCCTAGAACATTAAATAATTTCATTTTCTAAGGATCTAAAGGAGTTGTATGATTCCACAGCAGCGCAAGAGGGAGGTCCCTCTTACCAAAAGTCCAGATTCACACTTCAGAGCTCCTCTTTATCTGTAAGGCAGTGTAATTGCTTTGTAATTTTTTGTTCTGCCTTTAACTGCAAATTAAACATTTAGCCAAAAGGTATTTCTAATAAATATTTCCTGTAATTTAACCCTCCAAGAAGATACAGGCACTCAGGAAGAAACACATCATGTTGCCCAAATTTGAAGAGCATCACAAAAATAAATTGTTTAGATGTCAAAGAAATTTTTTTTAAAGTACTTTATCAATGAAAGTACATGTATAACATCTTAATCACTGCCATCCTAAAGAATGTAAAAATGGAACTGGTTACTGTCTCTAAGAGCTGGAAAACCTTTCCAGATCTTCTGGCATGCAAGCACATGACATAACTGCCTTGTGAGAGCAGACCTCAGCATTTTCATCTATTCAAAGTTGAACAAACAACATTTTCTGTTATATAGAAACTGTTTTTGCAGGTTAAAAAAAAAAAAAAAGGATTGAAAGCTTTCATTACACAGCCTTCAAATCAAGTGCTGACTTATACATATTACACTTCTGAGCACATGCAACATATGAATCAGATAATTTGATTACAGTAGATGCCTTTTCCATAAAAAACAAACCAAAGCAAAAAAAATCCAAATAAAAAAACACAAAACAAAAAAACCCACAAAAACAAACCACAAAAACCCACCAGGTGAGTTCCAGTATTCAGACAGCTAAAATGAGAAATTTCATTTGAAAGAGATTTTCCAGGTAAACCTGGCTAGAAGCAATCTAATTTCTTGTCACAGGCAAGGGATTTTCAGGAATGGCTTTAAACAAGTGCACTATGCAGCAGCCCTTTTGTCAGGCTCTGTATTTTGACAGAAGATCCCCATTACAGTCACTGCCCTGATTAATGTGAGGGTGCAGTTCAACCAACATCAGATCCCTCAGCAATAAGTGCCAAGTCCTGAGCATATCTAATCTGCGTGTGTCCCTTACCAAGCAGAAGCCAAAGACATGGAAACAGTATTTCACCTTGAAGTAGAAGCATAAAACATCACCTTTGAACACCAAAACTTGAGGACAAGAGCAATTTTTCAAAACTTTTTGTTTGGTTGTTCAGGTTTTGGGAAGTTTAGACACACCAAACTATTGTGTGCACACGTCTCCGTGTTATTTTGTGTTTCTTTGGCTGTGGAAGTTGGTTCCAAAGAAATCAGAGATACTTGGGTTTTTAGGAGTGCTGCCTGCATGCAAATTGCTGTTCTGGCTCAGACATAAAACAGCCTGCAGCAAAGAAATGTCCAGCCCAGTCCCTCAGAAATCCCCTGAGAAAATGGGTACTCAAAATATTTTTCTATTGTTCTGGGCTTTTTTCTCTGTTCTGGCCTGCTCTCGTCAAACGTGGAGAAGTTTCAGAATGAGATCTAAAAAGTATCCCTCTCTCTCAGGTTTTCATTGCTTTTTTTGTTGTTATTTGAGTCTTCAGCTTTCAGAATTCACTTTCAGAATTTCCAAGCAATCCTCCTCTATTCTTGAGTTCTCCACTGCTGCTGTTCTTTTACAGCCTCTTCCCCAGCTCAGGACTAACCCATAAGCCCACAGAGAATGGAATTTTCTGCTTTTATGGGCTGTTGGCCTTCAATGAAAATTTCTAATGTGATCTGTAAAGTTTCTGCTGAAGAACTTCAGACTCTGCCAGAACCTGACCTACCTCCATGTTTGAAAAGCTTTTGCAGCACACATCCCTTCTTCCATCCTCGCAATAAAATATTCTGCTCCCTTTATGGCTATTCCTTGATTCTGTTTGCACAGTCATTAATGACCCTTCCTAGACACTTGATCCATTTTCCATATGATTCATTTGCTCATCTGTTTCTCTAACTGCAAAACCAGGGGTCAGCAATATAATATGCTTGAACAGGAAGTCTCTTAACTTTTCAGTCCCAAACATCAGCAGAGTTACACCCAGGATTTTTAATTCGATACAGCCTTACCAAAACACAAAAGTGAAAGATTTTAAGGCAGTCTTTGGAAAATTAAAAAAAAAAAATAAAAATGGAAGCAAATAGAGCAATGCCATCAGTTTTATTAAAATACTGGGTTTCTTCAGGCTGAGTTCTAAACTGAAACCACAGCTTTAATCAATCCCTAATTACATAACTTAATGCACGCCAGAAGTTAAATTCAACCATCCAATTAAGAGAAAGTATAAGTAAACATGGATTCATTTCTAAGAAGGAAAACATCACAGGGAGGCCATCACTCAATTCAATGGCCTCCCAGACCTCATGAAAATGAAAATATTTTGCCAGGGTTGTTTTGCTTTCTGGTAAGAGAACTAAGCTTTGAGTTTCAACATTGTTACCTGTGACTGTTGTGCTGGGTCCATTGGGAGGATAGAAAATTCATGAAAGGTTAGATAAACAACTCAAGAAGATCCTCCCCATGAAATGAAGAGGATAAACCTGTAGGATAGCAATTCTCCAACAAATACTGAAGTGTTCTTGTGGAGGAGGTTATGAATGACAAGATTTGTTAAACCCAAAGAACAGCCTGAAAAGTCAGGTCCTGTCACTGAGTAGATCAGCAAACTTCTTGGTGGATTTCATACACTGATTTCAAGAGGGCAGAATGTCCGGAAAGAATGAAATCTGTGGTTTTCTTTGACATCCTTTTCAAGAAAAGATAAATGTGAATTTTTAGACAAGTGCAAGATATCCAAGGCACTCCAAATACAAACTCAATAATCATGAAAACTCAGATTGAGGTCTCAGAAAGTCTTTCCAGAAGCTCTCAGTTCATCTTTACTACAGAGACTGACCTCAGTGCAAATACTTATTCCCAGGAGCCCCTCAACACTTACAGCATCGCTGAAAACTTTACAGGTGCTGAGTAAAGAATTAAAAATTCTACATCCTGCTTCCCAGAGAGTGGGAGCAGGGCAGGGAGAGGAGGATCAGCACCCCGAGGAGGGACTGAGGGAGCTGGGTTGCTCCCTGGAAGGAGAGTGGCATCTTCTCCCAGGTAACAAACAACAGGATGAAAGGAAATGTCCCCATGTTGTGACTGAGGAGGTTTAGATTGTATATTAGGGGAAAAAAGTCATTTCATGAAAAAGGTGGTCAAGCCCTGGAGCAGACTGCCCAGGCAAGTGATGGAGTCAAAACTTCTTTCCCTTTGGGGAATCTCTATGAAGAGCCTAAATACAAAGAGTGAAATTTTGTCTGGAGATGATATCTCTTCCCTCTCATAGTTTTTTGAAAGGTCTAGAATACCACTTCAACTCACATAAATCGGTAAGAATAAGAGAAAAAGTGGCTTATCATTACCTGAACATTTCTCACTTGGGTAGACGAAGATATATTTTTAATTTCCCCACCACCCCCATTCCAAAGAAATCACCTGAATATTTTCCCTAAGCAACCATATATTTGAAAAGCTGGACTTCAATTCACACAGGGCATTTTACAGTAATTCGTCCACAGCAGACTCTTGTTTAATTACCACAGGAAAAAGCAACACAATGGTAAATTTGAGGTAGGAAAATTCCATAGAGCAGCAGCTTACTAATTTTGTAACAAAGAATTTCCATCACAGCTTGTTACAGAGCTGGGTGTGGGGGGCAGAATCTGTCATTGTGGTGTCTTGGTTAAGATTATGACGTAAAGGGGGCTGGAAGGGAGCTCACAAGGTCTTCAAGTCCAACTGCTGCGTCCTGAAACCTTCCAGGGCTGGAGATTGCTCTGAGAAACAGCTCCACTGTCTCAGCGTGCCAAAGGGGGAAGAAATCCTCCTTATACCCAAGTCCAAACGGATTTATTTCCATTTCTGCCTGTTCTATCTCGCCCTTCCAGTGTGTGCCACTATGAAGAGCCTGGTTTCAAAGCACTGAAGCTGTATTTTACTTATATCCTTAACTGCATGGGATTTAGATCAATCCCTGCTTTCTAAATAGGGATTAATATCACTCTTAAACAATGCATGCAAATAACCAAATAATATAATCTTTCCAAAATCCATACTCAGGGCTTTAAAAACCCCAATCATTTTACCCTCAGGACAATGTTTGAGCCCAGCTATTTGGCTGCTGAAGGGCCAGTGATTTGCCCACACTCCCGGGGTGTGAAGGCAGCATGCACAAAGCATAATTCTGAAATATTTACAAAGCTTATGGGTACACAGGCTAGGGAGAATGAATGATTATTGCTACAAGACATTATTAACCCATAGAAAATCAAGGCAAAGCAGCAAAAATCCCTTTGAAGCCTCAATATAACTCTCTGAGTCTGTTTCAGCATGAGACTAGCAGCTCTTTATTTGCTTCCTCCATCTCCAGCTGACACTTGCTCAAACCTCTCAAACAATATACTCCTCTAGCTGGGAGAATTATTTGGTTTATTGCTTCCATTATCACACAGTCAGGCCATGAGATTTCAGGCTGTTGATTTCTGCCAGGGCACTGCACAGAGCATACAAGAAAACACAGAGACTTCAGATGTTCTCCAAGTCACAGAAGAGCAGGAAAGCTCTAGGCAATATTGAGACCACCAAAAAAATTGATCCTGCTGGTCAGGAGCAGCCAAAAAAAAAAAAAAAAATTCCTCCCCCTCCTCACNGGTCAAGCCCTGGAGCAGACTGCCCAGGCAAGTGATGGAGTCAAAACTTCTTTCCCTTTGGGGAATCTCTATGAAGAGCCTAAATACAAAGAGTGAAATTTTGTCTGGAGATGATATCTCTTCCCTCTCATAGTTTTTTGAAAGGTCTAGAATACCACTTCAACTCACATAAATTGGTGAGAATAAGAGAAAAAGTGGTTTATCATTACCTGAACATTTCTCTGGGTATCTCACTTGGGTAGACAAAGATAGATTTTTCATTTCCCCACCACCCCCATTCTAAAGAAATCACCTGAATATTTTTCCTAAGCAACCATATATTTGCAAAGCTGGACTTCAATTCACACAGGGCATCTTACAGTAATTCATTCACAGCACACTCTTGTTTAATTACCACAGGAAAAAGCAACACAATGGTAAATTTGAGGTAGGAAACTTCCATAGAGCAGCAGCTTACTAATTTTGTAACAAAGAATTTCCATCACAGCTTGTTACAGAGCTGGGTGTGTGGGGCAGAATCTGTCATTGTGGTGTCTTGGTTAGGATTATGACGTAAAGGGGGCTGGAAGGGAGCTCACAAGGTCTTCAAGTCCAACTGCTGGGTCCTGAAACCTTCCAGGGCTGGAGATTGCTCTGAGAAACAGCTCCACTG
>VYXF01011782.1:322310-333396 GCA_013397295.1 Polioptila caerulea | reverse complement strand
CCGCTGGGCAGGGGCAACCAAAAAAAAAAAAAAAATTCCTCCCTCTCCTCACAGCATCAATAATTTGGAGCATATTCAGGCTTCCCCTTGGGAGCCTGGATGCTCTTTGTTTTCAGAAACATCCCTGAAGCTCCTACAGGAATAAATATTTGGGCAGAAGCTTACACTGCAAAGATGAACCAGAAAACATCACCAAACTGCAGAAGAAGACGCTGGGGAAGTCCATATAATTGTGTCTGGTAACCATCTGTACCCATTTTCAGTAAAAAGAAAAATGAAAGCTGTGCAGGACAGAAGTTATTCTCCAAACCATGAGCTCATGTTAATGGCTAAACCCGACTGCACAGCCACCAGCAAGACAGCTGTGGAAACTCCTGAAACATATGATCTTGTTTAGCTGCAAATTAAGAGCATCAATGCAGGAATTCCTAGGTGAAGTTTCATCACCTAAATTACATCAGGAAATCAAATTGGGCCCCAGCATTGCCTTTATGCCCGAGGAAAATCCAGCTATGTTCAGCTATTACTGATCAATAGCATTAATTCAGTAGCAGTGACTGCAACACTTGTCTCTGCTGAGAGGTGTAGCACAGTCTGAGGCCAATAATCCCATGATACAGTACACGAGCCTTCCAATAAAACACGAGGTAAAACTGTCTGGGATTGAACAAAATATATTGTCATTTAGAAAACTAAGTGCCCTAAAATAATTGTGCGGTACGAGCCCGGGCTCACCAGTGAGTATTCAGAGGTGATTCTCTCTCTGATCAAATTACAGAGCTTTTCAATAATGATTTTATGACTTCCATTACATTAAATGCCACGGTGCCTTTATCAACAAGAAAAACAGCACCTGCAGTGCCAAGTGCAAAATTTATCAGCCACCACCCTGAATGAAGAGTGCACTGCTGGTGCTGATGCTTTTCCAAACACAGGAATAAATTAAGGTTACTGGGTTGTAAGTAGATCATGAAAAGGTGGACTTGAGGCATTATTCACCATCCTCTGTGTCATCTCCCTGGGGGTGCAATGTGGCACAGAGCTGCTTTAGGGAGGGCCCTCCCAGGGATAATCCTGTGAGGCTGAGAACAGGAACTGAAGATGCCATCCTGCCACACATGGCAGCAGCCTTTTCCAGCAGCCTGGGACAAACCTTGGGGCACATCTTTGAGGGCAGACATGGCCCAAGAAGGAACAAGACACCCCAACACCCAGCACTGCTTGCAGGCAAGACATCAGATTAAACCACCACCCATAAATTCATCAAAAGCCTGGAGCTAAAGGAAGGCTTGTACACCGAGCTCCAGATCAAACCTACTTTAAACTAAGATATAAATATGCCTCAATCTTTTAACCAAATTGCTGCATCCACTTAAGCATGTGTAGAACAGGAGCAATGATAATGATCTCCTTGTAAGATAAGCAATGCCTGCAGAATATTTAAAAAACCCTTTGATGTTGCTCTACTACAACAAGATGATATCATTGCTATTGTCAGCCTGCTACACTCGAGGCTCTCTAAAAGTTATATACAGCTCTGACAAATGAAGGAAGCAGACTGAAATCAGCCAAAGGACAAAAGCTGAGATGCGAAAGCACTTACAAGGAAGGAGTTGAATCAACTCGATTTTTGGCTGAAAAGACTGTTTGAGCCTACAAGTGAGAATTGTCAGCATTGCCCCTATTGGCAAAATTATCTTGGGATTTCATTTCAGAGCACATTGACAAATTTCCTCAAGATGGTAGGGAGGAATTTAAGTCGTTGATTTTGGAAGCATAACCTCTAGCAGTGAACTTTTCAAGCAGAATTTGATGGTGTGCATAGGGCATCCAAAATTGTGACAACTTTAACTATGACGGACAGATCCTTGGCTGGAATCCCAAAAAAGTCTTTAAGGAGGGAGGGACTACAGTTTCGGCATCGTACACTTAAGGGATCTAAACTTCTTCATGTAAAGATAATTTCAAGTTTATGCTGTCCTGAAATGGTCCCAAGTAGACAAACGTAAATAATTTCTTTTTCCAGTGATGAGCTAACCTGAACAGCAACAAGTTCACCAAGAACTGAATACTTTGCTTCTTCTGAAACAATGGGTTTTTGATGCTTAAGCCTTCAGTTTCAGCCCATTTAGAAAAGCAAATAAGAGTTTAAACAAAAAAAGAAAGCTAACATTTGTTTACAAAGGTAACTGTTCTATTAAAAAATATTTCTGGAATTAGGTAGAAAATAAAAAGGTTTGTCTGCTTTTCCCTCTCAGCAATGAACTACATGGCAGAAANAAAAAAAAAAAGAAAACATTTGTTTGCAAAGGTAACTGTTCTTTTAAAAAATTATTTCTGGAATTAGGTAGAAAATAAAAAGGTTTGTCTGTTTTTCCCTCTCAGCAATGAACTACATGGCAGAAAATAAACACACCAGGTCCTTGGGAGGGTCTGTGACTGCATCAAAGCTGGAACATGCTGTGTTCCTCTACAACTTATCACATTAACCAGCATTGGATAGTTCAAATGTCACCCTATGTGTTCTTTCCTTGGTCTTATTCCAACAGCAGGAATTTTAGTGCACAGGGGAA
Organism: Polioptila caerulea; assembly: GCA_013397295.1. Taxonomy (NCBI): domain Eukaryota; kingdom Metazoa; phylum Chordata; class Aves; order Passeriformes; family Certhiidae; genus Polioptila; species Polioptila caerulea. Next base: position 330,823 of record VYXF01011782.1, on the reverse strand, counting down.
CATCTACTAGCTAGAGACCTTGACATCTGTTTTTTCTTGAAGTCAGACTAACAACAGGGAGACTCTGGGCAATCTTTGCCAAAACAGGATTTTTCATCTCAAACACACACACGCCAACCAGATTTCTGGTAAGACTGGGGAGAGGCACTTGGAGAAGCTTCTTCTTCCAACTATTTTTGTTTTTTCCATTTAATTTTACTTTCTTTTTCCTCTTTTCTTTCTCTGATGCCCCGCTCCAGAAAAGCAGCAGCCAGAAAAACAATTTTCTACAGTATTTGATTTCTGTTTCAGCTTGGTGGAACTCAGCCCCGTGCCATGATTTGGCCATGGTAGTTTCACATGTAATTAAGAAGGGCTCCTACTCCTACACCAAGGAGGTGACACAGAGGCAGGGGCCAGGAAGCCACAGGGTCAATTCTGTTTGCCCTGAGCAGCTCTTTGGACTGGGCACCCCAAACCACACAACTTTGCCAGCGTAACAAAAAGGACAAAACACGAATTAATCTCACCTTTTTCTGTGGGACGGAAAAATGTGCTTTCCTCTTCCCTCCCAAGGCTTAAATCCCTCTGATGAAGTACAACCAAGGCAGATGATTGCTCCCTGCCAGGCTGCAGAGGTGACTGAGTGCCTGGGGACATCATGCAATGCCCATTTGGCCAAAAAGAGGCCAAATGGTTGAACCAGATCTTAAATATAACCCGGGAAATAAATGGTAACAGCATCTCCCCACATCTGTTAGGCTTCTCCAAGTCCTGATATATGATACTTTGAATCTAAGGGGTATTTAATCCCAAAAGGAGTTGAAATAAAATTCCTTTTAGTGTCATCTGCTTTACTGTTTATCAAGTTAAAGATACTCCCTGCAGGTACTGCTAGGACTTGATTCACGCCTTCAAAACATCGCAGAGGTGATGCATGCACCTGGTTTGGACAGAGAATGTGCAACACATCATTCTTGCACAGTTCCTTCTATCTCAGGGTTTAAAAATGCTCTAACCTATTACAGCTCTGCCAAGCAAGATGACCTCAGTTGTGGATGCAAATTGGAGAATAAAGCACTGAAATGACCTGGGCAAAGGCTTGCAGAGTAATACAAGACAAGAGTTTGTAGTCGTGGTTTCCAGGTGTCCCATGACAATCCTCCTCTTACAAACCCAGTCCATTTTTTTCACTTGGAAAAGCAGACAGCATTAGCACGTTTTCATGGAGAAACACCAGCCAGTAAATTAGTACATGCTGCTTAAACACAACATCAATTGCATTGCAGCACCATAATTGCTGTTTATTAAGACATAAGGGCAGGTAGAATCAGAGAATTGGAAGGGACCCACAAGAATTGAGTCCAACTCCTGACCCTGCATGGGACACCCCAAAAATCACACCAGGAGGTGCATAAGAGCACTGCCCAAACTCTTTTTGAGCTCTGCCAGGCTGGTGCTGTGCCCATTCCCTGGGGAGCCTGCTCACTGCCTCATATCCCTCTGGGGGAAGAACCTTTTCCTGATACCCAACCTAAACCTCCCCTGGCACATTTAATTATTTAAAGCAAAGACAAAGGACACAGATATCTTTTCATTATGGTTTGGCACACTTTCCTCTGCCGCAGTCTACAGTTAAAAATGGTTTCCTTGCAGCTGTGACCAAAGAAGCTGGCACTCGACAATAAACTTTCAGAATTTCAGCCTCTCCAGAGTTTTAAGAGACAGATATTGACCTCTCCAGAGATAATTGAAGCTTGTCTTCCCTTTTTAAAATGAGTCATATCCCTTTGTAGCCTTCAAATCCATCAGAAGAAGCAAATGAATTTCTTGGAGGCGGGACATTAACCATCATCAAAAAACCTGAAAGCTGAAGCTGAATCACTAAGTGCCAAGTGCCTTTCTTACTTTGATTCAATAAACCAATCCCACAGTGAAAACAAGTGTAAGGACCATCCATTTCAGCATTCCTTAGAGAGTGAAAACACAGGAAATTAGGAGTATATCTTTTTGCCTGCCAGCTGGAGACAAAAAGTGAAGGAAAGATCTACTAATGAGGTAAAAAGGAGTTGAACACATTCTGAGAGTTCAAAGTAGGTATCATCCTCAAAAAACACCATTGAAAAGCATCTTTTTTTTTCATTTTCTCACTCTTGAGAATTGAGAACTGCATTAAAAATACACACAGGGCCCTATGCATCAGCTACCCACAGGCTGATGTAACTTAATAGTGATTTGGCACCTGCATTCAAAATCTAACAGAGTGCTGCACTCACCAGATTTTTCAAATCTGGAGACTACTAGGGCCAAAATAACTGGCAGGTTTGGAAGATAATTATCTATTAAAATAAGGCATGGAGACAAAAAAAAAAACCCATTCCTGGAAAACAGAGCCACCTGCATTGACCAGTTTTGTGACACCAAGCTATTTGAGAAATTTTTCTGTAGGCATTTGATCAAATGTGCAAGTGAACTGGCACCCTACTGAATCATATTGATGAAATGGAGTCAAGGTGTATATTCTAAAACATGTCCTTTTTTCAGATAGGTATCAATGTTGCATTGAGCTTCACCCAAAAGTAATTCCAAGTTCTTTTCCTTAGCTCTTGTTCCAACGATAGCACAGGAGATTGTGTCAATCCTAAGCAGTTTAGTTGGCTAAAATGCTAAGGACATGAATTAGCAGTAAACGTGAAATAAACCTCAAAAAAGCAAATAAATGGAAAAAAAAAAAGAAAACCCAAAACAAAAATAAAACCCCACGCAGAACTATACCAGAAAACCAACCACTCCTACGTTAAAAAAAAGAAAGTTCCAGTCATGCACAAAACAAAGTCCTGCTTCAAAACATCAAGAACAAAACAAACAAAAACTCAGCTCCCAAAAAAACCAGCCACACAGGGTAAGAAAGAAAATCCCAGATATTTTTAGCCGCAAAGAAGCTCAGATCCACAACATAACTCTAATATACAAGAGAGATAACTAGAACAAACACGTTTTTCTGTAGATAATAAAAAAAAAAGCATCTTGCATTGACCTGTCTACCAAACATAAGTAAATCCTCAGTTTTGTAATGGAACTCCCAATTTCAGGTTACAACAGGCAGGTAGCCAACAGATTGCTGAACAGAGAGGTCTGGAGTTTTCTGCTGACAGTTCCTCATTTATCAGTCAAAGGTCCAAAGAGCTGTGCCAGTTTTGTCCTTTACACCACACAGAAGAAACCTTTTCTCACACCATACATGTGGATATACTCATTATACACACACATAATGCCTCTATATTAACCTTTAATCCAAAGTTTTCGTTTCCATGGAAACAGCAGCAAGCAACTCTGTGTCAAAGTCCCAATAATTTCTTCATGAGCGTGAAATGGATGAGCATCTGCTGGAAACGCAGATTAAAAAGGACTGGGAATGGGAATGGAAATACTTTTCCTAACTTCAGGTTTTGATACCCTTTCTTTCAGGAAATATCTATGGCAAAGTCCAGACAAATTTCTGGATTAAGCTAGAACCCATCCAAGCACACCTTTTTGAGGAATGAGAATCTGGAGACAAAAATTCATTAAGAAGTGCTCATCCAAAATTATTTGGCAAAGATGTAAAAGGCAGAACAGCAATGCTTGACAAGCATTTTAAAACTCCAGTTTCCAAGTGTGGACTGTCACATTTGGATACATTTCGGGTACCTGTGGGATTGCTGACAGGATCAGAGCTGGGAGCTAAACAGGTCGCAACCAAAAGTCAAACAAAAATCCTTGGATAAACACTGAAACACTTCCCATATCAAAAGGACCTTCAACACAACTGTTTTTCTCCATAGGGATCAAAACCACACCTCAATACTTTGTCAGATTTCTGGTCCAAGTCAACAACTAGCAGAAGAAAAATGAAGGTATTTTCCAAAATTTAAGCCTAAACAATGGAGTGGAACACATCCATGCTGGATGTTCCCTCCTTCCATCACGGCTCATGCAAACGCTGGCACCACCAACAGTCTCAAGTGTAAGCAGGAGTTTGGTGGGGAAAGCAGCAGGAGCACTTGGTGTTTATAAAACTCTCCAAAAGTCCACACATTCCTTATCAATAGTTCCTTATTTATACAGTCTGTAACCTGATAGGAGACATTTTAGTACCTTCAAGCATCATCCAAAGGCAACACCTTTGGGAGAAAGGGCCCACCTAACTTGTTCCCTGAACCTATTAGCACACGGAACATCATGTTTTAAACAGGAAAAGGGATGTTAAAAGATTACTGATGTCAAATCCAAGTAATTAATACAGATAAAAAATGCCAACAGACCTGGGAAAATATTTGAAAATAATTATTTCATCACCTTACAGACTATTTCTGCTATATACTAGCCTCTAAAATAATAATAATGTCAATGTTAAAATAATCATAATGTTAATAATGAGAAGCAGCCTTTAATCCAAAGCTCTGCATGTGTGAACTGCAGACTTTGAACACTTGCACTCTTCTTGTGGATATGAAAGGGTGATATGTGGGCTTTGATCTTTTAATAACTCCGCTTAAGAGGGTTTAACTGTATGAATTAATCGTCGGGGCTTCTGAAAAGCATTAATTAATTCCACTCTGGATATTATTATTATTAATATTATTATTATTATTATATAACCACATTACATAAGCCAGGGCATCCGAACTTTGCATTCATCTGGTGCCTTCTGTGGAAATCTGGAGAGCTGCTCTGCATGACAAGGAGCAGAAAGCCCTGCACAATACCCTTGGACACTTAACAAGTGGAACGCTCAAATCGCATTACCCCACAAGTAACAATTTAGGGGGACGCCCTCCAAAATTTAGTGGCAATAATTAAAGGAAACTGAAATATGACTCCTTTTCATTTTCTTTGAACTGAGTGAGTTAGCACGGTACCCTTTGTGTTTTTCAGACAGTATTAATTTTCAGGACTGTGAGGGGGGAAGGCCTGCAGGGCAAACTTGAAAAAGATTAGTCTAATTCAAGTCCTGTGTACAGAAGAGAGAGTTTTATCTGTCAGTTTGAAAGAGAACTTTAAAGAGGTTGTGATATGGAGCGGAATTATCACCACTATTAATTGCACAGGCATATTAAAAAGACCCTGGAAACTGACCTCCTCTAATACAGAGAATGCACGGAGAAAAATATGTCTTAATCTTCTTTTCTGCGCCGAGATAAATGTCAAGTGTATCTATCACCTCAATTAACCATAGGAAAAAAGCTGTCAAAATCTAATTCTTTTTTTGACAAGGCGTTTATTCTGAAACCAGCAGAGGGAGAAACAGGCACTTGTATTAGAAAGAGATGAGTGTCAAAGGGTTCTGAAACACATGGTGAGTTTTCCATGTGCGAAATGCTGATTAGAACCATGGTAAATCAGTGCTAGCGTGTTCTGCGTTTGTTGCCTGAGCTACAGGAAAACTGAGGCCTTTGTGGCACCCTTTACTTCAGCACTGAGGTTACATTAACAAAGGAATGTTTTTCAGCTACAGCACCATGCAAAATGCAAAAGATCTGGTGAAATAAAAGGACCTGAACTTCAGGAACATTTAAGGCTATTTCACAGAATACTGTAAAACATATTTGTTGTGATAGTTTATTTGCCCTCTGATTATTTTTTTTTCTTTAAATGGAAATGAAACCTTTTTGTGCCTTTCCCTGTTACATCCATGTGATCTCCTCAGGGTATTAGGATGGATTCACCTCTCATTAGCTTGAGTCACACACCAAGTTTTCTTCTGCTACCCTTGAATTTCGCAGACCAATAAAAGACAGATATTTACACGTCTTTCATAACTGAGCTTTGAAAGCAAACTGACTGACCTACTAATAAAACTTTCATATTAACAGCAGCTTGAAAGAATTCTGCCACGTAATTGGTACAACCAAACAGTGCTTGAGCGAGAAACCACGCACAAGGGGAAAGCTGCCTATTCAAGGCAGTGCATTCTGAAAGAAAGAGCAACTGGGGATCATCAGACTGCCTTAAAATCATCCAGATTTCTTCATTTGCAGATTTTGATATGTGCCCGTGGATCTGTGAGTGCATTCAGGTGTTTAAGATTCCTGCCTAAAACAAGAGAGTTTGGATTCATTTTAGAGTCACAGTAAAGTTTGCTGGGCAAAGTATTAATTTGAAGGAAAGAGAGGAATGACATATTTGAATTGAAGATGGAAATGCAGTAAAGGTCTGGGATTTTCCAGCCTCCAGTGCTAAATTATATCATATTTATCAGGAGGAGGTGAGTCTCAGGGCAGTGTACGGTGTCCTTGGCCACCACCCTGTCTCCAGGAACAAACGATGCCCAGAAAAGCTGGATCTGCACGCTGGAAACGTACGTGACCTATGGTGTTTGTCAGAAGACAGAGGTGCATTCAAGGATTAAATCAATTGCATCTCACAAAAAGGACAGGCTTCCCTAGGGAAAGCTCTGGGATTGCTTGTCAGCTGTAGCACAACTGAAAAACAACAGATCAGTCCTCTGCTTGTTTATGTTGTCACATGCTTCTGAATTCAGTGGCACTTTGTCATCTCGTGTCACAACTGGCTTCCTCTTTCTGTAAGAGGCATGCAAATAACAGATCCTAAAAGTGTAATAATACAAACAGGAGTGCTCAAACAGGTGACTACTCCACTTTTTTTTTTTTTTTTCCTTTTTGCTCCTGTTTTAAATGTTACTCCAAAATAAAATTTGGCCAAGTCAGAATCATGTCAACTATGTTCCTCTTCCAAGAATTCTGTTAATATGAGCAGTGGATAAGCCACACAGTCCTGCTGGCCACAATGACAGCATGTGTCTGTCTGCTAATCCAAGATTATTCCAAAATAAAAGTAACACAAATATTTCTGAAAATATGGATTCTGCAACTTGAATTATTTCTAGAAAGTGCAACAAAGCAAAAAACCCTTGCGCAAATCTTAATTGTAAAATGAAGGATTTTAGGCAATAAACATACTTTAAGAACTGAGAAATTTTCTCATTGCTCTTTTTTAAACTCAGCCAAAGGAATTTGGATAGAAAAGTCTTGGTATGCTGGATAATTATATGAATAAAGTATAAGTTGATCAAGCATGTATAAAAATGCATTTACACTTGCATAATCATTCAATTCCTACATTCTTTCCTATTTTCTAAGGTGCAAACACTCTGGAGCACTCAGTTAAAACCAGTAACAGCAGAGAGTCACTTTCCCATTTCCCACACACTGCATCAGCTGTGCCAAGAATAAAACAAAATAAAAACCAACCAAAGCAGCCCAAGAACCTGGAAGCCTCTTTGAATTCCAAGAAAGAAAAGTGCTATGCAATGAAGCTTTAATAACACATTCTAAATTAGCTCTAAACACACAGCAAAGGCCCAGGGCACTCACTGAGCCTCAGCAGCAAAGTGAGATAGTTCAAATTTGATCAGTCCTGCTCTGGACTGCAAACTAACCTTCCTTTAAGTTGTGTCTCTGGATAGAATGTGCACTGAGCTCACCCTGTGCACCACAAGTTCTGGCTCACAGCATTTTTGTGCATATCAAGACAGGGGGCTTGTCCTTCAAGGACAACAGAAGCTGCAGTCTGTTGGTGTTTCTAAAAGTAAAATCCTTGAGGTGTTTAGCAGGCACAGACAGGACACAGCTGGTAGAGACACACTCAGATTTCTGCCTTGAGAGAAGGAGAAGAATGAAAAATACAGAAATACAATCCCACCAGGACTGCTGGCACAAGCCAAAGTCCTCAACTTATTCCAGGCCTCATCATGTGTGAGTGTGCACATGATGGTGCAGAAGCAGAGGGGACACACAGCAGAGAGGTTCCCCTGCAGACCTGAGGAGGCAGCTTGTATCTGGCCAATACATCCTGCACCAGGAACAAGAACTTAAGCCACTGCTGCTCTTTGGTTCTGGTGCAGGTGCTGAGAATTCATCAAAAACAGCTCAAGATCCCGTACCCAGACTGAACAAACTGTGATTTCCAACCAGCAAGGGTCCTGATCCTCTCTGATTCCTGCTGCTGTGTTTTTCTTTGCCCTTTTTAGCTCTCTTTTCCTGGATCTACGCTTGCACTTGAGAAGATTCCTAGGAAATAAGTTTGCATTATCAAATCAGGGCACGTACTCAGCTCCACTCATTGCTCACCATCTCACAGCTCATTGTGTCATGGCCCCACTGGTGCTGGCACTCATTTGAAGGTAGCAAGAGGGGCACTGGACAGGTCAGTCACTGTTCCTGTGTCCCTGTCTGAGCTACAGCCCCGTTCTGGCAGGCCACCAAACAGCTTCCCTGGAGCTGGAGTTTCTCACCCACTCGATCTCCCAATTTTGCTGAAGTTAATACCCGTTCCTGACACAGGCTTTACCCAGCTATCCAGTGCCTGAGCAGGAACAGAGCAAAACCTCTGTGTTCTGTCTGCTTTGAGGCACCTGAGGCACTGACAGGATTTAATTCACATGTGGATAGTGGCATCATAATACAGGACTGACTCATTCCAAACTCTTTAGAACAGAATTTCATAAAACTCACTTGCATTTAAATCCTGAA
>VYXF01011782.1:289020-322236 GCA_013397295.1 Polioptila caerulea | reverse complement strand
AAATTACTCTTAAAGAGAATTTCATATGGTTGTGGTGTTTGGACCTCTCCATCCTGGAAAAGAGATAAGAGCTCAGATTTTAAGAACAGGATCTATATGAATTAATGAGTGCAGAGAGCTGGAACAGATATGAAGGCGCTCTGAGGGGACTCTTTAGGGAAGAGATTATTAGGAATCAGTGTATTTGCTTTAATCACAACTCTAAATGCCTGCTAAAAGCACTTGGTTACTTCACACACTTTAAAATTATGAGAACAAAGGCCCTTAACTGCAAGGGCCAGAGTGGAGTGTGCATTTCTGCAACCTGCCTTGCACCCTGCCATCAACATACTCTGAAGACTGTTCATTGTGGAGGAGCTTGAACACTACAATTAACAAGTCTTGACTAGAAAAACCTGGTTGATCTGCCACCAGCACATTTCTATCTTAGCCCAAGGTTAATGTAACACAGAAATAAAAAGGGTTTAGCTAGACCTTTCAATTTAAAATCTCTAATCAGTTTCAAGTTAAAACTAGTAAATATTAGGCATCTGTTTTCTTTCACTGAAGATAGAATTTTTATTGTTCTATCTGAAATGTGCAGTGTTTGCTTTCCCCATTTTTGTTTTTGTGTCCTGAATTGGAAGATTTAAGGGAGTGATAGAAATACAATCAGGATTAGCAACCCAATAAAACTCTACAGTGAACAGGAAAGCATAAAGATTTGTATAAATATTTGCATAAATATTTGAAAAAAGCAGATGAACAATCAAATAATCCAGAGGATGTGTGTAAATTCACTTTTAAAAGAAAACATTTCTGCCCCAACCTCAAAAAATAATGAGACAAAGAGAATGCTTTCATCAGCTGGACAGCTCCAAAATCCTTCAGCAGTCTGAGTTTGCTGCCAAAATAAAAATTATTAGGGAAAATATCTTTTTGGAGAGAAGCTTCAAAGCATATTCTTGTCAGTGCAGACTTGAAGGTCAGTTTGTCTAAAAAGACAATATAAATACTAACATAACACAGCCATAAAAGTAACTACATTGAACCCAAAAAGCAGAAAATCCAGGTGAAATCCTACTGGCATCATTCCAAGCGTCCACACCGACACCAGCTCTGCTCCCTGCGAGCCTGGGCCCCTGTCTCAGGCAGATACCCCCAGATCCTGTGTCTGCCTGGCTCCTGCTTTTCCTCTGACATGGCTTTGCAGAGCCGTGCCAGTTCCTACTGAGTGTGAGAAGATTCACAGAGTGTGAAATCTTGCAAACTAAATGAGCCATAGGAGCAGTTTGCACAAATCCCATCTGACCAGCGTGGTAACCCAGTCACCTAGTATATTATTTCCATTATTAGCAATAGCAATTATTCAGGCCAAGAGATGACAGAATGAACCCCTCGCTCCGAGGGTTTGCGCAGCGCCCGGTCTGAAAGGAGGATTATTATGTTTTGCCACGCACAAAGGACAACTGTATGCTAATGTCCCCCCTTTCCTCCCCTAAGCTGTAGGGAAAGAGGCTTGTCAGGCTCCTGGACAGCTCACACTAATGCAGGGAGGCTCTCTCAAGCAGGCAGGCTGCAGGGAGTGAGCTGAGGCATCTCGAGTGCCACAGAGTTCTGCTGGCAGCTGGAAGGGAGGAACCTGTCAGGCAGGGGAAGCCCCCAGGCTGAGACCTCTTCTTACTGCCCAAGGAGGGTCCATTTGCTCTCCAGCATAGGGAATCTTGGAACTACACCCCAACTTCCACCCCAAAAAGGCACCAGAGCAACCAGAAATTGTCAGTTTAGGTTTGCTCTTCCCCTGACCCCAGAGAAGTCGGGCATTGCCACCTGAAGCTTTGCTGTGCTGTAAAGGAAAGGAGTATTTCTAAGTGTTGACCACACAGAAAACCTCACAGCAGACACTCATTAAAATGCACAGTATAATAAAAGAATTTACCTCGAGGAAGACAAAAGAAGGGAAGAACAGTTAATAAAAAAGTGTCCTATTTCTGAAGAAACTAACAAGTGAGAAATTGCATTTTCACAACTCAGGACTGACTGTTCCTTGACAAGCATGTTGAAACAGGTTTTAGTTCCACTTCATTTATAGCTACCTTCAGATAGAGTAATGTGTGTAGTTAACAAGCACGAGTCGCTTTGAAGGTTTTGCTTTTGGATTCTGGTTTTTTAAGGGGATGGGGGTTTTCTGTATTAGGGATTTTGAGGGGTCATCTTTGTTGGCATTCTTCTAAGAAATGTAGTTTGGATTTGTTTGGGGTTTTTTGTTTTTAATTAAACTAAACATTATATCCTGTTAATTTTTTTCCAATCAATTTAGGAGAGAAAGAAAAGAAAACCACGCCCCAATCTAGCACTGAAACATTTGTGTGCTCAAACATAGGCATTCATTTGGCTAAGTAAAGATGTCCTGTTTGCAATCAAAATCAGAGATGACAATGACAAGAGAAGTGGAAGGTGCAGGACAGGAAACCTTTGACAATCCATCACCATCTGCTCAAATTTCAGCACGAAAAAAAAATAAATCTGTGCAACTGAACCTTGAGGAAACAGTATGAGAAGACTTTCAAATGCTTTATAACAAAGATAAAAAACGCTGATTGAAATTCATTATGAGTCCCAGTATGCTCATTTTCAACCCACCAGTTTGGGCAAGTTTTACAGAAACACTTGGCACAAAACCTTTTAACCTGTTACAGATCAAGCATGAGAAAAACTGTGGGTTTATCCCTGAAGCTGAGAATTCAAGTAGTCCCATACCAGGTGAGTGCAATAACACTATTTAAGATGAGCTTTATCAAGATAGCTTCAAGATTTACCTCTCTTAGGGTGGCATCTCAATGTTAAAAGAAAGCAAGCAGTACTGAAACCATGATTATTTTGGGGTTCCTTCCCTGCCTGTGAGTAACCTCCCTTTGGTACAAACACATCCCCCTTCCGTATTTGATTACGGGTACACCACTGCAGACACAGCACAGATGGACGACTGGGGAGGAGTCCTTGTGAATCCTGCCACGTACAGCTGAGTTCCTCTTGCTCCCACTCTCAATGCCTACCTCTAATGCTTGCTCAGTTAGGTTTCCCTGTCAATACCCGAGGAAAATGTGGTGCACGGACTGAAGGGAATCTCAGCAACGGCACCAATACTTTTAAAGTAATGAAGATGAGCAATGAAGACTAGAAAATTCATGTCAGTTTTCTGGGAGTTTCTGCTTTTTTATCAAACTTTCTGTATGCAGAAAGTTTGGGGGACACCCTTTCTTTCTTTTCTTGTTCACATAAGGCACAGCTGGGACAGGGGCAGGATTTGGGGCTACAGGGCTGGCACACAGGAGCTGAGCCAGGAAGGACCAAGCACACACAGATCTGAGGGGAAATCCCACAGTTCTATTCAGTCTGGGGAGAGCTTTCCCTGCCCCCAGCTCTGGCTGCATTCAAAGCCCCACATTTACCTCTGGGAAGGGACTGGAGCACACATGGAGGAACAAGAATCAAGCTGCAGACCCCACCACCCCAAAACAGCCTCAAAACCACAGCTGTGACAAGAAATCCCTTTGCTGTATCATTCTGTTTTACAGGATCCTGAGTACTGCTTCATTACATGTCCTAAATACAGCTCTGATATTGAAATGTCTTGATTCATCTATCTGGAGATGATCATACGTTGCTTTAACCAGCCTTGCAAACTAGCCCCAGCCTAAATAAAGAGCATCAGAAGGATCAAGAAAGATCAGAAATCAGGTGGTTGAAAAAGAAATGGACAAATAACATGCTTTGAAATATTTTTGGAAAAGGCTCAAGCTTTCCTGTATTTCAAAAACAGTAATTATAGAGATACTGTTCAAGTGAGATAAAAATTATCCTTCAACAGAAGACTCTTAATCAAGACTGCAAGATCTAACTTTCTCCCTAAAAGAGGTGCTGCAGTCATCGTTCACTGGGTTTGGTAAAAAAAGTGACTAAATCCAACTGCATTTTAGGTCAAGATGAAGTAAAACAGCTGAAAGTGATCCTTTCCTGCTTTCATATCCATGTCTCCAAAATCTAGAAGCTTTTATTCAGTTCACTTGGAATCAAATTATCAGGAAGCAATTAGCCTTCTTAAAATGGAAAAAGGCTACATCATGCTCACTTATTTTTAATACCTCTTATCACATACAACAGGGAATAGTGAGGATAAAGAGAGAAAAAGATCACTGCTCACGAAGAAAAGCATTCATTAGGCAGATACACAATACACCTCAGAGAAACCCACTGCTACTGCCACCTCATATTGCTGAGCTCTGAATTTATACACACTGTTAAAAGGGGTTTTTTTGGAAATTGGTGCCCTGCTAGTCTCCTTACAGCCTCGAGGTCTCTCAGAGAACAAAGGACTATAACTGGATTACTCTACATCTCATTTTATACTGATGAGCCTTTGCAAGGCAGGACCTCTTCATCCTCAGCATGACAGACACACAAAATAGAGGAGACACGCACAGATACTCAGAGATGGGACAACTAACACTGGCCTCTGGTGGTCTGTGCAGAAACTGGTCGGGCTCTGGGAATGGAAATTTCTGAGACAGGGCCATGCCTTCCTTTGAGAAGAGCCTACCCAGAGCACCTGGGGCTGTGGTGTTCATTAACCACCCACCACCTAGGACTGGACAGCCCAAGAAACCCCGAGCTGGGGCTGCTTTTCCCAGGCCAGCCAAGTCACAGGTACTGTTTAACCTCTCAAACCTTTGCCAGCCTGGTTTGCTGCAGGAACAGCCTGTTCCCCCAGCTCTGAGGTATCAGCTGCACTTCTGCTCACAGAGTTGAGATAACTCTCTCCCAGTCAGGCACTTCTGCTACAAAACCTTACAGGGTTGGGCTTTTGGGTGAAATGTGCCCTTTCCCTCTGTGATCAGAAACGCAGGGACGCTCAGCAGAGTGCAGCCAGCAGGGATCCTGTGTGTCCCTGCTCCCAGCAGTTGGATCCCTTTTCCAGGTGCCTCCCTGCCAGCTCCCAAGGATGTCCCTCCTTCCCCAGGGGGCTGGGAACAGTATTGCCATCCCCTGTAGCACCAGGACAGCCTCAGAGAACAAAAGCAAATGCTTATCTAGCTTGAACACCTAATTTTAGGTGGAGGGAGATTTTGCACCAGCATTTCATTTACAGAAAACCAGGGAAAGTTTTTGGAGCTCATCCGAGTGCTCTGGAGAAACTGCTGGGAACGCTCCCCCTTATCTGACACTTCTGAATGGAAATGTCTTTATCCCATGCATGGCTTCCAACTCCCCTTGGCAACTCCCAGATAAGCAGGCTTGCCCTGTTATTATCGTTGGGTCCATCTGGTCCAGTTGCAGATCCCTGATACTCCCTATTTTATCAGGGGAACAAGAAGTCCCCATAATCTGCCTCCTGCTAACCAGAGAGGAAGAAATTTGCCAAGGGCCTTGGTAACTGCAATGCCCCAAGTAATTCATGCTGCCCAGAGCTTTGCAGGAGTTTGGATTTACTGTCTATTTTTTGCACAGCACTGGCCAATGCCCTGGCTCAGCTTCCCAACAGCTGGGGAAGAATTAGTCTCACAATTCATTATTTATTTCAGCCATGCATCCCTTTAAAAGAAGAGGCAGGTTCCTGTTTTGCAAAGATCAGGTGAGAACACAGCCAGACAGGGTGGGGCTGGCTGGGACAGAGCTCCTGACCACCAGAGTGGCTCTCCTGGTGCATCTCTGGGACCAGGCACACTTCCCTCATCCCCTCATTGCTGCAGGCACTGCTCAGCACCAGCACAGCCACCTGGCAGCTGACAGGAGACGAGCTGGGAGGGCCAGAACACATGGGCTTCCCAGGCACAGCTTGGATCAGGGGCATTCATCCTTCTGCTGCACTGACAACACCCAACAGGCAGTCACACAACATCCTCATTGTTCATCCGGGAGAAAAACAACCTCAGAGCGGTCACAAAAGGGGAAAAATATGTATGGGCACTCATGGCCCAACATGTGCTTTGTCTGGTCAGCGATGCTGCCAAGAAAGACGTGGCACTTGGCCAAAAAGCCTCAGCACAGCAAGAGAGCGCCCTGAAAGCTCAGTTATGAGGTGGCAGAGACGGCCACGGGCGCTGGCGATGATGTGAGGGAGCGCGGCGCAGGCACGGCCCTGCCCGTCTGTCACGGGCCTGGGGACACGGCTGGGTGACAGGCAGAGCTGGCCAGGGTGACAGGCAGAGCTGGCCATGGTGACAGGCAGAGCTGGCCAGGGTGACAGGGCACGCTCGCAGCACTCCATCAGGGCTGCCCTCCAAGCGCTGCCTCACAACTGTCCAGCGGCGCCGCACCGCAGGAGTTATAAAGACGTTTTCAAAGGACAATAATGAAGTAGCTCCGTGAATTGCTCGGAAGAGCTCCACTCAGGCATGAGGGACTTGGCAGGGAATGAGGCATGGAGACGAAAATATAAAAAGCAGGTGATGAAAATAAATCCTTTCCTCCTCCCAAGGAGATCTCATCCTGAATTTCCGAGGAGATGCCAAGTAGCTGAAGAGAGGGGCTGCTGGCAGCAGAGGAACCTGTATATGGGGCACGCGGTAACCACAGAGCTGTTGGGCTATGGCACTTGTTCTGCGAGTGCCCATCTGGTGCTCCCAGCGAAAACCACTGCATTTTAACACTTCTGTTGGCACTTAATATCAAAGGATGAACTGTGGATTGATGGGACAAGTTCAGTCTGCACGGGTGCCTCGTATTTGTGGGCTAGTAAAGTTGCCTTTACAAGAAGACCCAGAGGCTTTGTTCTCTCGCATTTCAAAACCTTCCTCAAACAGCATTTGGAGATATTGCCAGCCTTCCTCATTCCCCTTTCCTCACATTCCCAGTGAGTGAGCCCTGATCTTCGCCTGGGGCAAGTCTGTGCCTAGACAGGTCTTGTGCCTTTCTGGCCCTCACTGGCTGCGCCCACTGGGCTGTTTGGGATGATCTGGAAGGAACTCCCCCATTGCCCAAAGCAGCTCAGAGTCACTGCAGCTGTGCCACCGCCCCACTGGTGTCCTGCAGGTCTGTGCCCAGTGACAGCACTGCCCCTGCCTGCACCCTGGCCGGGTTCACCTGCCACTGCTGCTCCCTGACGTGTCACCTGTGCGTCACCTCTGACAGCACAGCAAAATCCACAGAGTTTTGGTTCCATGGCTGGGCAGCAGGCATTGGATGAGGAACAAAACCATGCTAGTGCCCAGGAATATTCAACAGTACAACCAAATAAAATAATAAAAATTAAAAGTCAAGCCACAAACCCCTATTTTCTGTATTGTCTAGGAAGCCAAACGCAGTGGCTGCAGCCATAAACCCCTTCCCTGCAGTCCCCGTGAGGAATGGGCTGGTACAGCTGACACTTCATCAGTCATCCTTTAAATACTTTCTACTATTACAGCCCAAGGTGAGCCACAGCCAGTGATCTAGAGTTTAGCGGATTAAAAGCACTCTCAGTTCCTGTAACCATTCTGCCCTGCAGTAGTTTCATTTCTCCAGGCTATCATCAACACATAAACCATTTTTGTAATCATATTTGGTTCTTCTACTTTCTATATGCAAGCTTCCACTTAAGTCTTGCTTTCATTCTCTCAACCATATCTTTTTCAGACTATTTTTTTTCTTTTTGCTGCATCTACTGAAGGAAAAAACTTGTGCAGGTGTTTAACTAGCAACCCATAAATTTTCTATACAAATGCACTTTATAATGTGAGTAATAAAAAAATAGCCCAGTCATGTCAAGCTGCTTTAGAGTTGTAAATGGATCAAAGAATTAGAACACTTACATGAACTTAAATATGTAAGGCTAGCCAAAATAGCCAGTGAAAGAAAGCTTTTTCTGATAAATATTAGTTTGATGGAAATCTTACAGCAGTTTCAGTTGGGATTATAGGCTGGGCTTTTTTTTCCTACAAGTCCTGTCAAGAAGTGCCTGCCTAAATGTCTCTTCTGATTGAGGTTTTAATCCTCTTGAAATTCATGTACTGCTTCTGAAGGTAATTCAGCACCTGAAACTGCTCCACTGCTTCTCAGGGGAAAACGGGAGTCAGTCAGTCCATGACACCTTTCACAAAAAAAGTTATATTTACTTGTAGCAAAGAGACTGCAAAGTAAACATCAGTGTGTTTGTGTGTGTCCACACACTATGGATATAAATATATGTTTATGTATAAAAAATATAAGAATAAAATGATCTCATTAATAACTTGAGAGTCAAAACTAAATGTTGCCCCAAGAGTATTGGTAGCTGGGGTTTAAGACAGTCTGCTCTCAGATCCTCAGTACATCAGAGTCCTAAAGGGTCTGTGCTTTCTGTTTGCAAAAAGCTGAGCTTCCAGACATTTTTTACAAGAAATTGAAAAAATAAGTGGTTATGTGAGGAAAAGGTGCTCCAGAGCTGCCACTCACAGCAGGGACATGCAGAGAGGAGTTGATATGCAGGAACACTGAGATGGGAAGCCAGGAATACACTGCTGTGCCAGCACATCACAGTAGTTTTAACTACACAAAAACCCTGGAGATTTTGGACATTTGGAAGAGTGATCTCAGCCATGGGATGAGTGCCCTGACAGAGAAGAAACCCAGAGCTGTTCAAGTTCCTGCACGAGGACTGCAATGACACACTGAAAGAGTGATGTGCAGTCCCTTGCCTCCTTGCACCCAGATTTCAGCCCATTCCAGAATAATTCTTCGGAAGAGTGGTCTTGGGGAGAGCAAAGACAGCCAGTAAAACACAAGACCAGTTTGGACCTAAATGGACAAAATAAATATGGGGTAACAGTGCAGAGTGCACAAACCCACCTTACAGAAAGGAAATTACATGAGAGTAAGGAGCACTTAAGGGACTTGCCCCATCAGCAGAACTTGCCTATGAATGACCTGTGAATTAAATCACATGTTCAATCCTGTAAGCCACAAGCCATTCTCTTATTGAGACAGCCAGAACTCCTCTTAAGGAGAATGATGGATTTTCTGAACAGAAGCCTAACTCATACATTTCTATGGATTAAGTTAGTTCTGAATTCCAGAGCCATATGATTAGATCCTTCCTAATGAGAATTCAACTGTTTAGAAAAGGAAAATAAGTACTCTGAAAAAGAATAGTGGTATTCAATTTAAAGCAGATAGAACAAAAGAATGTTTTAGACAGCTAAAGCTCCCCTTGTGATGAGCACCAGCGAGGCTTTGCCTTCCTTTTATTTTTCATAAGCATTTATGGAGTCCTTATCAAGCTGGACAAAGTTCCTAACCTCTCAACTTACTGAATTCTGTGCATTTGAACTGGTTAACTGCAATTTCTTCTTTGGGACAGAATGCCATAGAATTGAAATAAGTTTGTTGTTATATAAGCACACACATTATTTAAGGAAAACATTGTTATTATTTTGTCTCTCATATAAACCTTAGTTACATGTCCTTTTTTCAGTTTTACCACGTAACTCCAAAATTAATTGAGAACGCCTTAATGTGGTTTTCATGTGAACTAGTAAGGGGAAATAAACTTTACAACAGCATTTAAAAGATAATCCAATTTTAAGCATTAACTCAGCCAATCTACCATATAAATTTTAGATCAATTGATCCCAATTTACATATTAGTGTTTAATTCTGGCTTGATGGCCTCCAGGGATGTTTCAGAATCTTGCCATGCTCCATTGGTCATACACTGATATCCTGTATCAGTGAATATAATCAGAATGTATAAACTTACAATAGCAAAGCTGTGGCGTGGCAGGCAAACAGGAGTTGTTACAGACAGTTTGTACCAATTAAAAAAGTTCAGCCAGTTAGCTAAATACCTGAGGCAATCTTTCAGCCTTCAAAGTTGGAGAAAAGGTCTGTTTCAGCACCAAAGAGTAATTATATCCAGCCTGTGACTGGCAGCTGAGTTTACAGAAAGGTTAAGAAAGCCCTATAGGTCAGCACAGCCAAATAACACCGAGGTGCCTGCGCTGAGATAGCTTAGGAGAAAACAGTAATTGAGGAGCAGAAATGTCAACACTTAATCATAGTCCTCACCATTTTTACTGGGTTGGAAGAAAACATCTGATGCCCAGCTCCCAAACAGCCCCAGCTGTGTTGGGAAGTGATCTGGATGTTCCACTTTCCTGGGGAGTCGGCTTTTCCTGGCCCTTCCGACTGCACGAGTGGCAGCCCAAATTATTGAGTACGGAAAACTTGGGCAGCAATGAGTTATTTTCCTGAATCCTCTCAGTTTATTCAGGCTTTAATAACAGTTAAAAGCAGTTCTTTAAAGCCCTTAAAATGGTGGAGAGCTTAAGATATTAAGATATGTCTGGAGGCCAGATGAATATTACTCATTACTCTAGATCAAGCCTTAGATATTGTCATATCGTTGTCCTCTCATTTTATGCCAAAGGAAAAGGCCATGCACCCACAGGAGATTGCAGAAAGAAGAGCTGTCCCATTGTGCAGGTGATCAAACCACAATTCCAGCCCCAGGATATCGCTGCCAACCCATCCATGAGAAAGCAGTGGCTGGAGAAGAAAGGCAGCCACAGTAACATTTGTCCTAACATTGCTCAGTAAGTGAATCACAGCATAATATATTCCCTCTCCCCTCTCATTACTTTTATGTTCACAAAAGGGGACAAGTCTTGCTAGATAACCCTGCTGTCCCATGTAGGGCAAAAGGGGAGAAGTGTGGAGTGACTTAAAGCACAGCTCATGGCAGAAAAAAGATGAAGAAACATCCACTTTTGGCTCAAACAGCAGCAATTAACTTGAAAAGTCTTCAACATGCTCTCTGCACTGAGATGGCCACAGCATCACAACTTCTTGCTGAGCTCATGGGATACTTCCAGCCTCAGCAAAAAAAAAAAAAAAAAAAAAAGAAAGGAAAGGAATATGTTAGCATATCATTCTGAGAATTTAAGGACCTCTGTAGCTCTGTCTGGAACAGAGAGCTCAACTGATTTACTGCTCTCAAGGCAGGCAGGGGAGAAGGCACCCTCATGTCAGATGAAGACATTAAGTGAGGAAATTACTCTTATAGGAGTGAATTAATTTTCATTGATCTAATTTCCTGACAGACATACCAGCAGTGAAGAGTTTACTAACTGTGGGCTCCTCCTTTGTCAGGTATCCCCTCCTTATGCTTCTACTGCAGAAGCAGAAAAACAGAACTAAGGGATGGAGGAAATACTTAACATTTCTCTCAAATCACCAATCAGTGTTCCTCTGAGGTAAAAGCTGTCTCATGCTGCTCAGCCTTTAAAAAAAGATTTACTGAATGCAAGTACAAGGAAGGCAGAACACAGAAATGCTGCTGGATTAAATTCCTGACAAAATATTGCATTTCTTTCTCTTTTATTTGTTGGCCCTTTTAATACGCTTTGAGGGTAGTCAATGACTTTTACTACAATATTTAGCTGCAAAAGTAGACAGTAATGGCAAATATAAGACTTCATGACCTTTACCACTTCTTACCTAAGGAAATTTTTTATCGTCATTTTGCCCAAATGACAGAAATAGTTCTTTCCTGGCTATACATCCCGATCCAAAAAGCTGGAGTTTGGGCAGAAATCAGCAGCTTTATTTAATATATTGAAAATTCACATGTCATATCTTGGCCAAAAATAGGGTTGATATTCAACAGCAAACTTCTTAATTGCTATTTCCAACCAGGTTTAGGTCTCCAACTAGAGCATGTAGAAATACTTGAAGGAAAGAACCAGCTCTCCTAACAAACCTTCAAACAGAGCACAAACTCACTGTGCATAAGCAAAAGGAAGACATTTCTTCACTTTTAAGTTTTATACCCATTGCTGCTGACACACAACATCAGAACAGAGGTTTATTTTAATTCCCTGCTCTTGGGAGTTAAAAATAAATAAAATAATCAGATGACTGGTTTACTTATTTATTGCATTTATAGCTGCCCTTTTTTAAAAGAAAATATGTAAAATCCTGCTCAGATACACCCTCAATCTTAAAGGTTACTAAAACAACATCATAGATTCCATTTTATATCACCATTTTTGAATGGCCATCCTTCTAAGTGGAGGCACAAGGCTTGCTCTTGGTTGAAAGCTTGGGTCCTGCTGAGCTGTCATTTTTCCAGCCCTCTATAAATTTTTGGTATGAAATTTTAATTGACTTAATTTCACAGAGTCATAGAATCGTTTAGGTTTGAAAAGAACTCTGAGATCATCTAACCTCAGGCTGCCCCGGCCAGCACTAAACCATTCCCTGAGCACCACAGCCACAATTCTTTTAAATCCCTCCAGCACGGGGCCTCAGTCACTGCCCTGGGCAGCCCCTCCCAGGGTTTGACAAGCTTTTCAGTGAACAAGTTTTTTCCAATCACCAATCTAAACATCCCCTGGAGCAACCCTGAGGCCATTTCCACTTGTCCTGTTGTTTGCTAATTTGGGGAAGAGACCAACACCTCACCACAATTTGCTTCCAGGTAGTCATTAAGATTCGTCTAAGGACAACACAAAAGCAGCAGCTTGTTTTGGCATTGTGAGATATATTAAATGCATTGATAGAATTGTATTTGTCTACATGAGACATAGGAAATGCAGCTATGGAGCCCATTTATCCATGAGCATGCAGGATGGTGGCTGCAATAATTTAGCATCACATGGCTGTATGAAAACCTGAAAAGATAACCTGCACTGTGTGTGAGGAACTGATGGAGGAATCTGCATTAGCTGAAATGGGAACTCTTGTACTTTCTGCATTTCCTGTCTGTGAGGCTGAACACCCCTGGAAATGCATTATTTCCTCAGTCATTCTGGCACAAGCAGTGTTGTCTGTCAACTTCCCCTTTATCTGCACATCCAGACAGGATTTGGTCCCTACAAGTTCATTTCTAACTGTAATAATGGTCAAAATAAGGGTACAAAGCTTTAGCAGCTGTGTCATCCACTGTCTTCTGCTCACAGAACATGCAAGGACAAGAAATTCTCTGTCTACACTGCCAGTCCTGCTGCTGCCAGTGAAACAGGATCACCAGGAAATTTCAAAACACAAAGGAGAGAGTATTCCAGTGGTGAACAATTCATGCCTCACACAATTAATACCTGAGCTTTCTAAAAACTGAGAAATATCTAAAGAATCAAGGTTATTTACAAAACAGAGCAGTGTGTTGCCAGGGCTCAAAAGGACTTTTCAGGCTTTGGTTACTATCACAGTTTAAATCTGCATGCTCACAGGTCAGCTGAAGGGAGCCCTGCACCACAAATGCAAATATAGCAGAGATTCAGCACTGAAAAGAATTGGAATACATGCCCACCGTGGCAGCTCTCTATCCACGGAGAATCAACCATTCTTTTCTAGTTTATTCCTACCATACAACAACTGCAAGTTCATCTCTCTTCCCCATAGCACATGGATCTGATAATTTATTCGTGCTGTTTTGAATGTGAGTGTGCAAGACATTTTAAATACTGTTAGATCACTTTCTATTATTAGATATTAGATGAATTTATGGTATTTATTGTGCTCCCTCTTCTTAGCTGTGATATTTAAACCAAGTCAGCACCTCTGTATTAACCAGCAGCTCCAAGTGAGCCAATGACACAACAAGAGTGAACCTTGAAGCACAGCTCCCTTCCCATTTACTCCTAATCACTGCAAATAAGAAATTGCAGCACATGGTGGGAAACGGGCTTTTCTTTTCAGGACACCTTTATACCAAGAAATCCAGGTAGTCTGGAATGGTATTTGGGCAAATTAAGTTGGGTAAATCTGTGCCCCTTGAAAAGAAAGACATTTTGTGTCATGGACTCCAGAACACATCATCTCCACAGCTCCCATCATTTCTGGCATACAAACATCAACAGGGCTGATGACCACTGCCAGGAGAAAGCTCAAAACCAATGGCCTTGTCAGGTCTAGAGGGAGACTAGAGGGTGTTTGGGAGGCTGAAGAAGTTGGTTATTCACTTTTAATTCAAGTAGGACGGGTAAAGAGCTACCTCACTGCTTTTCTTTGTGTTTACTGCAGGTACCGAGGCAAAACTTAAAGTGACCCACACAAAATGTGTGGGGTTTGTTCATTAGAGAGGTTAAATTTGCAATTCAGTCATTGACATTCCATGTGAACTTGAAAAATAGATCATACTTTGCCATAACCAAGCATTTATATGTGGGGACTTGCTGAAATTCCACACATTTTCCTCAATATTATTCTAAAAATGACATTTTTCCCTCATGAATACCTCTGAAAGCAACCTGCTGCCTGGAAAAATAATTAATGGAAACTCAAGTCGTGAAGAAGTGTGGAAAGATGTTCCCAGAGTTCAGCACTGGAAAATGTTCCCAAGGCTGGTCCCCATTTTCACCTCTCTAACAACAGCAAACAACGAATACTTGACTGGTCAGAAGGAAACCACGAGTGCTGAATTTTCACCTACTCACACATCACATTGTACAGCAATAAAACCAATTAGGCTTGGTAAACAAAGACCCCTGCGAGCACAACAATCAACTCAAAAATTGGCTTCATTCAGCATTAACTGGGACTCCACTCCACACCAGAAAATACACATATACTTGAAGAATGTTTTATTTCAGCGTCCTAAGAACCCTTCATAACAAATTGGCTGAAATGGCCACATCTGTCTTTACCACGAGATGCACGAGGAAATTATTTTACTGCTTTAACTCATCGCAAAATACGGAAAGCAAAAAAAAAAGGTAAAAATAATAGGCATGCCATGCAGCAGATTAACTTGGGCATTAACTGCAGCCCATTGAGAAGAGAATGAGAGAGAATGAGAAATTATATTTAACTCCTGGGTGATAACTCTGCTCTCCAGCTCTCCACTGCCCTCAATCAAGAGCAACTCTGTTCCAGTCAGTCAAATGGACTGAGTGGAAATTGGTGTGAGATCAATAGCAAGTTCAAGAACTAAGGAAACCTTGGAGAGACTTTTTGTACAGTCTTTTTTTTTTTTTTTCCAAGGAAGAAGGCCATAGGGGGAGAGGGAGTGGGTTATTGTCAGCATTTCAAACTTGGCTTAGGTTCACTTCTTCTTTCCCCGTAAAATACCAATAGAAATATTGAAGTCTTGAAGTACCACCAGTTTGTCAGTGTTGTTTAGGGGTCCTTGCTGATATTTTGTTATTTTTTGTTAGGGGGAAATGGTTGTGCAATTTTCTTACTAGAAACTCCAGAATTTCCCATTTTGGAAAGAAAAAAAAAGACATTTTAAGAAAATGGTGTCTAGCCAGAGGATTTAAATACAGTTATTGACAAGGCTTTTATTGCATGGCATTGTCTTTAAGACTTTTTTCACTTCTCGTCATCTCACTGATTTTTTTAGTAATAAATTCAATTAACATCTCAAGGTTGAGTCTGTTTTGCCTCTGATGGTGTTGGTTTTTTGTCCTAAACCCACATAGTTATATTTGGTTATATTTTCTTTCCCCTGTCCAATTGCAGAGGGGAGGGACAGAGTGTGCTGTTTCTCCTTTTTTTGAGGGATGTCTTCTTCCTTTTGTTGTTTCTTGGGTTTTTTTATGAATAGCTTGCTACAATTGCCACCTGAATTTTAAAACCCTACATGAGCATACGTTTACTCCTCAAAATCCTTCTTTCCCCTGTCCAATTTTCAGAGAATTCTGAAATTCTGAATTCTGACCTTTTCAGAGAATTCTTGTGCATCTTCAAGCTGGCCCTCGGAGAACCTGAAATTTCAAATAGGCTACAAAGTTTTGGTTTGCTTTTTAAATAAAATTCATTTGGAACAGAATATTTTTGCATCTATCACAGAGGTATCACACAAATTTTGCCCTTTGTCTACAAACATTAAGGGCTCCACTGTCCCCGTTCTTTGCATGGAACTGTAATCTGGTGCACAAATTACAATGATATTCAAAACACTAACATTTATATTACGTGTATGTATAATCTCTTGCAAAAGTATATACTGATATGGACAATAAGATGCAAAATAAAATGCTTCGGTTTTGTCTTTTAAAACACTTGAAAATACAGATGAAATCCCACTTTTCCTGAAACCATCAAGCAATCATCTAGCAAAAGCCTTTCAGGGGTGATCTGTGATCATTCATGAGCACTGCACACCTTTCTGATAAAGCTCACTTTTCACAGCACGAGCCTGCTGTTTCATTTTTCGGCTTCGAAAGCACACACACATCTAAAAGCTGAATTTGCTCTGGTAAACCAACAACCAAACCACAAAATAATTCTCCCCCACCCAAAAAAAAAAAAAAAAGAACAAACCCAAACCCAAACCTGATATCAAACTCATTGTGAAGAAGAGAGAGATACAGATGTTAGCATGGAAATGTTATTTGTTTAAGCAGTCCTGGGGATATTCACATGCTCCCAGTCGTGTTCATTGAAGTGGTTTGACAAACCAGGCAGTGCTTCCAGCATGGGAAGTCTGACATGATTGTGCTTACAGAGACAATTGCTGGCATGTGCAGAAATTCCTCCTGGCTGCTAGACAGAGCCCTGTTTTCCCTGCCGTGGTGTCTCTGAAATACCCAGAGATTACCAGACTAAGCTGGCATTTATCCTCCCAGAGCTGTTATTAAGTCCTGGTTTGCATCCCTTGCCCTTGCACAGAGTGGGATCAACAGGGTTTTTGTTTTGTTTTTTTTTTTTTTACTTTCAAGGGAATTACCATCCCATAGCTTGTGAAAGATCAATCTTGGACAAACACAGGCACACAACTTTTTTGCAGTGCACATACATAGTTATTTTCACATCCATAGACATGATATCTAATATATATATATATATAAATGCTTGTTCCTTGTTTCCCCACAAAAGCAAACCCTGTACTCTCAACATCACAATTCCCCATACGGGGATTTTTTTTACTGGGCTCATACTTCAAAGGCAATGCTGCCTGTACTAAGGTGTGTTCTTCAGAAGACTGGGAATGGAAGGCAGAGAACAAAACTGCTTGTCCATTGAGCCATCCCTGCATTCTTTTTGCTGTTCACAAGTCATAAAAGCCATCATAACATTTTGACCAAAAGTTTCTCAACAGACAGGTATGCAAAAATGGATTTTTAATTTTTTTTTTTAAGAAAATGTGTTTCATTGCTGTGTTTTATTGGCATTTTAAACAGGAAAAGAAGTGGAATTTTTTTCTCCTATAATAGCAATAGGAGATCTTATTTGTTGTTAATGGGAAACATTATCTTACCAGAGAGCTGAGTCTTCTCATTTTCATTTATATAGGAGATTGATTAACACTTAGCTAATTGGCACATGCAAATAAGGATTAGCTGGATTTGTTTTTCTTCACAGCTCAACAACTATAATTTAGATACTTATTTAGATTAAAATCTGTTATTTTTTGAAGGTAATTATCCGCCTGTTAGCAAAAATAACACAGTAAAATATATTCCTAATTGTATTTTACACGTGTTTCAGAAAATAGTTAATTAACTTCACTAAAAAAGTAAGCACAAAAAAGGCAAAGCTTCACTTCACAACATTGGAACCAGGTCTTCTAATGAGAGAACAAAGACAATTTTTTTCTAGTGAAGCGAGGTCAAATAAGTAGAGGATAACTTCAGATGCAGCCACATCTGAAAGCATGAGGATTTCCTGCAGAAAACATCTGCAATATGCCTATAAATAGTGAGAATGCAGACTGACTTTTTAACTCCCACTCCAAATAAAAGATCATTTTTCCAACTCTGCTTTGTAAGGAAGGAAGATCTGCAGGCTGCTGGGCCTCCTACTCACCTGCCCTTGCATGTTTTTCACTGCAAGGCCTGTTTTACAGGACAGCTTGAGCAGGACTGCATGGTTGGATGGGACAGGGTGGCTGTTTCTGAGGCATTTTTTGCGCTTTGCATTTCTTGGTGTGGATGTTTTGGGCTGAGTGAGAACAGGTGGTGGGATGTGGGTGTTGGGCCAAGCAGCAGCGCGAGAGCAGAGACCTCACAGCAGCAACTGTGTGTGGCTCAGCTCGTCTGATGGCTGGGGAAACAATGCAGCCTGCACAGAAATTCTTACCCCCCCAAAAAAAACCCCACTTTGCTCTCTTCCTGCACTGCCCCTGGAAGAGTTCATACGGATGTAAATAATTAGTTTTAATCCTTATTATCTCCCATAACCAAAGCAGCTAAATCATGTATGTGACAGTACAAAGACTTGAAGTTCTGTTATCATCTTCCAAGGTTTATCCTATCATATATACTAAAATATTTTAGCAGAGCTTCTCATGAAGCACTGAGCAATAGACCAAAGCCAAGAGCTCACAAGGCAGTATTTAGAATTCAGAACAAGCACAGCAAAGCTACAGTGACCCATAGGGCAGCAGCTGGAACTGTGAAATGCAGCCTCTGGTGTAGGATTTGAATGTTTCTGTGAGGTGCAGTTACTGTCTCTCCAATTTGTCCTACAGCAGGTTCAGAGTCCTGCAGCCCCAAAACTTATTAAGGTGGTTGAGTTTATCCACCAGACAGTGAGTGGTGACCATGATTAAACAATTCTGGAACTTGATTCAGCTTATTTCCTTCACACTTCATTCAACCCTCCATTCCCACCTCAAATCCCAGGAAGCGGCACATCCTCTAAAATTGATCTCCACAGATTGCCTCTTTGGGTAGCAGGAGTCAGGTTCCAGGAAGCTGCCATGGGCACCTTTCTGTCACCAACACAGCTGCTGAAAGTGCATTTTCCATTTTCAGTGCTCACACACTGCTCATCCCCCAACAGACCCATCCCCACTCACATCTTCCTCTGTCCAGGGTTAATTTCTCGGCCTCGCTGCCTCCAGGTGGAAGCTCCTCAGAAAGCTAGGAGGGAGAAAGCACTCTATGGATGCTCTCTGGGTATTATATATATATATATTTGTATAAATAAATATATACATGTAAAGTGGGCAAAGTGCTTTGCCCACTTTCCCTGCTTTGGATCAAACCTGGTTAGCTTGGTTATTTTCTCACTAATAGACAAGGGAAAGAACTGGATGGTCATGTCCCACTTCATGTGAAATTGCCCATCCAGAGCTAGTTGGGAAGTCTCTCTCTCCTTCCTTGGCCTCTGAAGGCCCAGGAGGGATGACATCCTGCCTGGTTACATTCTGGACACCAGCAATGTGTGCACAGAAATGCCTGAGGTGCATCACGGAGGAATCAGCCCAGCTGTACATAGATTTTATTGACCACTTTCTCTGTAGTCCATGCAGAGTCTCTGTTGCATTCACCCTGCATTCAGTGCACATATTATTGGGATTCCATTGAGATACTCCAGGTACCTTTCCAACACCCTGCTATAGTCAGGTTTAAGCAAGACAGCCCCAAGATAACCAGTCTGATGTTCCTGCCGGGTCCAAGCACATCATTGACATCTTGCTCTAACTGAAACCTAATTGTACTTCCCGAAACAGCGTCTGTATTTCCTCCAGAGCTCAGCACAATCACTCCCTACAGTGCTATTCCCACAGCTTAAAGGAACTACTGTGATCATGTCACAAGATGGTGTTACCTCCACACACCTTCACACCCTCAAATATTAAAACTGGAGGGCACACGCTCTAGAGCGGACAACTTCCCACTCAACTCCCTCTGCACTGAATCAACAACTGCCCAAGTTAAACTTAAAAATATCTAAGCTACAAGCCTACAGGGCAGATCAGAATCAAGCAAGCTCCACGCCAAACAACTTGAAAAGTTTGCCAGGAATGCAGAAAAAATATGCACATTCTCCTTAAAGTCTAAAATAATTTAGAAGCTTCAACTAAAATGTCAGCATGTGTCAAGAAATATTAACTTACATAATACTGCACCATTTTGCTTGCCAGATAATATTATAGAAACTTGGCATTCTGAGTGCTTCATGCTTTTCTAAGTGTTCTTACATGACTACAATAACTCAGCATGATTGAAACAGCAGTAAATTTTCCCCTGTTTAATTTTCACTTTCCATTTTATTCCACGACTGCTATGAGCACAGTTATATTTGGTTACAATACCAAAACTGTAATGACTTAGATTAAGGATTCTTGTTTTCAAATACCCAGGCTAAACTGGTCTTTAAGGAGTTGAACACTTCAGCACCCTTTTAATCAAATAGCTCATAATTCTACACCACTAACTTCTCTATACATAATCTTATATAAACCTCTGCATCCCTGTATGCCTTGGAAAATAAACATTGACTCAACCACCTTTTTGAGGGTCTCAGTCCACAAGGACCTCACTTTGACAAACACCTATTAGCACATCTCAGTTTTCAAAGGAACCAGCCCCAAGACCCTACAACATTTTTGGTGATTACTACAAGAATATTAAGACAGATTAGCATCCTTTCCTTCAGCATAAATACAAGCCTGAGCCATCTGGACCTTAAAACCTGGCAAAGAGTGGACAGAATTATATTTAGATTTAAGAAAGATGTTTTAGAACTGTAGGAATTTGTGAACTAGCTTTGATCTGGGTGAATAGAATATAACCAAGTGGGTTTTTGCTGGTTTTGGGTTTTTTCCAGTTTTCCAGCCACCACATAGAGGTGCCTGCAGTTCTATACCAGGCAGTAAGAATGCCATACAGAATTACCCCACCCATTTGCAAACATCCCCTGCATTTTTAAGTGCACTTCATATGTTCCTCGCAAGGCCAGCTTTGAAATCTTTCCCTGTCTTGGAGATGAGATGAGTGGGAACTGGCAGAGCAGCAATGCAGACTAAAAGACAGCTCTGTCCTAGAAGGCAGAACTGGATAACCACAAATATCTGTGGTACAGACACCAAACTCCTGCTGGTTTACCAGGATGACCCCTTCATATAGCATGCTCTTTAAACTTATTCATAATTTATGTTTGTTTTTTCTGGGATCCTGAATCCTGTGCCTGCATTTTAGCTCTCGTTAACTACTATAAATTCAATTAATAAATGAATAGTTAAATAACTTGCTGGAAAACCATTAGGACCACTAACCAGATATCAGGGTTCGTAACCTTTTCTAAACCACTGGGAACAGGATCCTAAATAACATTTTTATTATCTCTTGGTTGCTAGATATTTATTCAGCTTTAAAACAGTGACATTCGAAAGGGTGATAGCAAGCCAAAAAAGCACAGCCAGAGACAGCTGCATTCAATCCACATTTCAAAAATATACAGACTTTAATTCAATTGATTTTTAAAAATAATTTTTAATCTTCCTTCCAAAATGTACCACATAATTAGATATTGTATATTTGGTTTTTTTAATAGGAAACACAGTGGACTGATAGCCTGACACAGAAATCAATATATTGTTATCTGAATTTTGCTTTCAAGCTTCCAACAAACAAGAGGAGACTGGAGATGAAGGAGGCAGAATTTCTTGGTGGCAGAGTTTTGTTTACTGGTAGAGGCAAGGACAAGAAATCAGGACTGGCAGTTCTAGGAATGGGGGTAGGTAGGGCTGTGCAGGCTGATCCACACCTAGGGAAGCATCCTACATCCAGCCCAGGGTTTGATTCTACCAGGCAGCACATGGGACTTTGGTAGGAATGAGATTTCTCTAAGCTCCTTCCAACCCAAACCATCATAAAATAAAAACCCATTAACCAGAAATGATGTGGCATGGTGAAAAAGCCTAATGAATGCAGATCTTTTTTCACCCTCTTTTATTCCCAGTTTAAAAAAAGCACATTTGTACCATCCTGTAACTTCTCAATTCAAAAACAAAACCAAAGTTTTGGAGCCCATGTGCTACAAATGTCACACCTGGCACTTTGCTGCACACACCAGCCAGCAGGGTCTAACTGTAAGGATAGGTGTGAGGGCAGTCAAGACATGACTCAGCCACACTGGTTAATCCCAGGGATCCAAATCCCATCCCATAAACATTCCTGACATCAGCTGTGAAGAGTGATAACCCTCACCTGGCACAACCAGCACACCATCACCAACATGAGCTCTCATTTTCAAGATCCCACACAACCACCCAGAACGAAAACATCACCAGATGTGAACAACTTCAGGAAAAATCCACTCATCTAAAATGTGGCCTTTTTGGTCATGTGCTGATCAGGTAAGTAGATCACACTGCATTGGAACATCTGCTTGAAAACATGAGCAAGTTTTACAACCGTATTTGCTTCAAATTTGCTTTGGAAGATGATATCTGCGCCAAATTTCAATTCTGGAAAAGCTTCCAAAGCTGAGATACCAGCTAAGTAGGAACAGTGGAAGGGAAAAAAACCCACCCCACAAACTGTTACAAAAATCTAAACTTGAATTTAAAACACACATACATAAAAAAACCCCAACTAATCCTAAAAAACTAACCACACACAAAAAATCCCACCTCACACACACGGGGGAAAAAAATAATAAAGACAGAAGATGGCCACACATGGATTTGATGCTGTCCCATAACCAGACACCACACAAGCCCAGAGCAGAGACTGGAGATGCTGAAATACAGATTTCTCCCTGTGAGACTCGCACACGAGTTCTGAATTTGAAAGCCAAGCTGGATTCTCTTCACAGAAAATCCTATGTTCAAATAACAGCAGCCCTCTGTGCTTTTGAGTGTTAATGTACAAGGAAAAGTAAAGTATTTCCTACCAGAACCACTATAAGGAAAGCTTGGGAGGGAACCCACGAAAAATAGCTGCCCACATATAATTTTGGTTTGTCTCTTAAGTAAAAGTCACACAGAAATATGGAAGATCCAAGTAGCTTGCTAGAACACAATCGCAAGAAAAGGGAGGCGTGAATATAAAATAAAGTTTGCAAGAAAAGCACAAAAATCACCGGGGAAAAAACAGACAAGTTTGATATTCATGATTTTGAGAAGTCACAGCTCCATCCCTTTGTGCAGAGATCAGTATAAAACCAAAGTGTGACAATGCACATCTCAGCAGACAGCTCTCTGTAGTTTCTGAAGATGAATTCGGATCTCAGCACACTTGGCAGGCAGCTGTGGATCGGTGGAGCTGAGGGAGGAGACTGAGCTTGCAGAGCTCTTTCCTGATCTTTGTCAGGTTCCTACACAGCTCACCACATGGACGTGCTGCTCATGTTCCTGCTGCTTTTACCCTGAATGGCAATGAGACCCTCCCACCCTGCTCTCCTCATGGCTATTCCCCCACAAACAGAATGTTTCTTGCCCAGTCAATGCAGATATCTATGCATTAATGATGTCTAGCATGCAGCAGCAAGCAGATTGCTTTAAAAAAATCACCTAGCACTGATTTTCATATTCTGCAGTTCACCCTCCACACTGTTGTCAAACACCAGTGTTAATGAAGCACCAGGCAGAACTACCTGAAATTCTGCACCCAATTTAAAATGCAATTTCTTTTTTTTTTAATTTCTCTTGGTTGTGTTGTTCGAGTGAAAAATCTAAAAAACATGATCTGGGACAGTGCTAGAAACCTACTCAAAGGATAAAGAGAAATGCAGGAGTCTCTTGTAGCTCCTGGACTCCAAATGCAGAATTGCTGAACCAGACTTCTGCTTGCTTACGTCTGCTCAGGATTTACCTAATTTTTAAGCTTTATTTACCTCATTTTTTTGCATCTCAAGTTAAACATTCTCCTGGAACGAGTGCAAACCACAGCGACAGCCCAGGAGGATGCACGTGTGAGGCTTTAATTTTATTTATTGTGCATGAAACAGAAGGTGACGCTAAGGAGTTCAACAGACTTTAGCTGAAGTTGGATGCTTCCAAGTTGTTGTTTTGAGTGTAAAGACAATGACAACAGTGCCACAAAGACAAATTTTACCTGCTCATTTTCATGGGGAATTTAATTCTATTGACTTGTATTACCTACTTCTTTCACCCAAATAAAGGGTTTTATTTGCAAAACCATTCAAACTCAAACATTCAGTTCCAGACATATCTGTGGAGCCAGAGGGCAGGAAATAGGTCATTGGTTTTGCAAGACCTTTATTTACATTTTAGCCAAATAACATGTTTGGATGGGGTTTTTTTGGTCTGGTATTGTCATTTCCCATCATCCCTGCCACAACACCCCACAGAGAGGAGGGAGCATTGGTGTGTTCCCACGAAAGGCAGCTAGTGGCAGGCACTGAAACCAGCAATGTGGCAGATGTTGGATGCTCCCCCTTCCCCTCCCTGGCAGGGATGTGCCCTTACAAATGCTGGAGCACAAGTGGGGCGAGCAGCTGCTCCTGGTGGCACCATTCCCAGCTGGGAGCTCCTTCCCCTTCCTCACAGCCCTTCACTCAAACCTGGATTTTGGGCAACCTGCTGCTGGAGCCCCTCTTCTCTCTGTCTCTCTTCCTAGGAAGATGGATTTCTGACAAAACTTTGCTTTTTTTCTTTAAGTCTCTGACTGCTGCCCCTATCTTGCCTCCTCCCTACTCCCAGCACTCTGTAGGTGTAAGTGCAATGTGCCCTCACACCACAAAACCAGTCTCTGTTCACTGCCTCCCCCTCAAAAAGAGTCCAGAAACTTAATAAAAAAATAAAAGTGTTTTCAGGCTAAAAATGTGTCACAGCCCCCTGTACACAGAAGTTACATTCTGGGCTTCAGCACAACCAAAGGTTGGATATATGTGGTCTGAAGTTTTGTGTCTGTAGGAAAAAAGAGAAGGGTTTTTATGCCCCTGAGGGTTCAGCATAGCCCATGCCCCCGGGAGGCAGCCCCAAGGAAATGCATGGTTCCAAAGAGAGATCCAGTGAATCCTATGGACATTAATCCTATTTTGCCCTCATTTTAAGTAAGCTGACTGCACAAAAAGTCAGCTCTGGTATGCCAGGTATCCTTCATGCATTGTAATTTTAATTCCTGCATGGATTACCAGTTAAAGTTTCCCCCGAAGTTATTTTTCCTAATAGAAAGACAAAGAATGTCATAAAAAGTTTCAACTTTCACTCCTTAAAACGGGTTAGCAGAAATTAATGTTATCTGGGTATGTTTTGTGATTAAGCCCCCAACATCTTTTCAGATAAAAGAAGTTTATCACTTCACACTTTAATAACAGCTGAGAGCATGAAAGCTAAAAAAGACGTCATCATGCCAACAAGAAAATGATCCAGAACCATCTTAGACAAATATCTTAATAAGGAAAGCAAAATTTTTGCCCTCTTGCTTCCAAAACAGAGATACACTAAATTACTCAGATCCTCATTAAAGATTTACTCAGGAGGAAGGAGGGCAAGAAAAGAACCAAGGCAAAAAAGTTGCAGTAATTTTTCAAAGAAACTTCCAGCAGCAGATTAAGCCTAAGGAACATCAGCCTTCTCTCCCATCTATAAAACAGAAGTGCTGGTTCTGGGCTTGGATTTCACAGCTCACAGAAGACCACACACAAAATTTAAGGCATTATCAGCAGTTCACCTGAGCCTAAACACTTCTGGTAGGGGACAAGCACTCAATATCCTGACCTAAACCAGGAGCAAGCCTTCAATTTGCTGTAAATATGCACAACAAATTTAGACAAGCTAAGTATCTTAAAAGTCCTGAAGATGGGGGGATATATAAATTAAAATATGGGGGGAAATGTCTGAAATCTGCCGGTGATGGTGGTTTGAAGCACAAGAACATCAGAAAACAGTGGTAGCACGACAGAGTCCCCATGGCTGTCAGTGGGGAGAAAGCAAAAATATTTCAGTTATTACCTTGCTCCTGGTAAACTTGTTTCCATGAGCCCAAATGCTGCTAATTCCAGCTGTAGAAACCCTCCCAGACAAACACCCTTTCAGCCCATTTTCAGCTTTGTTAACTAACCAGCTTTATAGACTACATAGAAAACGTTCCCAATGCCATTCATGTTCAAGTCTTTTTTTTCTTTTTTTTCCCTAAATCCCTGCTGAAACCCTGTGTCATATTTTGCATAGGCTGAGGAGGAATCCATATGAAACATATGCAGTTACATCAATTGTGGTCAAAGACTTCCTGACATGGAGATCTACGAGGCTGTGGGATATTCTCCCAAAGGAAGTGGAGGAGACTCTAGACCCTTAAAACATGTCCTAGCTGGAGAATGGCAGATATTAACTTTGTAGTAACTGCAGGAATATTGCCTAGAGTAGCTACTCCCAGAATTTCATGTTTGTCATGGTTACTCTCAATAGAAAGGCCAATTAAACACTGTAAAATGCAACAAAAGACCATATAAATCTATTTGCATGGTTTCCTCAATCTTTAATAGGTTTTTGCAGCACAGGAACCAGATGTACTTTTATTGAACTGGGACCTTAAATATGGTGTAATCCATATGGCCAAAATAACTAGGTAATAACAGTGCATTTACTAGGGGGCCATAATAATTATAGGATATTTCTCTTTATGACGTATAAGCAAAAGTTAACCACAAATGTAATTTATAAACTATTATTTTCACAAATGAAATAAGCTACAGAGTAAGCGGCAGTGGGGCTGCACTAAAAAAAAAAAAAAAGACATTTCAGGAAGAAAAGGTATTGAGTAGGACCCTAGCTGGATCCTGTTTATCTCCCAACTGACCAGTAAGGAAGAGATCCCCCTCCAAGCACAGATCCCCTTCCCATGCAGAGGGAGGGGAAGAAATCCTCACCTCCCAACATCATCCCTCCCCAAGGCTGGTCCTACAGGCTCCACTGCTGGAGATCTGCAGCCCGAGCGCTTCCAGGCCTCAGCTGGAGGACTGGGAACCCCTGACCACATCCAGGAAGGCCACACGCAGAGCTGCAGCCCTGGGCTGTTTAACCAAGTCCTGCAAACTTCCCCTCACTCTCACATCATCAGAGCAGACTGAGCCCTGCAGGCAGTCGGTGCTTGGCCTTTCATTCCTTCATGCATTTAATAAAAAATATTCCCAGCCATGCCTGCCTTGCTCCTCCCCAGACTCTTTTCCTTGCAGCTGCTCCAATAGACGTTTCCAGAAAAAGGAGAAAAAAAATCCCAACCCTGACTGCCATCCACTGCTCTCTATTATTTGTTGTGCAAAGGACTGGTTGGGTAAATACCACCCATGATTTTGTTGATTGCTCCAGCAAACACGACCCTTCAAGAAAACTGCTCTAATACAAAGTTTCTAATCCAAAAGTAACAGGACAATGTTTAAGCCTAATTGCTCTATTCTTTTATTTTGATGTAGACCAGAGCATAATATAAGAGCAGTTTATAGTAAAAAGAAAAATATTTACTCAAGTTTTACCCTAGAATAAGGGTACAAAGTGCTGGGACAGAGTTTCAATATTTCCAAATTTAATCTTTCTTCATAGGACAACCCTACACTCAACATGGATGGTCTCATGCTTCCCAGGATCCATCCAATTCATCAAGGTTTTCTGTTTGCTTCTCAAATTATCACTAAATCCTCTTAGGGTTGGGATTGTTTTGTTGCTTTGGGGGTTTTTGATTTTTTGCTTTTCATGACATTCAGCAGCAGGCTATGTACGTTTCTAGCATCAGATTTTTTCCATTCAGAAAAGCACACCTGAAAAATCCTTTGACAACTTCCAATGAATTCATATTGCAATAATAAAAACGGCAAGTTTCTCATCTGCCCTTGAAACAAGATCTTGGAAATATCTTCTAAGTGTTCAGGCAGCCAAATTAGCCCAACAACCATCGTAAGACAAACCTTCAACTTCTTGTGAGGGTTTTATCTATGCAAAAACTGTATGAAACTGTTTTTATGCTTTCAGACATAGATATAGCCTAAAATGTTTTTACTCTTCACAGACAGCAGCAGTAACAGAAAACAAAGATTTTTGCATGGTAGAGGGGAGAATAAGGGGAAGTATTTTTTATTATTTCACCTTAGTTTTTCATTAATTTAAACTATTGAATGATTACGAAAATGCTTTGCAGTACTAACAACATCTCAGATGATCAACTTTTAACAAGTCTCTTCCAGTGAATTAGCACTATTCCCTTCTGAAAAGTTCCATTTAGAGCATATATAGCTGTCATAAAAGAGGGTAAACTACATTAACTCCTCAAGGTATGCCCAGAGCAGAGGAGGTGGCATGGAGATCAGCACAAAACTCTTGTGGCAGAGCGTGTGCCCAGCCCTTGAGGCCAAACTGAGAGCCCAAGCACAGTCCCAAACTGCTCCACCACAGTTTTTCAGCCCAGCTCCACACCCACCACGCAGGAGCTGTGCTGGCTCCCAACCAGTGCAGCAGCAGCAGCTCCAGCCCCTCAACAACTCGTCTGACTTCAGCCTGAGCAAGTGGCTGCAGGTGAAAGGCTCTGCACTCCATCACCCATCACACACCACCTGCTCCTGCCAGCATCCAGATATTCACTGTGCAGCATTCCAAACAAGAGCCTGCCTCTCTGCCACCGTTCAAAATCAATCCTGCAAAGAGCAAGCAGACCTCATAAAGAACAGCTAATAATTAATTACACTCCAATGGTCTTCCAGCTAGCTCCCATACATCACGGGCTGCTGGATGCTTTTAATCAAAGTGCTTCATTATCATATAGCCATGTATCACTTCCTTTTTTTTTTTTTTTTTCTTTTAAATAAAGGATGACATTTTTATAGCAGTAACCTTAAACTTTCCAGCTACACATCTTACGAGCAAAGAAATGCCAAGAACAACTACAGCTATTATAGCAAAATATTCTTCCCTTTAGCAAATGGCACTCTGGGGCTGTGGGGGGCAGGAAACAATGGGTACAATATCATTGCAACAGAACAAATGTGTATGGAACAAACTGTAAAATTATTTTCCTCCTGCCCCCAGCCAGCCAGGTCCCTGTTCCATCAGCAGAGGGAGGTGCTGCTGAAGTCCCCAGTGCAATGCTACAAACCAATTGCCATTTGGAATCACTCCACATGTGATTTTTTGTGGACAAAAGTGGTCAAAGTTTTCACATTCCTGCAAAGTGCTTTCCACACAGCACAGAGGAGAACTCAAGACAAGAAATGCAACCTGAAAATTTGGGTTATGAGACAGCCACCAGTCACGAGTAATTTAATTCTCCATTTTTTTTCTGTCAAATAACCCCAAGTCCTCCCCCCACACATTCATTATGGTACCAACTCTCTGAAATGCACAATAAATGCTGCTTGAATGAAGTCCCTCCTAAACCATTCCCAGCAGTGGGCTTTCACCCTTCCCTGCCTCCACAAATATCTGTCTCTTATCAAAGAGTTGGCCCCAAAAAATGTATCACAGAATGATTTAGGTTGGAAAAGACCTCCAAGATCCTTCCCTGGACACACTCCAGCCTCTCCATGTCAGTTTAGCTGTGAGGAGCCCAGAACTGGATGCAGGATTTGAGGTGTGGCCTCATCAGTGCCCAGCACAGGTGACAGTCACTGCCCTGGTCTTGCTGGCCCCATTATTCCTGATCCAGGCCCAGTGCCCTTGGCCTTCTCAGCCACCAGCACCTCCAGCTCCTTTTCCTCTGGGCAACTTTCCATGAAAATCTTGGTGCTGAGGTTTTCTCCCATTTATTTCTCCTTTTCTGTTAATCCATTGGTAGTTATACATATTTTTATGGGAATTATACATATTATGGAAACTTCATTTGTTCTGAAGCATAGTAATAATCTGCTAATATTCTCCTGGAAAATTAATCACCCACAAGCAAATACCTCTAGCCTCTCTGTTCACAAGTCAAGGGTAAATGGCACACAAAATTTGTATTCCAGGACCACATGGCCAGTTCCATGTTCATCACACAATTCCAAATCTGTTTGGGCTCCTAATGACAAAAAATTTCTCACTGGAAAAATTGCATGGAATACGGCTTTAAAGATCCCAATCACTGTGGAAAGTAAAATAGATCTCAGGCCAGACAGTTGCAATTTATTGAAATAAAGTAAGTGATACAGAAATCATTCAACTGCTGTGCCATAGGACCTCCCCTATTTCTTTTCCATGGAGAGAGAAGACACACACCATTTTTCTACACATGGTTTCAAAACTATGCTCTGAAGATCAGTTTGACCAAGTGATGCAGGGCTTCAAATCTTTTAGGGCACATGGCCTTTGTATCATGGTCAGTGAGTGCCCCTGCAATAAGGGCTGCTCAGAGCTGCCAAGGACCAGAAAACTGAGATATTATCACTGTCAGTTCCCATAATTTCATAAATGTTAGACTAAATCAAGGAGAAACCCTTCCACCAAATACTTGAGTGGAAATTGAGGGTTTCCTTCAATGAGCAATGCCTCACAAGGAGAAGGAAACAATTCCAAGCTCCAAAGTACTTTAAAGAGTGTAAATTAAGGTGCCTTTCCTCACATAATGCTCCTCTGGGGCTGAGCAGAGAGAGGATGGACCTTCCTGTAGCACCATCCACTGTTTCTGCCACTTGGCCTTAATTCTTGGCTGCTTGTGACAGGAAAATGAGCATTCATAGTGTTGAGGAGCATTCAAGATGTAAAATAAAGAAAAGTATTTTAAAGAAGCTTTCTGGTCTCTTCTGTCCACTGTGAAATGAATTTTAAATTGCCCCTTGAGCAAATAAGTTATTTTTACATACATGGGAATAGAAAGGTGAGGGAAAAAAGAGGCTTATGCTGAAACAGTGGCACTAAAATGAATGTACTGAAAACACACACACTTGTACCTTTCATCTTAACATCAAAAAAAGAATAGTGCTAGCATACAAGCCAGCTGGACAATTTGGGGTCTTTTCTATTAGCTCAACCACATTTCTTGTCTTAAAAGTAATTGTTATCTGGGTTCTGATAGCATTTGGTGTGCAGACTTATGTTTCTGGAATGTTTCTAAAACCCAGCTTCCCGTGGCCTTTCAGAAATATGTTTTCCAATCAGATATATTCAGGTAACAATGAACACTCAAGCTCCAACTCCTTGAGCAGCAGTACCCAAGTGCTAGGGAACTGGAATATGGTGCAGTTGGATGAGACAAACCTTGCAGATCCCTTCTAACTGAAAATATTCTGGTTTTAAACAGCATCCATGCAACAGCAGGATGGTCCATGGTCACAGTAGACTCCTGGGAAATAATGACAGGAGTTCTGTCCCTACAAAGCCAGGGACATGGAGAGCAGCCTTTCCTTAGGCACACACTTCTCATCCAGCACTGAAGCATTTAATTGGTAATGAGCTGCCATTTCTCACCACAGTGACTCCAGCTGATGGTGCCAAGCACACCAAGGAGGTGAGGTGGTTCCTCTTCCTCTGAAGAAACAAGAAACAAACCCTTTCCCTCTCACACTGACTCCTAGACAGCTGTGCCCCCTCCACACTGACAGAAATGCAGAGAAACCTTCACTTCCTGCCACACAAGCACAATTATGGGACAGAGCAGCTGGCAAGAGATGGCTCCTGTGGAGGAAGACTCCCATGACAGGCTAAAGCCCCAGGCTTTGGTTCCTGGAAGCCACCTCCAGACGTGCTTCCCATCTCCCAGCTCACACAGTCAGTGCCTGTCCCCTGACCCACAGACCGTGCCTGTGCAAGAGGCCCCACACTTGGGATTTACTCCTTGGCATGGTTCCTTCACCAACTGCCCTGAAAAACCTGGATTTCCAGCAGCACTTGGCAACCCTCAAAACACCATTAGCACCATCAGGTCCTCTTATGACAAATATTTAAAAGCTAAGAAACGTTTAGGCAGTGTCCTGGGGTGTGCTCAGTGTGAAATGCCAGCCTGGGCAATTCCAAGAGTGCCCAGAGCAGCCCAGGTTCCTTTACTGACAGGCTCTCACACATTTCCACCCCAGGCAGAAGTGTGTCCACAGGGTATAACTCACCTCCTGAAAACTCTCTTTCAGATCTGATATCTGCCAATTGAGAGATTTCATTATTCAAAACAACAAGCTTAAAGAGGTAGAAGGCAGGGGAATAATTCTGAATCAGGAGTATGAAGTTACTGCCACAAATGAAAGGTCATTTCACCAATTATCTCCTGCACATATTTTGTATTAAATCCTGCATTATTAGCTTCGCCAGGCTTTCTTCTGATTGCTATAAGGAGAACTGAATATTTATGTAGAGCAAAAGGTTAAATTAGAAGTCATTGAAAAACTATGATGATGGATTTCAGTTTAATAAGCAGTGGCATAAGGAATAAAATATATATGCATATATATAAAGTAAATATACTGTGCTTAATTGAGTGAAAAAACCTGCTTTCTTATTCTAGGTGATCTCCCACCCGTGCAAGGCAAGCAGCATCAGGGAGAGTTTGAGATTAAGCACTATCCCCTGCAGTGATTAGGCACTCCACAGCAAGGCAGTTTCAAAGAGTTTAATTTCCTTTACAATTCTGATCGATAAGCCTTTTCTAATTCCATTGTGTTAATATAAAACCACCTCCACTTCCAGATTTTGATACAGAACAGAAG
Organism: Polioptila caerulea; assembly: GCA_013397295.1. Lineage (NCBI taxonomy): Eukaryota > Metazoa > Chordata > Aves > Passeriformes > Certhiidae > Polioptila > Polioptila caerulea. Next base: position 290,058 of record VYXF01011782.1, on the reverse strand, counting down.
CCACATTCCAAGCAAGCTTTTATTTGACATTTTTTCCCTCTCCCCTTCCCCATGTCTTTCAGGGCATGTCCCTGATTTTGCAGAGGAGCTGGAGGGCCCCAGGCCCCCGCTCACCTGTGACTGATGGGGCTGGGTGGGGGCCAGGCTGGAGCCCAGGCACAAAGCCCGTGGGCTGGCAGTGACAGGGACAGATGCCTCTCTGTGGCTGTGCAGATGGCACCAGCAAGGCTTCTCTGGCTCCTCCAACCAGGGGATGCCATCCCACCAAGAAGTGTCTCTGAGCAGAGATAAGAGGAGCAGGGGGGAAGCTATCAGCCTGCCTATCAAGTGGGAGAGATCTGGAGGCAGATTGAGCAGCAGAGGATAAGAAAATTCGAGTGTTCCAAAAGCAGCGATCTGGCCCAGGGGGCTGAAATCTGGGGAAGTGATAAGGAGCTGTAATAGAGTCTATCAGAAGGAGCAGCAGCCTGACACTCAGGGAAACTCACTTGGATGTCTGTACAGCAGCCCTAGGAGCAGGGGAGAGAGGGAGGAACAAATGGGAGCTCTAATGCTTGAACCAGCACTAGAAGAGGTTTTCCGGGGCAAACTCAACAGCTGAGCATCACTCACTCCGTAGGAAGAACACACACATTTCCTACGTTAAATTCCAAGTGTAATTCAATATGAAATGAGGAAAAAAGACCCAAAAAAAAGGAAAAATCAAAGCCCAAGGATGATGTCATTATTTACTATCACCAGATCTAAAGCAGAAAAGAAGCCACTGATGCACAGGGCAGAGAACTTTATCTAGGGATGTTGAGCAAGCAGCACAGAGCCACACTGACCACTTGGAATTCGATGGGATAATCTCTGGATAAACTTGCCTAACCACCTCGAGCCACCAAAAAACATAAATTTAGAGAAAAGTAGTAGAGGGGAGTTATTTCTGCTCCAGTTCTGACTATCAGGAGAAAAGAAGAGAAGCAATTGAGAATTTGACATATGGGAGTAATAAATAACACTGTGGATTAAAGCAGTCAAAAAAAAAAAAAAAAA
>VYXF01011782.1:272672-285173 GCA_013397295.1 Polioptila caerulea | reverse complement strand
AAAACAAAAACAAAAAAAAAAAGGAGCAGGGAAGGGAATCAAAAAGAAACTGGGTCATGGTGCTCTGGACACCCCAAAGCATGTTTGTATGTCTCTGTGCCACATCTTAATAGAGAAGAGCAGTCACATTCTGCTTTCTTACTTAAATGACATTTTGCATCTAAAAATCCATTTTTCAAGTAGATTTTCCTCAGTTCAGGTGCTCACAGTCACCCCGCCAGCAGAGGAGAACAAGTCCTTCTGGCTCCCTGCCCCCTCCACGTGCCAAATCTCCTCTGGTGGCACCTCAGCCACCTTCTCCTTCTCTCCCACACACAGCTCCAGCCTCTCCCTGCTCTGCAAATCCACCAGATGGGCCAGCAAAGCAAAAAGTCCCCCCAGCTCCAAAGCCAGAGCTGGCACTGAGACCCAGCCCAGCACATCCCCACCTTCACAGAGGCCACCAAGACCCCTGCCATGAGACACTGATCCACCTCGGCCAGGGACAACCCCAGCCACAAAGGACAATGAAATTCATTTATATTCTTCAAACCATCTGCCCAGAAGGGGTGAGCAATGCCCCTCCGCCCCCTCATCCTCAGGAAAACACAAGTTTGCCCATTGGAGCATGGCTCTTCACCCTAAGAGCTTCTTGAGGTAAAAATGTCATTTTATGTCACACAACTCTCTCTGACAGCTCTTTTTGGGAAGATGGCACATGCCACATGGCTGGTTAGGGAACAGGGCTAATTCTAACCCTTATTTCTCATTTGCTGGAAACATTTTGTTCCCTCCAGGGACACTATAGGCTTGCATTTCCCTGGATTGCTGATGTGTGTGGAGCAAGTAGCTGCAGTTAATGCTAAAATGGGGCAAGCTACTGGAGGGGGGCACCATTTTATTTCATAAATAAATAAATAAAATAAGTTCTTCTCAGCTTGTCTTCTTGATGAATCAACTCTCATGTTGCCTTCAGGCAAGAAATAAAGAATATTAACCAACAAACCAAGCTAACACATTTTGTGTGCTGCTTTTGGAGTGCAACCTGATAATGGATTTCCTAAATAATTCTCGCTTTTACCAGTGCCAAACCAAAAGGAGGATAAAGCCTTTTGCAGCAGCTCGTCTCACTTCTTCTGAGCATGCACAGGGATTAAAAGGGAGTAAGGACCCAAATACTGGACTTCTCTGTTCCATAAAGCCCATGGTGAAAGATTCAGCAAAACAACACAAACACCTGAAACCAAGAGTGGTGACAACAAGGAGACACTTGATGGACCTGGCTGCTGCTCCTGCAGGAGCACTCGTCCTTCCCCAAGACCCTCGTCCCCCTGGAAGCTGTGCCAGCTGCAGCTCCTCGGGGCAAGGACCAGGCCCTGCCACTGAGCAAGCCACGGGCACCCCACGGAGCTTCCCCACACCCCTGGGGCTGGGCAGGCCTCCTTGATGCCATTCCTGGGGAAATGGAACACCTCGTGCTGGGGAAAGCGATCCTTCTCGCTGGCAGCAGAGGCCCAGCCCGCGGCAGCGCCGATGCCGGGGAGAGAGTGATGGATGGAGAAGGATTGATCCTCCCAGTCCCTGTCAGGCAGCCAACTGCTGCCTCAGACAAAGAGGTCTATGTGGAATGCTACCAGGCAGCCACTCCAATCATGCCACAGCTTATAATGCCTCCCCATACCTTCCCCCTTCATTTTTAACAGCTACTTACGCGCTAAACAACCTCTTTTTCTACACATTTTGAAGACTGACAGCAGAAAAAATGTCCCTGAGGTACGGCGGCCCTATCCACCCAGCTGCCCCCAGATCACGCCCCACTTTCTCTCAGAAACATGGCCATGAAATGTCTTCAGAAAAATTCAGAGATCAGGCCAAAGAAACTCTTCCAAAGAATAGAGACAGATGGAGGGACATTTTGTGAAGCTTTCTTGTCGAGACAGCCAACAGGTAAGGAAGGAACAGGAGGGAGGATGTGCAGAGCTTTCCGAGCTCAAGTGTGCTCTGTCAAAACCCAGCTTGGACTAGACACAATGTAGTATTATTGTTGCCTTTTGGCACTATGCATGACACCGGTGAATTTATTTCATTTTTTCTTTTTTCAATCTTGACACATATTTTTCCCCTGAATTAATTCCGTGGCATGGGGAGGCAGGAGAGCAGCATCAATCCCTCCGTGAGGAGCAGGAGCACACCTCTCCTTCAGGTTCGACCCTCAAATCTCATTAATTGCAGCAGCATCCTCGGGGCCCGGTGTTTGCACACGGCGTTCCCGAAAGGAGAAGGGAGGGAGGGAGGGAGGGCAGACGAGCGCACCCCGCACGAACAGACGGCGGGGCTGCTCGAGCTGGCTCCCTTCCACCCTCTCCCCCAGAGTCCCCAGGGCAAAGCTCTGCTAACAAAAAGGGGCTCTGCAAATACCACGCGAGATAAGCACGGCAGCACACGCAGCTTTTGGCATCTGTTTATCATTAAGGATAACCTCACCTGGATGGCTGGGGAGAGGGCCCACCTGCTTTTCAAAGATAGGTTTCATCTCTTCTCTCACAGCAATCTGCCTGTGCTGAGTGATGCTTTAAAAATATACCAAGACATGGTGCTAACACTGAAGCATTTCCTTACCCAGCCGGGCAGGCATCAGATCTGCATCTCACAAAAGGCCAACATATGGTGCTGATAGCTCCCTGATTATGTCAACATTTATTAGTTAAGTAAAAATCACCAGCCTTCTTTAAAGGAAGGAGCCCAGATGCCTGCAATTAATATTTCTCCACTCCACCGAAGCAACTGTAATGCAGTTCCTAATGTCTCTACTTGAGAAGGCTCAAAACTCACAAATTATGTCATTAGGAACTGCAACGGGGTAACGAGAGGTTCGGTGTAATGCATTTTCATTAGCCGAGGCTAATTGGAGCCAAATGAGTAAAACAATGCAGCGAGGGCGATGCCACAGAAATCCTCGGGTCTTTAGGAGCCGAAAAAAAATGAGGGTAATCAGCGGTGTGTGCAGAATACAGCATGTTCAATTAATACAAACGGGAGAGCAGTCAACTGCGGCGCTCCGGCGGGCACACGCGGGAGCTGGAGGGCAGCAGATGGCTCCTGGTGCTGGGCAAACACCAGCCTGAGACAGGGAGGATGCTCGGCTCTGGGGGACACCCAAACCAACAGGATCAAGGGGTCAAAATCCTCACAGCGGGATATCTGAGCAGGAAAAGCAGCACAGAGCTGGGGGGAGATGGAGAAAGGGGAGGAGAAGGCTGCCTGCTTGCGGGGCACCCGAAAGGACAGAACGAGGGTGGAAAAAACCCACAAATTACCACAGGGGGGATATCTGAGCAGAGAAAGCAGCAGGGACCTCAGGGCGAGATGGAAAATGGGGGGAGACAGACACCTGTTTGAGGGACACACAAAAAAACCCCAGGATTGGTGGTTAAAACCCCAAAAACTGGCAGAAGAGGGGAAGCTGAGCAGATAAACCAGCATGGACCATTGGAGAGATGGAGAAGGGAGAGGAGATGGCTGCCTACGTGAGTGACACCCAAAAATCAGAATTAGGGGGTTAAAACCCCCACCAAACACCACAGGAGGGAAATCTGAGCAGGGAAAGCAGCACAGACCTTGGGAGGAGATGGAAAAGGGGAGGAGACGGCTGCCTGTCACATCAGAGGAAAGGCAGTCGTGGCAGCTCTACCCTTGGCAGCTCCAACACTTGCCACCTGCACACAGATATTTTGTGGGGGTGGATTCTCTGATCCATCCTCCTCCTCCTCCATCTTTTCATCACGTCAGTTTAATTGTTACAGTAACCACAGTAAATTGATTTTGCAATTTAGCTTTCAGACCCTTCTGAAGCGAGAATAACCAACCTTGTCTTTTGCTTCAATCTTCTTCTCAATAAGATCAAGGCTGCTGTCCCTCAATTTTCTCTTCTTTTAGAAGAGAGAATAATGATAACCTCCCTCTTCAGCATTTGCTTCTGGTCCAATGGGTGACAAAGCAAGAATTTTTTATTTTTTTTAGTCCCATTAGGCAAATCCCCTCTTTTTTAATATTATGCTTTGGGACTTAAGGCTTTAGGGATGATGATATTTTGTAGCTCAAAAGTCATAAAATGCCTATGCTTTTTCAAGTTACTGGCATTTTTATGCAATTCTTGATACACTTTTTTTTTTTGCCTTTCCCAAAGAGGAATTGCCAATAAACCAATTATTGTTCTCCAAGTAAAAAGCTAAAAGGCTCACATACCTGTAAATATTGAATTTTACTGTACAAATCCTACTGAAATTAAGCAAATTATATGAAAGCTTAGTAAGCTATCCATCACTCACAGCCACAGATACCCTGCCTCTTTTTCATATTCTGGAAAACAATAATAAAGTTCTGCATCCATTAATAAAATTGCAATTTCATGATCAAGTCTGCACTGACTCCCCTTGTCTTTCATCACTTCCCATCAATAAATGATGCTCTGTGACTTAAGCACTGTATGATAAACATGTTTTCAGTCAATGACCACTTTTATCTTGAAGCAATTAATTAATTTTTGTTTTAGCATTTGATACAGAGGTTTAGATTGGGGGTTGGTCTTAATGCCAAGATTCCCCTCCCTCCTGATTCTCTCTCAGAAAAAAAAATAGCTTTCACACTGAAGAAATGTGAGGGGAAAGACAGAAGTTAAACATGAGGAAGGTCAAAAAGCTTTATCATGGTGAAAGTGAAGATGAGGCAGCATTTCCTTTTGTGCCCTACTACACTGATTGTGTCTGAAGATTAGGACAGACAGCAAACTACACAGGAGCTGTCCATGCAACAGAGCCAGAATTAAAAAATACCCAAATATACGAGATGGCCCACCAGGAGTAGTTTAGGAAAGAATTAAATAGAAAAGCAAAAGGTTAAACCAATTATGGGTCTAAGCACTGCAAAATTACTGATGAGCAGCTGAACATTCATATCCAGGAGCTGTTAAAATATGCTCCAAGTTCCTGAAGTTTACCTAGACATTTTCCTCTCAGCTTGGTTTGTTGGTCCCAGAAATCCATCTATGTATATCAAATCAAAAAACCAGAGTTCCTACTGCAAAACCAAACAGCCCTAACCCTGCAACAAATTTTTAATAGAGGCCTGGGGCTGCATCATCCTTTAAAGCCCAAGAAGAGGACAATTTCAGACCCTGCTAATGCCAAATCCAGAACAAATACATGAAACTCACTGAAAAGAAAAAAAAAAAGCTGCAAAAATGAATCCAAGTAATCCAAGTTTAACAGGCAGCAGTTACTGGTATTATTTTATTTATTCTGCATCAGCCTGATTGTGCTGACAGACATTCATTTTTTGCTGTCCTGTGTAATTGAGATAGAATGAGCTATAAGGGAGACTGTGCAAATAACCTGAAATAAGTGAAACTGCAGGTCTGGGCTGACCAAGATTGCTGGCAGTACAGACAGACAGTGATCAGCTCCTTGGATCCCTTACAGATGCTACAAAAGAAGTTTGACTCAGGTTTAAATTGTTATTTTTTCAGAGAAAAACACATTCCAGGGATATTTCCCTGTGAAATACTGGAGAGGAAAAAAAAGCAGATTACTGACGTCCATGCAATTTTTTTTTTAAGTCTTAAAATTCTGCTCCAAAATAATTCTGCTCCCTTCCTCCCTCAGTGATATATGACAAGGAGAAAGGAAGAATATACAGGTCCAAGAGGATATTCAATAACTGTTTATAAACATAGAGAAGAATCTGGGAGGATAGGACAAAAACCACAACACTTCTTTGAGATTAAATCCTGGTTCCTCTTAAAACAGTGGGGAAACCTTCAGGAAGTCTAGAGATTTGCCTCTTCTTCTTTTATATATTCCTCCCTGCATTTTCATGTAACTAAACATTAAAAAGTTTAAAAGAAAAAAATCCTGAAGCATTCCTATAAAAGAGCCCTCCCCAAAAGAAAAAAAACCTCAAACCCACACTCAGTAAAAATAGTATTTCCCCCAAAATAGCATGACTATGTAAAAAAAAATGCCTGTGTGAATACTTTGATGTGGAAAAACTCTGGTGACATTTATTTCCATTTTAGAAATTAATCAGGATGAGTCTTTCTATTAATAAATATATATTTTGAGGTAAGAATCATTTTCTAGAAGATGGTAGGAAAAACACAACTCTAAAGGTGTGATTCCCAAGCACAGCATCCAAACCACCTTCCAAGTCAAATCCTACAGATTTTGCTATTTTAGCAGTACTTTGCTTCCACATAAAAGAGTGGGAGAAAAGACAGGGGGATGGTCAGCAAGAATAAACTGCAGATTTTTCAGCACATATTTGTAAACACACGATACTAAAATATCTCAGTTAAGTCCCTACAAGGAAAGTCCTAAAGGATCTGCTGAAGGTCAGGAGCCAGGTAGATATCAGCCACAGAAGCAACTGGCACAAACAGAACACAAACAATTCAGGTTTTCCAGACAAACAGACCCTGTTTTCCCTCCTGACAGGGAAAAGTGTGCTCTGTGTAAAACCTGGTTCAGCTTTGACTATGTAGGTCAGAGTATGTAGGGCAGGCAACTTGTGGGACACCAGAGGTGCCACTACACGGCCTACCTGCAGCAACCCATTTTTCCAGCAGCCAGCCCATCCCAAAGGTTTCTCTGACAGATTGCTTAGGTTAAGCTCCTGCACCCCAGCTCACCTCAGTGTTCATGTTTGGGCATCAGAGCCCAAATGCTCCCTGCTTCCCACCAGCCCAGCATCTCTGGTTTTGTCCTTGCCCTATATTGTCTTTGGTAGGGAGGGAAAAGGAAATAGTGGCTTTCCAAGACAATAACAGGAGAAGGCACAGTAATTGAAAATTACTCTCTCAGGCTTGGGTATCAGCCATAGAAACAAGAGCTAAACTGGTGACCTTCCCATCAATAGTAGCTAGAACAGGGGTCTTGTATTATTATTATGTTGTTCCTTGAAAAAATAAAGCTCAGAACGTTACTGCTAAACCCTCAGAGCCTGGTGTCACTGCATAACAGAAGAGTATTTGATGTTCCATTTCACAACATCAGCACTTCAAGGGGACAAAACCATCCATGAGAGTTTCCACTGCACCACAGACAGAGAAACCCACTAGACACTTCCCAGTTTTGTCTCGGAGTCAAATAAAATGAAGATGGTTCAGCTGGTGTTTATTGGCCAGACTCTCAGCTGAGGGTTCCCCTCTGCAGGGCCCAGCTGAGCAGTTCAGCAGGACACCAGAGAGTGCTGCTCCGCAGATGCTCTTTATTTGCTCTTTATTTGCAGCCTTTCTGCCATGACAGGATATCTCAGGCTTTTGGGATTCTTCCTTGGCCAGTGGACACACAGACCCAAGGGCTGGTCCCTAACAAGGAGGTTTAGGAGGCTCCCAATGTCCTTGTTGTGGTCATCACTAAAGAGTCCTAAATCTGTAATTTCCAAAGAGGAGCATTTATTCTCTCTCTCCACTCCCTGAAAATTACATCAATCTTTCACCTTTACACACCCCAAAAGAAAAACAGCTCTGCCACATCCCTTCTGAAAACTCTGTTATCCACAGTTCATTGCTTTGCTTTGCCATATTTAGGATTTTCTCCCAGAGAATCAGGTTTTCTTCAGGGGCAGGGGGAGAACCTCAATCACCAGGATATCTCAAACACACTTCTTTCCTTTCACAGCTCTTTGGAATCAGACAAGGAAGCAGTGCTGCTGACATCACAGGCATGAAGAAAGCCTGAACAGAAAGTCACAGGCAGGAGCAAAGATTGGGGTTTTTTCTCCCCTCGTTGCCACTGAAGTGCTGATGAAGTTGCACATCATTCCTGTGCTTTAAACATTAAGGTAGCAGGTAAATGTCAGCATGGTTCCTAACTGCCCTGTTAGCATGCAAGCTTCGACTCTGATTTCTCTTTTAAAACAAGAAGTGATTCTCTGTCCTGCCCGTGTTTAAAAAGGAGATTGATTTGCTCTTGAGCAATACCACTTGTAATTAACAGTCACACAGAGAGTAGATAAACCAAGGGATGGGAGCAGGAGAGAGAACAGAACACCAGGACTTTTTCAAGACACTTTTCAGAGACCAGACATGAGGCACTGCAGCTTTTCAGAAGGATCACCACCTGTGTTAAAGCACTAACACAAACAGAGGCTATATTCATTTCCAAAAAAAGGCAGATAACAAAACAAAATGCCTCACATTGATCAACATTAAATAATTTCAGAACACCTTAGCTCAGGCCCACGAGCCTCCCAAACACAGGAACACAAAAGCTGCCACAGCTGTTGATCATCAGGTCTCTTCACTATGAAAATCAGGCCAGCAAGGAGTAACTCCATCCAACACCATCACCAGATTTTCACTTCTGCTCCAATACCCCACCACAAACAAACTCAAGTTCTAAACATGACCACACAGACTCCTTCTAGCAATGATTTCTCTCTCCCTGGCCATCACTGCTATTATCATGGCAGTTCTGGACACCTGAAAGACCAACTCACACAGACTGTGGGGATGGCCATTAGGGCACACAAAAATGTTCTCATCAGCTGCTGCTTTCCCCAAATCTCTGTATTCAACTCCCACAAACCATGGGGGATGAGATTTTTATACCACCTGAAGTGAGACACGTGCCCCAAGACAGGGCTGTTTGAGGGTTCTTGCAATGCTCTTTTTCTTTGCTATTCCACCTAAAACGGCTCTAAAACATTACAGAAACGAGAGAGAAACTTTCACCAACCTTTTCTGCACCAGGGTAGGGGGCACACCAAACTCCTGCTGGGGAAAGGGCTCCACTCAACCAGGAAATCTTCTAAAAGTTCCTCAGAGTAAAATCCCTGTCTGCTCCAGAAAAGAGGAAAAGCCTAAAGTTCCTTGCTGCCTAATTTTTATACTGCACTGCCATCAGCCCTTGCTGTTGACCACTCAGCTGTGATTAATCACCCCTGATTCATGAACCAGGACACTCCACAAAGCACCAATTAGTAGATTAGTATATACACATGACTTTGCCACCTCAGCAGTGCTTAACCAACGTTACCTAATCAGGGGCTCTTCAACTGCCTTCACCTGGCTCCCTCCTATCTCCCTCCTATCTCCTTCCCCTCCTCTCCTTTGCTTGCAGGGAAGCTCTTTCCTCTCCCAGCTGTGAAAAATCTGTATTCTGCCCTACCCGCACCTTGCTCTCTCCCTCATCTTCTCTTTCCCTCTTTTCACCCTCAGGCATCCTTGTTCCTATTAAACACCCCAGATGGAGCAGCTGGAAGATGCCTAAATATCCTAATGAACAGTGAGATGCAGCAAAAGAGATATTTAAGCCTTCACAAGGAGGTGAACAGCACGGAGGGAAGGAAATGTGAGTGACAGAAATAGGGTAAGGCATGTTTGCCTAAAAATTAGGATAGCAGAGAGCTCCAAAAAGCAGGGAATAAGCAGGAAAGAGGAAAAGAACCAAGCCCATTAACATTTGTCTTTCCTTATCAAGAAGGTTTCAGGTGTGGTGAGTTCTCTTGTTGCAAGCTGCCTGTGGAGACAGCACCATGTAAGGCTGCAGGAAAGAGCAGAAGCTGATGCTGACAGACATTTAAAATGCACTGAAATTCAATAGCTCTGGTTTCATTCCCCATAAATTTCCAGATATCCACAGAATTGAAGCGAGATGTGAATAAAATTCACTTTGCATTCCATTAAGAAGAAAGGAAAATGATATCATAAATACCAAAGTTTCAAAATAAGTCTTCTTCTCTCTGTTTAGGATGACATAAAAAAAAATTACAATAGAAATTCCAAGGACAATAAATAATTTCATTTGAAGTCAATGTGTGCACAAACTCACATTGTAATACTTCATGGAATGCTGGAATAGTTTGGGTGAAAAGTGAAAGTTCACCCAGTTTCACCCCCTGCCATAGACAGGGACACCTTCCACTACCCCAGATTGCTCCAAGCCCAAATGTCCAGCCTGGCCTTGGACACTGCCAGGGATCCAGGGGCAGCCACAGCTGCTCTGGGCACCCTGTGCCAGGGCCTGCCCACCCTCACAATCAAGAATTTCTTCCTAATATCCCACCTAAATCTCTCTTCTTTTCGTTTAANAAAAAAAAATTACAATAGAAATTCCAAGGACAATAAATAATTTCATTTGAAGTCAATGTGTGCACAAACTCACATTGTAATACTTCAATACAGCTGCTCTGGGCACCCTGTGCCAGGGCCTGCCCACCCTCACAGTCAAGAATTTCTTCCTAATATCCCACCTAAATCTCTCTTCTTTTCGTTTAAAACCATTTCCCCTTGTCTTATCACTGTCTGCCCATGCAAAAGTCAATCTCCCTTTTTTCCAAAAGCCCTCTTTAGGCACTGCAAGGGCCCTGATGTCCTCCTGTCTCCAATTCCCAAAGCTCAGGTGCAGCACCTTGCACTTCTTTATCACCTTCACTAATTCATGAATAAATTTTAAAGCAACCATTTGAAAGTTTCTAAGGAAACAGAAGTTCTCAAAAGGCCTTTCAAGCAAGATGATGAGGAAACTGTGCTGCAACAGCTCCAGCCTGATAACCAGATGGAAATGGCTGTACAACAAAAGACAGAGATCCATAGAGGAAAGGTTCAGCTGGTGATACCAGATCCCCAGAATCTCCGAGCAGGTTCTGAAGGGGTGGATCACTCTTAGTTTCACACTTGCTCATGCTGCAATAGTTCTGCACTGTCAGGTGCACTGTGAGAGTCCACCACGGACTGGATTTCTTCCCCTGAGACATAACTTGCCTTTTCCAAGGAAATTTCAAGGTTCCTGTGAGATGTTGTAGACATCAGACACCTCGGGTGGGAATTTACAATATTCTTTTGGTGGTCAGTGCCTGATTGTCTGGCTTGGGGTAAGAAAGGTGAGACCAAGACCAATCATAAAAGCATGATTTGATTTCCTAGAAAAATCTGGGAATTTGCCGTGGGCCAATCTCCAAATACAGTCACAGTGCAGACAGGGACTGCACCACAGAGCAGCACCTGCCTCGTTTGCACATTGCAATGCTGATTAAAAACCAACGTGTAGGATGGCCATGCAAGGAGTTACTCTTGTTTTGCTGGTGATAGGGAACAAAAAAAGCATTGTGGTAAAAGGGGCTCAATAAATTACGTGCAGCAGAGTTAATGCAGGTGTGCTTTCTTGGCCATGGAGCAGGCAAGGGACTCAAGAAGTGACTCCGAGGCAGGGAAATTTGAGACCAGCGGTGCTGCCTTCAGCAGAAAACTGATTATTTGGAATTAATGTTAATAAATCTAGCTCTGTTTCCCTGTACCCACTCCCCCTTCTCCCAGCCCTGCCACAAAGACTCCCTGCACGCTGCTGGCCGATTACAGTGCCCAGCACAACACAAACCCCTTCCCCTCCCTTTGCGTCACCTATTTCCACTGATACAGAACCTCTGTGTGTCTTGCCGTGGCTGACATGCCAGCCAGAGCCGGCAATCTTCACTTGGCAGCAATTTCCATGTGAAAGGGGTATTTCCAAGAAAGCCTGTGGGCCGGAGCCAAGGTAAAAGCTCCTCGCTCTCTCCAGCAAATGCTGCTTTTCCAGTGTGAAACTGTTGAGCCACTGCCCTCCGAGCCACTGTTCCCATGGATTTGTCCCAGGTTGGAGCCTGTCATCGTCCCAGCAGGAGTAGGAAGAGGGTTTTTCAGTGGGATGGGGATCGCCAACAGCACAGACATTGTTCCTTCACAAAGGAAACAAACTTGAGCCCGAGGTTTTGGCTGGCAACACATCCCTAATGCAAACAGCCTCGGTTCTATTGCTCCGGGAAGGGTGACTGGGCCTAGCAGGGAGAGGAATAACCCCAGGCAAGGGCTGACAGCTAAATCCAGGTCATTGAAACGAGAAGCAAAGTACACATTTTTAACAGCTACCCCCTGAAATGAACTGCCGGGGGGGCGAAGCTGGGCGTTCAGGTTTTGTTTAAATGTTTCAGCTCAAGATTGGGGTGCCCCTTCTGCATCACAAGTTATTGCAGACCTGAGCGAGCCTTGCCGAGCTGCAAACACCCTTGCACTGTAAAAGAAAGGAGCTTTGTAGAGACAAGGTTTCAGCGAGAAGGAAATGACCGATATCGGTACCGCCGCCCTTCCAGCTCGAGCCATGAGCTGGACTTGTCTTGCCCACGGCGTCCCTCTGGGGGGGAAGCGGGCATTGGTGTCGGGAATGCCCTCACACTGCAGCTTTACTGGCGGTCCCAAGCCCTTCCAGTCACCGCAGCACCAAAATTCCTCTCTTGGCTTTCATCATGGCATCCACGAGCGTCACCATCAGCTTCCCTGCCGCCTCCTCAGCGTGCCCGATGCCTGCTGCTCGAGGAACGATGGCCGGACCCCAGGGAAATCCCACCCAGCTCCCGGACTCCAGGCCAAAGCCGTGGGGTTTCAGTCAGCAAACCTGACGGTGGGGGCCACCCGCTCCCTGCGGGACCTCTTCCCGCTCTACGTGAAGCGAGGCAGGGGAGGAGGGCACTGCCCGCCCCGGCCCCCGCGCA
>VYXF01011782.1:257427-268615 GCA_013397295.1 Polioptila caerulea | reverse complement strand
CACTTTGCCAGGTCTGAGTTGTGTCTGCAGACTGTACAACCTCCTGACACAAAACAAAGCTTAAAAACAAACAAACAAACAACAGAAGAAAAACAAACCCTACCATGCTTCTCCTACACGTTATGGATTCCAACCCTGTCTCACGTGTCAATCCAAAAGAATGAAAAAAGCCACAGGGAAGGAAGAGCTGGGAACTGTTCTTTTCCCTGATTTCTCAGAATGAAGGTCCCAAGTGCTTGCTGGAGTTTTTTATATGATTGTAGGTTCTCCTCATGTGTCTGCCACCAGCAGACCAAACTCCCTGGCCCCTGCCTTTCCCCAGGGCTCAGAGCAGAGGGGACATTCCCTCGCCCTCAGGTGTCCCCTCACAATTATTCTGCCACTTTGTTTCCTTCAGGACATTCAGAGTGACCAACACACTGAACAAGCAACCTGCCCTAAATGCAAACAGAAAACATCCATTTTTCTGCTCAGGAATGGGAACAGAGCTTCTTGTTCCATCCCAAATCCTTCCTTCAAGGAAATACAGAGCTAATGCTGCTGTCAGAGATGCATCACCAGCCCCTAGATAAAGTTTTGTGAATAACTCTTTGGGGATGGCACAAAATTAGAAAAAGAAAGTGACTTGATCCATGTGAATTGTTATTTCAGCTGAGAATGAAAAGGGACACCCCCCTGTACATTAAATAGAAGAACAAATGCATAGAGGTGCAACACACAAGCAAGGCAGCAATCCGCAGCATTGCTCCAAGAGACAACTTCCTTTCCTTTCTACCCACCTCAGGTTTTGGGACACACAACAGGATTTAAAATGGGGGGGTGAGGGGGGAAAACGAGAGAGAAAAAAAAAGAAGGCAGCAATAAGGGCCCTAATGAGCTTGCAGTATTCAACCTGGCATTGTTGCTCGAGGATATTTCCTAGTGTGCACTCAAAATACTGACAAGATGTTCTCTCAAGAGGCCAAAACAGCTTTACTGGCACCTGAGAAAAATCAAGGAAGTTTGGCAAAAGGTTCACCACAACATCCAGTCTACATAAAACACTTCTCAGAGTATTAACTTGGCCCACTCAGCTTAGAAAACTTTAAGTCCATTTGATGTTATGTTACTCCAAATGCTCCAAGAAAGGGGAATTACAAGAGGAAGAAAGAGAGAGACAAGAAGACAGAAAATACATAGAAAAGCCCATAAGCCACATACACATTCAAAGAATACAAGATTTTGAAATTAAAACATCCTGAATACCATTCAGGAGGACACAATTCATCAGATAACCTGCAGAGGGCAAAGTACATCACAAAAAAAGTAGTTACAAATACATATCCAGTCCAGCAGCCCTTCCCTTTTGACCTGGGATCTGGAGCCATACTTTTCTGGCTCAATTTTCCTTCTGTTTAAAAACTGGAATACTACAAAAAGCATATCTACAGACAGTAGATCCAGGATTTCCCAGGTTAAAAATAGACATTGAAGGTGTTTTTGATCAAAATCCCAATTGCTGGGACTTCCAGCAGCACCATTTTCCTTTTCACTCTGAAAAATGTTAGGGATTTTCCAATATGGACTGTGTTACTATCTTGTGGGGACACTGAGAGCAGAAGGAATCTGTAAGTGAAGTGCAGAGCTCAGAATTTCAAAGTGAAAAGGGTGAGAACTAAAAGATAAAAGAAGTTAAGCTAATTTAAAGCCCATTCCCTAATTTGTAATGCTCTACTTACTGCGAGCAGATATGGAAATACAAAGGCTCTGCTGCTCTCCAGCCCTGCCCAGGATGCAGGAGGCCAGGGGAAGCACACAGGGTAGAACATGTGCCTTCTGATGAGAAGCCCAGATTTAGGGCACTCCGAGGGAATTAGAAACAAGGAACTGTCCCAGGTAACTGCACCACCTCCATGCAACTGAAACATGGCACAGTTACTAATGAAACTTGCACATTTAGAGGATGCTCTTGGCTTCCAGGAGAAATCCCAGCTGATATCACGCCAGCAAGAGGCAGGACACGTGTGCTCAGCAGCCTCCCACATGTGGAGCCACAAGTCCCACAAACACAGTTTAGGATAAGCAGACATTTTCACCTCTTCCCAGGAGTGGAGGACAGGGTGGGTGGTCTTTTCCAAAGGGCTGCAGAGCTGTCTCCTTGTGTCACAGGACCACTGGAAGGGCTCATCCACACACCAGCTTTTCCCCATGGAGCCCACAGCCAGATATTTTCCACGGCAGGGTTTAAAAAAATCCTATCCATCATGCTTAGCAGTGTCAGCCTGCTGCCAAAGTTTGTCAGCTATAGCCTGGAAGCATCCAACTTTTTTAGGTTGGAATCCAAGCCCTCTGCTCCATATGCAAAAGCTTTAGGGCAAACACAGTGTTTGCACTCACAGTGTAAAATTTCTTGTGGGTGGTTTTCTCCCCGATGCAAAAATTCTTAACAGTGTTTGAATTAGGATGTTTTTAACATGTTCATTTGATCATCTAGAGATTTTATTGTCACCACTGACACTGCTCATGTGTCCCAGCCAGCTGTGAAGGGGTGGCATCCTGGGCTGAAGCAGGAGCTGCCTCGCCAGTGACAAACCAGCCCTCCTGGCAGATCCAGAACACAATCCCAGTCTGGGTCAATAACGTGGAAGACCAACCAGCACTGAAATTCAGCTCACCCGGGGAAGAATTTGCCCTTCTGTTGGTCTAAAAGCCTTTGTCCTTGCTGTTAACCCCTCACTGAGCTGGAAGGAAACTGCCTGATGCTCTCCTGCCTCCAGCAGAGTCCTTGCCTGTTGTATCTGGAGGAAGCAGCTGCTGGAGACAGCTGGAAGGAGACTTTTATGATTATTACAGTAGCTGCAAAGTCATCTGTGCCGTGATAGCACTCGGATACTTACCAGTTTCTGTGAGCAGCACAAGTTTCAATGTAGAAATGGGGCTGCAGGCAGTCAGGGGAACCCACAGCACCCCAGCCCAGCCACGTTTCCAGAGAGGGGCAGCTGCAACCCCCTGGAAGATGCAGGAGACATTGTTGGGAGCTCATGGTTTGATCCCTGTCAGGATGCCACCGATGTGACAAAACAGAAAATTGAATTGTAAACAGAAAATGCTGAGATCCTTTTAGTGTCACGAGATGTATTTCTAATGGAGGCATTTAAAGAGTTTGTGTCTCATAAGATGATGTTTCTAATTTCAGAGGAAAAAAATGACTGCTCATCTGAGCCTCTCAGATGCACATCAGCCAGCAAGTAATTGAAGACAAAGTGTTTTTCTGTAATAAACCTTCATAATGAAGCACCAGAGGAAAATCCTAAAGTTCAACTCCATACATCACGCTAATCTGCAGAATGGGATTTTCCTACCACTAATCTTGTTAGAGCTGGGGCACTGTGCAAATATATCTAAACACATAATTACTGAAGAGATATTAAACGGATCGATTTATTTCAATAAAACATGCAAACTCTGAGGAGAATTCATTAATACTCAGAATTCAGCCAGGCAATAAATAACACTAATGAACTGAGAAAAAGGAATAGATGAACAAGCACTGACATGATGTCTTATGCTTATTGCTGTTAAAGAGGAGCTGACAATTACTCCATTTGAAATATAAATCCTGCTAGGGAAATGCTAGAAAGTGAGTGAAAGACTTGTTAAAAATACGTATGTCCATATATATACACACATTTTAAGAAGGCATTAGGATGAACACTAATTTAATTTCATCCTAAGGAGGCCATATTACCATTTTCATCACCCTTAAGCTGTGTTTACATTAGCAAACAGTGCTGTGCAACAGGAGCATGAAACAGCTGTTGCTGAGATGCTGCCAGCACAGCATCCCTAAACGTGCTGAGGGTTTGCTGCCAGCCAGCTCCAGGGTGGTCCTGAGTGCCTCACAGAGAGCAGGCTGCCCTGGCCACAGGGCTGAGGGTCTGCCTGGTCCCTTTTGTCCCCAGGGAACCAACTCCAGGGTGAACACTCCGTGATGTGGATCAGATCACAGCGACTGTGGGTGTGGCTGCAAACAGAGCATTTCCTCAAAAGCAGCCTCCTGACTGGCACGGAGATGTTTCCTGCAGCAGCAGCACTCAGGGCACTGTAAAGGGCTCACCCTGGGACAAAAGAGCCAGACAGAGCAGAGACCTCGGTGCAACACTCACCCACACAACCCCAGTGACATCCAGGGGTATCTAAAAGAGCCTTTTCAGCAAGGGCTCTGAGAGCTTGTGAGACAGAACCCAAGAACGTGTTTTTCCTTGTGCTTGGGAGGTTCTGCGATTTGCCAAGAGGAAAAAATCCAAACATTTGGTTTGATATTTTGGAATTATAACATGGTATTGCAACAGCACACTTGGGACTTACCCAGGCTGCTTCAGAGGACACTTGCAGTGATTTTCTACAGGCTCCTGAAACAGCAGAAAGACACTTTCTTCTTTCTTTCCTGAGGGGCTGAGGTGTGTCCAGAGAAGGGAACAGAGCTGGGGAAGGGTCTGGGGCACAAGTCTGATGTGGAGCAGCTGAGGGATCTGGGGTTGTTTAGCCAGAAGACAGCTCAGGGGGACATTATCACTCTATAGCTGCCTTAAAGGAGCTCAGGTCAGGGATCATTCTCTTTTCCCAGGGAAAGGACATGAAGAGAGGAAATGGTCTTGAGTTGTGCCAGGGGAGGCTTAGATCAGATATTCTGAGGAACTTCTTCACTGCAAGGGTGGTCAGGCACTGGAACAGGCTGCTCAGGGAACTGAGGGAACTGCCAGCCCTGGAAGTGTCCACCAAGGTGTGGATGTGGCACCTGCAAGTTTTACTCAGTCCCACAGTTCTTATGGCAAAGGAGGTGCTGCCACCTCTCCTGGAGGAAGATCCACTCTATTCACTCATTTCTGACCTGAAAGCTGCTCCTGTCCATTATTTGGGACAAGAGACTTCAGCAGCTGAGGAGGAAGAAAGCTCAGCTATCAAAGAAGAGCCTGTTTTGTTAAATCATGGTCAAGTTATTAAAAATCACCATTTCCCTTCAATAGTCTTACGTGGGAAAATGCTGGCAAGGCACCCAAACCTCATCTAGATAAGCAGCTCAGGCTTATACTGGGTATAAAATGAGTGATTTATGGCAGCACGTACAACATGATGGTATTTCCCTTCCAATTTATCTCAGAGGGCAGTGAAGAGGTGGCTGTGCAGGAATTACACATCCCTTGCCCCCTCCAGCAGATGCCTCTCTGCACAAACAACACTTCCACAAAAATCTCTGCTTTGCTCTAAGCCACTAAGTCCCCAAAGAGTTTCTGTGAAGGCAATTACTACTGGCAAAAAGTCCAATAAATGCTGTATTTTTGTCATTTCTTTGAGTTTATCTTGGAAAGACAGAAGGTTTCTTAGTTTTCATTCTGCTGAGGGATCCCCTTCAAGTCCTCCTTTAGATCAAGGCAAGGGAAGACCTGGCAATTTTTGGGCATTTTGTTGCCAGCAAGGAGTGGGATAAAAGAAGCCTGTTCTGCATCACCTCCTCAGGACTGCAGCTCCAGGCAAGTGATGAATCTGCCACCAGATGTCACCCGGAGGCCACTGCTGTGCCTGCTGAGACTCCAGCAAGCCCCTGGATTTCCTGCAGGCAGCAGGGATGGTCACAGCACTGCCATCACTCCTGCAGTCACACCCACATTTAACTTCAGATTTCTACTTTGTGCCCTTAGAAAAGAGAAGAAGGAGTACGTCTCCAAAATGCTTTGAGAACTGAAGCACATTGCAAGAGCTAAAAGCAAAATGCTATGGTTGTGGGGATCTTTACCAGAGGCCTCTATTTCTCCTTTAACAGGATTTTATCACCTTGCAGAGTTTGCCCTTATCTAACTCTTAAGGGAAAAAGAACAAGCTGCTGAGACAGATAATGGCTGGCAATACAGGGAGCAGCAGAAGCACCTTGTGACAAGGGAACATAAAAGACTTCCTGTCATAATAAAGGGAATTATAACAGGGAAAAACCAACCAGCAGAATAAAAAATGATAAAGTCTAAACAGATGGAGACTATTAGACACCTTTTACAAGGTGAATACACTTAAAAACTTCATTTCATGGGGAGCATCCAAAGAAAGCACAGAGGGACACAATTTCCACTGTTTAACATTCAGAAAGTTCCACATGCTTTGCCACAAATCAGAATTTTGCTTTTTATCAAGTCATTTACCAGAGAGAGATCTAGAAAGCACAAATTTAGCATTGCAGCTTCAGTGGTAGTGACAGACATAAGAAAATGTTATTGAAAATATCTGTTGTGACAGGAAACAGAGGAAAAAGGACGATAACAGTTTTGAAGAAATTTTACTCAATTTTTCCCATCTCCGAAATACAACTAAAATGTCCAGTGCTTCCAAGGGTAAACCAACAATTCATTACTTCAGCTCTGAAAAGCAGCATCTAAAAAGAGGGATGAAATCTCCCCTGTAAATATTTCAACTTTTTGAAACTTGTCCAACTCCACTTAAACAAGTCCAGAATCAATTTCAGCTCCATTTAAACAAGTCCTAACGTTTCCCTTAAAGTCAAGGTAAAGCTAAGAGCACCTTCTGACATTTGCCACACAGCCAATGTTTTTCTACTTCAAAAAAATTCTGCCTGGGTCAACGATTGGAAAATTTAATTTGGAACTCTTCAGTAAGGATATTTATTCTACACAACAGAAAAATGAGAAGCCACAACTCAGCTGTTTATTGAGAAAGAACATCCCAACACAGTATTGTAACTTTTGCTTAGAAAAGAAATTTCTTTAAGGAGAAAGCAAGAGTCAGACTGTTCATAAAAATCAGTTCTGTGCATACCTGAACCTTCTTGTTTTCCTCTCACCATGCCATACTTTACCAGGACAAAACTGGGAACAGCTCTTTTGGTTCTGCTAAGTTATGGGGAATGTTTTTGTTTTCAGAACTTTAAATAGTGAAGCCAGAAAATTCAAACAAAACTCCCAAACAATCTGAACAAGATGCAGAAGTTTCCACCTCATTTGACCTATAATTCTCTATAAATAAATAGAGTAAAAAAAAAAAAAAAATCAAGTTTTACACAGGCAATAATTTCAGCTATTAAGTGGTACTTGGATACTTTTCTTAGCTATCATTGTAACCACCCAGTGGTAACAAATGGACTTTCAGTACCTGCAGTAAAGCAGCTCAGAGTAAACAAAATACTTACTTTGAGAAAACATACAAAAATCACAACTATTACATTAAGAACTCTGTTGTAATTATATACAAAATAACTATCAGAGCATTTGGTTCATACAGTGTTGCTGCAAGTTTGGAAATCAAGTTCTTGATCCAAGACAGTCAGTGCTAGAAATTTCAGGCAACCACCTCAAGCTTGTCTGCCTGGGGACGCAGACAGAACAATTTGTGAGTATTCATGACAAAGCTGGAACCCCAAGGTAAAAGGATGGGAAAGAAGTTTTTAAAAAGACTCCAACCAATGCCAAGTTTTCTGCAGTGTCCCATTAAACCATGTTTACAACACCCACAGCAGCTGCCTCCATTCACAGTGTTTTGTTTCGGCTTTTCTATTGGCTTTTTTGGGACTCAGATGTCCACTTAGACACTTAGCCTCCCAAATTTCAAAAGCCAGAAGCAATGGCTTCCTGTTATAGCTCAGGTGAGAGTTTGAACTGGTGTCCTGAAGAGAATTTGCAGTTTGTGAATTACACCCTGCTGCCAATCCATATTTAAACGTAACCATGAATAACCCAACTCCACTCTAATGATGATGCAAAGCCTGAAGGAATACACATGAAATATTTGTTAGCTCCTGGAAAGTGCCCACAAGCATCTGTGTTAATACCCTGTATCTCAGCTTGCCCCTCAGCAAATCTCACTCAGAGAAGAGAAACTGCACGGCAGCAACAACCCTGCCCCTCACCCAGCTGTGACAAACTGCTCAGAATTTCTGAGGTTCAAACACAGTCAGCTCATTCCCATCGTAGAACTCTCTCAGTTGGCTTGACTCATACTTTATGGAAGGTTTTTCAATTTGCATCCCAGGCTCCAGAGCGTTCTGTCCTACTATTTTAAGGTTCACCAGTTTTATTTTCCAGGTGTTATTCCTCATGGGGCAGCTGATGAGCCCAAAGATCTGCTCAAAGACACCCAAGCAAGCGTTGTCTCTGTGCACTGTGCCAGCCACTGCCACCAGCACCAATCCATGAGGGGACATGGCACATTTCAGGCCACTGGAATGCAAATTTGGGTTGAAGAGGAGACACTCTTCTTTAACCAAGGACAGCAGGCGCAGGCTCACCATGTCTGCACCCACATATTGTTCCACGTTTTTCTCCACGGTGTTGTAACAGAACTTCAGTTTGGCATCCTCCCAAAAATGCTGTGGTCCCCACGTCTCTTCAGATTTTACTCCCAAAGGGTGTTGAGAGTTCAGGAGTTCAAAGTACCACTGGCAGAATTCTCCTCCTAGACCACCAATGTCATCCTGTGGTGACTTCTGTCCAATTCCGTGACTCTGCAGTCAAGCAAATTGTTTTCTTAGAACTGTTTAGCAAGATCATCACTTAGAAAAACATCAAATCATGCACATACTTCTATTAAACCTTTCAAGTGTTCTGAGCCAGAGTGCCCAAAGAGAAACACCAAAGTAAAATCTCCTTTATTTTTATAAACATGATTATCTAGTGTAGAGAACCAGGACAGGTTCCTTGAATTATACCTAGAAAGTGCTTCAGTGTCTTGGGCTCTTTACAAAGAGGAAAATCCTGGTTCTACTGAAAAGGGGCAGGGGAAGAATGTAAAGTGACATTTTTTGGAACTAAATGTTCAGTTGCTTTGTAGCACTTCTCGGTATTTATTGATTTGACAGCAAGACTTTTTTTGGAAGTAAATCAAATGTCAAGTTTGCTAACACCAAAGTCTAGTAAGTAGTAAATGGTGTTATAAGCATTAAGTAATTAAGCGTGAAAAATTTGGAGAATTCTGTATAGAAATGCTGTATTTGTTTCACCACAAGTTGAAATGAATTCCCAATTCTGTTACATAGATTCAGATTTCCCATTTTTTCAAAGTGGTGAAGAAAGAAGAGACGAGAATTAAGAGAAAACAAATGCAAAGAAAGATGAATGTGCTAACTAAACCAACTGACTTTCTTTTAAATTTATGAATGTGTTTTAAGTACTTCATTTATGCACCATCAACCACAGAACTTTGCAAAGAGAAACCTCTTTTTTTTTCCCCTCGAATTATGCACACAGAAAATTGTTTTGAAAACAATTCTCAGCTAAATCCTAAGAGTCTTCAGTTAATCCCTGAGTGAAAGCTCAGTGCAACAGGCTCTCAACAGGGACAGAGCTCTCACAGCCCAGGAGCTGGGACTGCTGCCCACGAGGGCTCCAAACTAGAGCAAAATGGCCAATTAGAGCCACAAATAAACCCCTGAAAGTTCATTACACCACGAGGATTTGCTAAATGGCAAAGATTTTGACTCCAAAATAACCTACTTTTGCCAAAACATGTTTCCTTACACTGCATTAAGTGTTACAAATACTGAGGGAAAACAAATGGCACCGACCTGTCAGTGCTGGAAACTGCACATTTTATCACTAAAATCACAAGGGCCTCTGCAGGATTTCTGTGCCATTCCTACTGTTTTCACTTGTCCCTGAACCCACAAAACTATCTGTGAATATCTTCTATTTCAGCTTATAGGACAATTTAAAATTCAAAGCACGGAGAAGACCCCACACATTAGATTCAAACACCGTGGAAAGCAGAGCAGACACCTTCAGATGTTGTACTTTAAAAACCAACCAAACAAACGCAACGAAAACCAAACCAACCAAGAGTTAAAAAGTTTTGGGACCTTCCTACAGGTGCAGAGCCACATTTGCACTGGGCACCCTGTGGAGTGAGCTGGGCACCCTGAGGATTTGCAGCAGCAGCAGCACTCACGTGTGCAGGAGGTTTCCTGTGCCCCGCCTCCGAGGCTCCCGGCAGGAGCTGCCCGCTCCAGAGCTGCCTCACCCGCTCGATCAGGAGGTGTTTCTCCGAGGAGGGAGGCACTGCAATCCCCTGCGCCGCCAGGTACTTGAATATGATTTCTCTGCAGACCTTCCTGCGCCTCAGAAGCTCTTCCACGTTTTGGCTGTACACCAGAATGGCATGAATGGCCTCTGCAAAGAGAGAAATTGAAGTTAGAGTTACATTCTTTCACAACAAAACCCCAAACCTAAGCCATTTCTTAAATGCCTGACCTCCAAACACAGTACAAGGCAAGGTGACAGAACATGAAGAGACTGAAAGTTTGTCTGTAAACTGAAATCTGGCCTCATCCTATCAGACAAAGAATACACCCAAAGGCTTGCAAACATGCTTCTTGGACAAGAATCCCGGTGAGGTGTTTCAGCAATGCACAGTAGTTTCCCAAAGTGAGGTTCCACCTCCTTCCTGAAGCCCACTGGAAGTGAAATTAAATCTCTTTTATTTCCACACAAACGTGATTACAACTCCCGTGTTCATAAATGCATCACAGTACAACAACGGTGCATTGGATGGCAACAATAAACAAAATTCAGCTACAAGGCTTGAATTCACTTTAAAGCAGTTGCAGCAGACAGTTCCCACCTGAGCTGAGGCTAGTACTGTACACGGGACCTATAAAAACCCTCAATCTAACCAGAAAGAAATAGCTCAAGTAAAACACAAAAATCTTTAAATGCAGCCTACCGTCACTGCAAAAAGTAGCAGAAAATTAGTAAGGAAAAAAAACCCAACAAAGTACAGGCAAAAGACCTTTTAAAGAACTGTGTTGGGCAAATCTGCCAGGTTTCATTTACATCACATGAAACATACTCAAGGCTTTAGGATGAGTATGTATCAGTATGTACCACAAACCCAGTGGCCTCAGGAAACTCACATAAAAAATGAAGTTTTATTAAACAAATCTCAACAAAGGGATGGAGGATGGTCACAGCTGGAAGCGTCCCGCAAAAAAAGTAAGGTCAATACAGATTCGTATTCCTTTCAAAACCTGAAAGCAAATGTGACTGACGCCAACAGCGAGAGACTCCTGAGCTTTCAACACTTTTAAGCACTGAGGGCACAGCCGTGCTCGCAGCTCACTGCAGGGAAGCGGAGAGGAAAAACGCGCCTAGAGCTGAAGATCCGCTACGAGCCCGCCGCCAGCGCCGCTCCCCCGGCCCGAACAGCCCCGAGCTCC
>VYXF01011782.1:223992-257055 GCA_013397295.1 Polioptila caerulea | reverse complement strand
GAAGGGCCGCGGCGGGGCCGGGCCGCGGGGAGGCGGGCTGAAAGGTCTGGGCTGTGCGCTGGCCGTGCGGAGAGCCTGGAACCGAGGGTGTCCTGCGCTTCCAGCCCGCCCTGCAGCGGCGTGCCGAGCTCCGCGGAGATGCTGCAGAGCAGCGCCACGGAAAGGGACGGGCGGGGGCAGCTCCATGGCCGGGGGATGTGAGCCGGCGGTGCCCTGGGGCCAGCGGCGACATCCCCGTCCTGGGGGCACCAGGGACACCAGGGCCAGCCAGGGGATTGTCCTGGGGGCACCAGGGCCAGCCAGGGGATTGTCCTGGGGCCAGCACGGACAGCCAGGGGATTGTCATGGGGCCAGCAGGGACAGCAGGACAAGCCGGGACAGCCAGGGGATTGTCCCGCTCTGCTCCAGGCTGTGGTGGCCTCACCTCCAATCCTGGGGCACCTTTGGGCACCACGCTATCAGGTTATAAAGCCATTAGAGTGTCCAAGGGACGGCAGGAAGCATGGGGAAGGACCTGGAGGAGAAGCCGTATGAGGAGGGGTTGGTGTCTTCAGGTGGACAAGAGGAGGCCTCACTTTACCCAGCCTAAACCTTCCCCTCACATCCTCGGGAGGGGAAGAGGAGGGACAGACACTGATCCCTCTGTGGTGACAGGTCCCGAGGGAACGACCTGAAGTCTCAGGGAAGGTTTCGGCTGATGTTATCAAAAGGTTCTCCTCGCCAGCAGCAGCGTGGCAGAGCTGAAGCAGGGCCCTGACGCTGCTCTTGGCACAGGGTGTGACTCTCGGGGTGCTGTGCAGGGCCAGCAGCTGGACTCGGTGATCCTTGGGGGTCCCGTCCGGATCAGGAGATCCTCTGATGTCATTCTATGATTTCTACCTCATCTGGACCAAGCCAGCTCTGAACAGCTGAGCTGCAGCCCCCGTGGGCAGCGAGCAGGTACATCCACTTGTGACCGAGGCAAGAACTGTTTGTTCCCAAGTGATGCATGGCCTCAGGACTGGGAAATCCAACAGCACAGCACCTGTTGAAGGAAATGAAGTCCTATAAGCTAAAGAAACTCTTTTTTAATAAATGCAAGCTCTCAAGCTTGTGTTGCTCTTCCACTTGGCACTATTTTCTCTGTCAGGGGCAACCAGTGATGGACACTTCACAAAAGAGAGAGAAAAGAGAAAGGAGGAAAGATGAACACAAAAGGGAATAAAACTCAACAGAAGCTTCAGCCGAGCTAAGCATCATAAGCTACATGCCAGGAAAAATAAAGGTGCAACGAGTGCTGGAGCTCTGTGGCAGAAAAAGCCAACACTCTGCTCCACCCCACGCTTTAATCTGGGTGTGTAAGGAGAGCACCTTTTTGTGCCTGTGATTTCAAACCCAGGAAGACCCAGATTCTGTAAAGACACCCAAAAGAATCACATGGGAATTACTGATGATGCTTTTGCACAAACAACTGGACTCACCATTACGGTGGGCTCTGGTCAGCGCTGCTGTAAGGAATGCCTGCCCTCAAGATCTGGTAAACCTGCAACAGAGCACTGATGGCAACAGAGAACACATTGCTTACCCCGGTATTTTAGATGATTGGTTCCTCTCTGAGATCTAAAAAAAAATCCATGCAGATCTCCCAGGCTGATCAGAAGGCAAACCAACACACATTCAGCTGAGTAAGAGCTGTTCTCTTGAGCTGCAGCAATGAATTCCATATAAGCCAGAAACAGCTGAACAAAATTTGCCCATGAATTTTAAGTTCAACATTCAGATAAAAATTCAGTCTGGAAGGATCTGGAAAGCTTCAACATAATAATGCTTATTGTCTGTTGTGCCAAACTTCCCCTCACATGTACCTTGATTTAATATTCTTGATTAGTATCAATCCTGCAAACTAAAAATCAGACAAAGCATCTGAGAAATATAAATTACCTTTGCTTCATTTTGCTTATGTTTCAATAAAGCTTTATTTAGATTTGCAGCCTTCAAGGAATAATACCTATCCAAATCTTCTGGAAGTCAGAGGAAAAAAAAAATAAAGACCATCAAGATGTCATTTTTAAAATTAGATTGAGATGTTTGCTGTGTTTTTAGTAAGAAATGAGAGGGTGGGAGGGGAAGGGCGGGGCAGGTTGCCTCGGAATTGTCACATTTCCATTAATCCTTGGAGAAGAAAAGTGCACTGGCATCAGGGGGACTGGAGAGACTTTTCAATATTCAGGACTGTTCTCTCCCCACAGGCTCTTTCCTCTTCTAAACCAAGATCAGCCCTTTCAGCAGGATTCTTTCTAATATATTTATATATTATTTTACTCTGTGAGTGCTTCCCCTTTGGAGGTGATGGGGGTGGAACAGGTATAATCTCAGAAGTAGGTTTCATTTTTTTCTCTGTTTCTCATAACTCACATTTCCCTTTAGAGTTTTTATTCAAACTTTTAATTGACTTGAGCATTGAGCAGGAACTGGCATTCCCAAAGGGGAAGAAACAGGAAAATTATTATTAGCCTGTATAAACCAAAAGGTGAACAGTACTCTTGTAACAATAAATTGCTGTCGTAATTCAAGGAGTTACTACAAGGGCTTTTGTTGTATTTCCTCTCTCCTGTCTGTCTGAGAAGTGGCAAAGAAGTTTCTATTTGGTGTCAATAAATGTAACAAGGAATTTATTAAATGCCTTAGGTACACTTTGCCATTTTGATAAATATTTTTGCTGGCAAAATGTATCCGAGGCCCCTTACCATTATAGCCACACTTCACTTTTCTCTGAAAAGCCATCCAAAATTTTCCAGAAGACAGTAAAAAATCTGCAGTCAAAAAAACCTGGGAATTTACAGGGCTGTGAATTATAAATCTAAATTATCCAGTAATTTCAGATGACAGGATTTACCCTCCTGAAGCAAAAGAAAAAAGCAACTACACTTTCTGTCTGAACTTGACAACCGACCAGAAGCAGAGGTATCTTAAAACAGACTTGTCTGTGGCCCCAAATTTGGATTTTGAGCTCTCAGAATTAACTGCTGCCTCCATTTAGGAGCTTGGTCTGTTCAAATCCAAATATCCACACACCTGGAACATCAAGACCTGGCATCTTCACACAGGTCCCAAACATAACACAGCAGCTCTGAACATCACAGCAGCATTTCCAGAGTGATTCTCCAAAACACAAGCTCAGTTTCTATCAACAACAAAGACAATGTTTTATTGAACAAATCTATGTACAGTACAAAAGGTCTTTAAAATGAAACACTACTGTAGATTTATTGCAGTTTGATGGCTCAGTTTTAATTTGTACTCTTATATAAAATGCAAAGTAAAATAATTTAACATTCAACAAGGAAGCACAAATTTCCTTTCTTGCTGAACCTGTAACAGCTTTTACAAATT
Source organism: Polioptila caerulea (assembly GCA_013397295.1). NCBI lineage: Eukaryota > Metazoa > Chordata > Aves > Passeriformes > Certhiidae > Polioptila > Polioptila caerulea. The sequence continues at coordinate 253,683 of VYXF01011782.1, read as the reverse complement.
AAGAGTCCCAAAATGCATACACTGCATTTAATCAGAAAGGTGTTATACAGTACCAAATAAATTAAGAAAATAGTAACACTACCACCCTCTTTGGGTCTTCTGTCCATAGCACTGGTGTTAAAACAATAAAAGAAATGAGTACAGCTGAACCTTCCATGTGATATTAAAATCACAAAGTTTAATGTTATAAATTATCCAAACTATACAATTCATATAATTTTAATGAATATGGCTAAATAACCAAAGTACCAGTGACCTTGCCCCACAGATATGACCACTTGCAACCTACTTCCAGTATTCCTTTTTTTGTGAAAGGTGCCTACACCAAGCGTCAGCTTTTTGAAATTAGAAATGACACGACCTCTACAGTGGAACAGGATGGGGTTAGAGGAGACACTCTTAAAAGGAAAGCCCAAATCCAACTGCAGGAATGTTATCAAATACAATTATGAGCACTGAATTGCACCAACTTTGATCCAACAAGGCTCCTAAGCTCACGTCTAACTTCAGGCAGCTTTAGGGTAGCTGGAGGCTTACATTACACATGTACTTCAGCATTTACTGAATCCAAGTGGTACATCTTCAAGGATTTCCAATTATATCACACAATGCTTAATGCCTGGGGGAAAAAAAAAAAATCAACCAAAAAACCTCCAACTTTCAAGACCTGTAACCTGTTTTCAGCCCTAGAAGTCGCAGGCTTAGTATGGGGTAATACTCAAGATACCAAAGAATCCTTAAAAAGCATGGAGAATTACTCCACACATGATCCAACTCTGATTAAAGTTGCTTAATACTGCAACTATCTGAGAATACCAACAGGTATCAGAGAGTAGCTTAAAGAAAATGCACGGTCTTCTGAAGTGAAAATAATTATTTTAAAACATTACCACCCACTTGCTGCTTTAAGCCAATTTAACAGATTCCTGATAATTAGTAGGTGATGCTCATCTTCACCTACGTAAGAATTCATATTTCCTGTTCTCCAGAGTGCACACACTGAGTACATGAGAGATACAAATGGTGGTGTCCCAGAAAAGCATCTCTGAACAAAAATGACTTTAAAGCAGGTACAAAAAATTATGGTCACAGTTTATGCATGTACACAGATGCATTTATCTATACACTTAAACCAAAGATAATACAAGTCTCAATCGTGTTCTTAAAGCATCTTCAAACACATGGTGGGGGAAAGAAAAGGCAAAAAAGCACCAAAGATTAAAAGGTACATTAAAAAGATTTTACACAAGCATCTTTGTTGGATCTTTGTTGATTCAGTTTTTAGATTTTTCAGAACTGTAATGCTTTAAAATGAACCTTTTTTTTTTTTCTCAAATATATTTAAACAATGTCAAGCAAAGAAGGGGGAGCCTGGGAACATTCAACACAGTACCTGGGTCCTTAAAAATTAATTGGTATTTTGAAAGTAAAAAATGTGAAAGTGCATTCATCGGATAAGGACCCCATTAACTTTATGTTTAAAACTTTTAATGTATTTATAAATGTAAATATATATATATATAATGTGTATATATGTATATATACTGAATGATGCCTTTAAATCAGGTTTTTTGCAACTGCAAAAAAAAGTTCTTTGGTGCCTCAAACATCATACAAATCTCTGGAAGTGGGCCATAATTGGGATTCATGTAATGCACACATACCTGTGATCATAATTTTATAACCTTTTATGTTAGTCCAACTCAAAGTTAAGGCAAAACTCTTCTAGAGCACAAGAGCATGATTTTGAATTTGCATTCTTTTTACCTTGCAGGAAGGGGAAAGAAGCAGAATTAATGCAATTATCTGTTTATTCCCACAGAATAAAAATGCCTATTAGCAGAGGCATTATTGAACTACTGAGTTTATGTTCCAGAACTGCTTCACAGCCAGTCTTACAGAGAAACCCTTGGGTTTGCAAGTGGGAGCCACTGCTACAATGACCTGGGGGTTTATGCACCCCCTGTTCTTCTACTCATGACTTTTCACCCACCTGTTGATTTAAGCCCTGCACACACTGTGACAAACTCTTCAGTGACAGCTGAGCAGGAACAGTTGCTCTGTGCTGTCCTACATTTCTGGAATGACTCTGAACATCAGCCTTCACCCCTGTGCCTCCCCTGCCTGCAATCCCACTACCATTTTCCTAGAACAGGATCCCAAATAAAAAAAAAATCTGGCAAGACAGTGTGAGATAAATTAGAGGATAAATTAGCACTGTAATTGGACAAGGTGCAGGTTTGCCACACCTCTGCCTTAGGGTAGGAAGACCAAAAATTATAATGGCATCTTTTTGGTTTCAAAATCTTCTGTATTTCAGTTTTCCATCTAGAATTGAAGGACTCCTACTGCCTGTCTTCACATCATGATTGTTCCTATGGACAGTGGATTGAGAATAAAGTGCTTCACATTAAACTAACTCCTTCACCAGCCTCTGGGAAAGGCTCTCCTTTCAAGGGATGCTACTAGAGGATTGCAGTGTGTCTTCAGGATTGAGAGGACCCCTGTTTTCTCCTTTCTAGACAGTGAATAAGTAGTGAAAGTACTGAGTTGTGGCCCACCACCACCAAGCAACGTGACAGATGTGAAACAGGTTCTTCCTGACCTTTTTGTTCACCCCAGCCTGATGTGCTCTGCTTTTGTTTGCCTCCTCAAGTTCTTAGCAGTCCTACCAACAGCTGAGGGACCTCTGTACTTGCAGAATATTAGTTGAACTCTGCTCTGCAATGCAAGCTTAACCCTCCCAACATTGTGGATTTGCTTCCATCAGCTGCTGTTAATATCCACACAATCTATCACTTGTTGGTCTTCCCACACCTACAGCAGATGTTTCACAGGACACTTTTACCTGAGCCTTGCTTCTCTCACACCCATCTGATTGCCACTGTGTGCAAGTCTCCCACAACACCACACCAACTCACTTTTTCCTGCTTGTTCTGAATTTCAAGTTTTTGGCTATTCCAGGCATCCTCTATCTCAAGATTTCTTTCCACATTCCTCTTTGGATTCTGAGTAGAAGTTTATGAAACAAGCTCCAAGCTTTTGAGCAGATAATGGACTCACAAACTCAAAACTTTGAAAAAAATAAGAATGCATGGTTTCTTTATGCATTTATCCACAATTAAGAATGTAACACCTCCTTCAATGATTCCTTCTCAGCTGTGTGGACAGATACCCATTAACCACACAAACTCAAGCAGCTTTCAGAACTGGCTGGTTGGATTTCCAGAAGGTAATGAACACCTCTGTTTCCTCTGCCTGCTCCCCTCTATGCCTCATTGTCCTTCAACTTTCATGCTAGAAAAGCTGTGCCATTAAGCTTCAATCATACATTTGGAATGAACATGGCTTTTTTGGATAACTGGTACTTTGGGGGTTTTGTAGCAACTTTTCTGGACTCAAGACCTGCAGAGCTCCTATTACTCCTCTGTGAGTTTTGTCTAGAAAATGTGCTTTGTCTTTATCAAGGTCATGTTTTTCTACAGGAATTTGAGACTGCTTCGTGATTAAGGCCAACTGGGAAACAAACTGATGCTGCTTCATGTAGTGTTTCCTTACACCACTCCTCAGCTGATACTTTTCTCCACAACATTGAATCAGGCACCTGTAAAAGACAAAAGATCAGAATGTAAATCATTCCTTAATCTAGAACACTGCTTGTGTTTTTCACCATATTTAGTTTCCAGCATGCAAGCAAAGACTGATTGATGGAATTACCCCATTCTCTTTTATCAGAAGCCTTCTCCATTAGTTTGCCTACCATTTCTCACCACCTCTTTTTTATTCTGAACAGCATGCCCAATTTCAGCTTCCAATTTAGCAGAGGACTGTGATTTAGTTAGTGTCTGTCTTATCTATTCCTGTTTTCAAAGGCCATTTGCTGATTGCTATTGACTGCCAAAGAAACCAGCACAGAAGGATTGCAGGACTTACTTTCATCATCTGAATCGAATCCAAAGAGCGTCTGACACTTCTTTTGTGCAAGGTGAGCCTCAAGTGCTTCTGAATTACAGTAGATGGTCAAGCAGTTGCCACATCTAAATCTTTCTGTTGATTTGCTACAAATTTTGTCTTGCTCAGAATGAGCATCTACTTCATCAGCCAAAATTTTTCTCCGTTTTGGCATGCTAATGTAACGTTCATCAAGGTAGCTCGGAGGCAATGGTCTGACGTAGGGTTTTGTTAGGATGACACCATATGAAGTAGTCTCTGTTGTCTGATTTGGTTTGGAAGGTACTTGTGAGGCCACAGGAGCATTATTTTGGGGTGCATCGTGACAATTCTGTAAAACTGGTAACACTGACCCATTTTCTGTCCTTGTTTCATCTGCTACTCTGTCCAAAGGTAACTGGGATGCCTTGGATGATGTCTGATCTGGGTCACTGTGCCCATTGACCAGTTGGTCACTAACAACATTACAGTTTTCAGGATTTGGCTGTAACACGGGTGTCTTTTGGTCTATCAAACTTAAAACAGGAGCACTAGCCTCAGATGAGCTTTCATTTCCATTGTGAATTACATTATTTGCTTTCTTCTCCACGCTTTGAATATATGTCTTTGGTTCTGCAGAATCTTTCCTTGACTTCCAGGTTGGAATTGGTAAATCTACAGTTTCTTTTTCATTAACAGATTCATCATCATCTTGGTAACTACCAAGTTCTGAAGGATCATCTGAAGAATCTTTTTCACTTGCATCTTCTGAACGTTCTGGGGTTTTACTTAAATAATGCTGAGCCTCGTGTTCATACAGCAAAGGGAGCTCCTCAAATAGCTCACAGCAGTTTGAGAAATTGCACTGAGCTTTGAACACACTGTGACTTTTGGTATGTTCTGCAAGCTCAGTGGACAGCTTAAATCGCTGATTGCAATTGAAGTGTAAACAAAAGTAAACATTTGGATACACATGTCTCTTCAGGTGGTCTACAAAATGTTGGGAATCGGCGAATTTCCTCTGGCAGAAGCGGCATTTTCCATTATTCCATTTCATTATATGTTGCTGCACCTTCAGATCAGTTGGATGAGTTTTTCTGGCATGTTTGTTGAGGAACCTTATTTTTTTAAACGCTCTAGCACAACCATTAGCAGGGCACTTGAAGATTCCTTCCTCATCCGAAGCATCAATGTCTTTTTGAGGGCAAAACACTCCATTCACTTTATGCAGAATGGGCGACTCTTTACTGGAGCTCTCATCATCCTCAGGCAAACTCTCTGTACTCAAAGCATCAGGAACATGATTAAAACAGCTGTCACTACTGTTTTCAGTAGCATCATCCTGGTCACTTAGATGGTTTTCCACTGCACCACAAACCTGTTCTGCATTCTCAGCCTCCTCTTGGACCTGATCAGAACTCGGAGCTACTGTAGCCTCTGGTTCAGTATCTTTGGAAGCCTCAGAATTCCCATTTTCAAGAGACACAGAAACCTCAGAACATTGCACTTCATGAAGAGCAGGAGCCTCCTGACCAGCCTCAAGAGCTGCAGCAAGATGCTGCCTTTCTATCTTCCTGACATGATTCCTTAAGTGCTTCAGCATGAGTCCTTTCTGCCTGAACTTCCTGGTGCAAAGCACACAGGAGAAGCTGCCCTTTTTTTGGTGAGCTTGTGCGTGTTTCACTATGTGATCCCCGAGGAACTCCTTGTTGCAGATCACACAGCGGTGCCTTGGTTCAGCCTGATCCAACGTTTTGGATGCCTCAGGAGCTTGGTGGTTCTTTCTGGCATTCCCTTTGGAGCGGGCCCCAGAGCAGTGTCCAGGGTCAAGCTCCCCATTGCTGACATCTGCTAAACAGCCACGCTCCTCACCCAGAGCCCTGTACTCTGCTGTTTTCTCTGTGCTTGCAGGAGAGTTTTCCAGTGTACTTTCACTCAAGCCATCCAAGGCTTTATCCCCCAACAACGCTAAACAATTCTGCTTGATCATCAAGAAATTCCAGAACTCGGGATCGAAAAACAGCCCTTTCTTCAAGATGGGCAGCAGCTCAAACCGCACGCGGTTTTGAACAGAACTAGTGCACTCATTGTATTCTTCATCTGCACATTTATACAAGTGTTCAACAGTGTAGTACGACTCCAGGGTGCGCTCCAGGAAAAAGACGGAGAGGGCACAAATTCGGAGGATCTCCAAGTCGTTTGGCAGAAAATGAGCAATTGCTTTATAAATAAGACTTTTCATGCTGGGATCTTCACGGAGGTCCAGCTGTAGGGCACATCCACAGATCTCAACACAGATCTGAAGGCCATCTTCACCGACCTGCAGGAAGGGAATCACAGTACATAAACAATTCCCACACATCCCACATATTTATATTCATCTGTTGCAAATCAGGAGCCCAGAAAGCAGCCTGCTACTGAACTTCACCCAAGGGCATGAACGTGTTTAAAGATTGCTCCAACAAGGCTATAAATACAGACACAAAAATGGTTTGCACTGAAAGCTGTACAGCTACAAAGCTTCAGCTCTGCCCCATGCAGTTCTATAGTTAAAGACAATTATTTGGGATACAAACCAAAACTGCAAGAGATCATATCTGATCTCTCAGTATCTTCTCCCTCCCTTTTCACTGCCTAGGCTGTTTCACACTTTAATTGGACAGTTCCTCTATATTTTCTAACTTTTTTAGCTTGAATTACATAAAAGCCATGGTAATATTGCTCTCAATTTTGAATAACCAGCAGGCCAACTATAACAACCCATGGCCAAGAATCCTAAAAGCCTTAGTTTTCCAAAACTGATGACCCATCCTTCCAATGAGCCTATTCCACACCTCAAGCTGGGGGCCCTGTCATGAACGTGGAACTCAGAAGAATGATCAGAAATACACTGCCCAACAGGCAGCAGATTGAAGTCAAAAGAGGTACAGGAAACTCAGAAATAATTAATACCTCCTATATTTCGGTTTTAACAAATACAGACAATGCTCCAGAAGTAGGGGGTTATTAAAAAATTAGGACTATTCAAATGCAAATAGAATTATTAATATCACCACAAGCATTTTAAAATACATACCCTTGAACAGCAGCAAATTATTGCATTTAGATCTGAAAATAATTTAGAATTCATTTAGGGCATAAAATAGGAAGGAGCTCTGTAAAGTCAGGTCAGTGATAAATAACATTTGTTGGGAAACAACTCACAGGCCTGTGTGCAAAGCATTGCAGGTGACATCTCTTGCAGACAGGGCAGAACAAGACTGAGATCTACAGCATGAAATACAGCAGAGTTTTCTGAAGCAAAATAATGTCTTCTCCTGTATTATTCTGCCTTTTCCTTGATGTTATATTAAGCCATTTTTTTCCAAATTTGACTGGAATTGGTAAAAGGATTCGGAATGTAGCAAGGATGAAAGGTACATACAATTACACAGATCCTATTTCCTTAAGAGGTCAGGATGAAAAAAAAACCCAACCAATAAATCATTCACATTTAGTCCACGGACTTACTCCTCAAACTTGCTGCAGAAACAGAAAAACTCCTAATTCAGTAAAAAAAATTTAAAAAAATTTTAAAATCATACAAGCTATCCTAATATTGAAGCCCATTCTGGAACGTGACAAAATTGTAAAGATAATATTGTGTCCATCTCTAACCCCTCTTTTTTAACCTCCCACCAAAAGTGATCATTACACAATATAAACATCACTTCTCTCTAACAGGTTACCAAAAGAATGGTGGATGAGGCAAAACCAAACAGAACTTACTTCATCCTTAATGACTTTCATGAAAGGGAAAATGACTCGGACATTTGTAGCAATCCTTAGAAGCTGGTAGCACTGGTCCACAAACACTTGTTTTGATGGGTTAGATTTGAGCTGCAGTTTACTCCAAATGAAGATCAGGTCCCTATTAGGTAGAGAATAAAACACTCCAATTACATTGAGATATAGAACTCTCTCACTAAGCACAATGCACTACTAAAGACAATTACTTGCATAATCTATGACTGAAATCATATTTGAGGGTGTAATACTGATCTAATTAACACCACGACTACACACAATGGAAAATGCAACTTAATGACTTTGTTCAAGCGTTCAGGCTATCTCCTATCACCAGCCAATTAAATATTCAACAAAACATTCATGTATTCAGCTCAGTTCCAGAGAGGTGCACAATAAAATCAGCTGGAACAGCACCTAGCCCTCAACACCACAGGCAATAAACATCTGTGTGCTCTTGGGATTAAGTCACTTCCAGCAAAAGCATGAAGAGCCCTTCAGGAAAAGAAGCTTTTGAGTGTGAAAAATGGAAGCAGCATAGGAAGCTCCTGATGTGGCAGGCAATAGTGATGTTCTCCAGTTAGTACAGCACCATTTGCTGCCTAGAGCAGTTACACCAAAGTTTCAGGCTCTACAGCTATCCTGCATCTCCACGGTCTCAAATGACATTCCTGCCTGAGAGAAGGACAGGTAAGAACAGATTAGAGCTCAACTCTGCACAAGTGATGTGTTAGCCTATAAAATAGAACTAATTCAAGTTCACAGCATAACAGTTCCATGCACTTGAATTCAGAGACTTGGGAAGGCAACTGTGCTAACTTCTAGTCACAAGAAGATTTGCAAGCACAAAGATCTCCCACAGGGGTAGCTCTAGTCGGGACTCAGGAGAAATCCCACTACATGTTACAATGAAAGTAGGACCCACAGACTTGCATTTTCTGAAGGCAGACACTTGCCAACTCCAGCAGTCTCCTCCCTCAGAATCATACAAGCTTTACTGACAAAATCTCAGGCTGTTTCCAGAGTCAGACAAACCTTCTGAGATGAAGCTTCTCTAAGTGAGCTCAGAGCCTGAATGAAGGCAAGTGACAGAACTGCCTATGACAAAACCAACTTCACTTTTAGGTTCAGGACAGCCCAAGGATTCTGTTTGACCTTGATTGTTTCCTTTCATTCAGAATCCAAGAGAACTCAAGTTGAAAGATCAAGCTTATGGCAGAAATTGAAAAGGGAGATCTATAAGCAGCTCTACACACCAAAAAATTAGTGTCTCTGGGTTTCTAAAGATACAAACTGCTCACCTCTGCCTTTACCAGGCTGGAAACCTGAATTCTACATATTTGCAAACTTCATGTGCAAGTTTGAAATGAGTGTCCTCATGCACTAAACCATTCTTAACAACTCAGTAGCAGTCTCAACCTGAACTACAGAAGCAAGAACTGAGTATTTTTGCTGTTATGTGTTACAATTCAATAATCCATTTTCTTCTCTGCTTTGCCTCACACCATTTCAGAGCAAGCCATTTCAATACTAATCCCAGACAATGTGAGAAAAATCAAATTATTCTTCTGAAAGATTAGTGGTTAAAGGGGCTTGCTGTGTGCTCAGGCAAGTGCTAGGCTAGCACAAGGAAAGCGCTGAAAAAGGAGAGCAGGAAACTGGAAGGAAGAGCTGCAGGGGTGAAGAACAAGGGGTCACCCACCATTTACCTGGACCCTGACATGAAACAGTATTTTAGTTTTAATTTTTCTATGTCAGTACAACAGCTTCTCTTTTTCAAGCCCATTTCTGACTTGGTTGGGACAATTTCAATTGTTATTGGGAGATCACAGAACTCAGCACCTCTCTACCAGAGGTAACCAGGCATTCCAGCCCCTTCATTACCTACAAAACACCAAAATTACTGGGTGCCTCCACCAGCAACATGAAATGATAGTTAAACCCTCCCTAACTAAGCTAGACCTAAACACTTAGCTACTCTTAACAAGTAGGGAACATGCTTTGCCAAAAGACTGATCAAACCTGTGGTAAAATTGCTTGGACTTACTGAATTTACTGCATAGGAATCACCTGAAAACAGTCAAAGAGCATTTTAAAAACCATCTGTCAGAGAAGGAAGGCCATCTACACCTGCTCCATCAAAATATGGTTATCTTCCTGAAGAGACAACAACATTTTGATGCAAAGTATTACAAATGGATTTCTTACCAGTATTTCTCACAAAAATATTTTTAGCATGGCCAAGCACAGCTTGCTGGCTGATTTCATTTCAGAAAAATAATTTCTTCATCCGAATCTAGAATTTATTTTTAACATCAGTGAAAATTTGAGTTTTGTGACCAAGCTGCTTAAAGTTCATCTTCCTCCAATATGACAGCTCATGATTCTAGCTTGAAGATTCCATAAAGGCTGTGGGAAATAGCTGCTCTTTACAGTTTTCTAGTCTGTTTTGCTGTCTTATCTTTGCTTGTAGTGTTAGCAGCTAGATCTCTGTTAGATCTGCAAGGCCGTTCCAGACAAGGTGAGGTGATTTATGCTGTGCCAGAGACATTAAAACCTGCCCTAGGGAAAAAACAGACCCTGTGGGTTAATTTAACCTGGCTCCTACTCCTTCAAAAAATGGCATTCCAGTACAGCCATGCCTTCACAAGCTTTGCTGCAGTTTCCATGATCTATTAAGTATTACACAGAGTTCTGGTTGGGAACACAACTGTTAAGGCTCAGCATCTGTGAAGAATGAAACATCTGTTTGAGCTGCACAGACAAAACTGCTCTGAACTCTCTTCCAAAGATCCTCAAGTTCTACATTCTCAATGAATTAAAATACTGAGAGATGCCAAGATTATTTCCCCTGAAAATCAGGTATCAAACAGTGCTCCAGCCTCGACTGGAATTTCATCTTTGACATCTGCTTTGCCAGAATAAAGAGAGATACATCTGGCTTTGAACAGCAATTTGAAAAATGGATGATGCAAAACTCAATGATCATCTGGGGAAGAGCAAGGTCAACATGCTACTACAGCAAAAGGAGGTTTAATTACAGTATTAAAAATGCATTTCTTCAAAGACTGAATCCCCCAAACAGAAAGCATTCATCCATGGAGGTTACACCTGTAATTTCCCAGTAAGAAACAGGGACATGCAGCTTTTGGGCAGGAAGCAGCAAAGATGGATTCAATTCCCACTGAGCTCACACAAACTCTGCCTTTTTGGTTGAACTTGATCTTTCCTATGGGGACAGTCCTGCCCATCTTTTCCTGGACAGACTGGAGGAAAAATGCCAGTAGCTATTGCCAACACATTGTGCTATAAATGGATGTCATTATCATAATCCCAATGGTTTTGATTGAGCAATTACTCATCCAACAGTCCAACAGTTAAGGAAAAATATTAATAGCAAAGCAAACATGATCATATCTAACTTTCATTAGTTTCTCAAGACAACAAAGCTTTTTGATCCCCTGGAATCTGGGAACACAGAAATCCAAGGCAGCTTCTGAACTCAATATTAAAATTAGTTAGACAGATTGCTAATTTGATCTCTGTCTAATCCTTGCTAGGACATTTTGCTTGAACTCCATAGACAAAGCAAATTTTATCACAGAATGCAGATGTTCTTTCAGGTACAGAAATTATGCAGGCTCAACACAAAGATTATATTCCTTAGCCACCTTTCAGTCCTCAGGAGGAGGAAATTTTATTGACAACTCTCTAGAAAACACTTTTGAGCCCTAAAAACAAGTCCAGGTATCAAGAGAATTGAATGTGAAGACATCTTCAATGTTTTCTAGAGAACCCCATCGAGGTGACAGCTCTGTTCATGACCCCCAAGTTCCCATAATTAACAGCACACTTCCAGCACCACACATTCTCTTTTTAGGCACATTGGTGACACACTTCAGCTACAGAGCAAAATATCTACATGGCTAAAGCCTACAGACTGCATTTTGCTAAAAATAAATGCTACATTTCTAGGTAAGGTATGTCAAGGCTCACTGGGCTGTTACTTTGAAACAGTAAATAAGAGTTAGGAACTATTAGGCTGGCTTGTATATGACTGAGTGTAAAAGGGCAAACAGGCACAACAGAAGCACCAGGAACATTGAAATATCATTTGGATCTGCTATTTTTAAGTTAGTTAAGCTTATTTTGTTTTGGCAATAAGCGTGTATTCTCTGCTCAGCTGCTTCCCCAGAAAGAAAGTATTTACCATATACAATACATGTCCCCATTTTGGAGCTGTGGGACTAGGAAGGATTCACAAAGCTGTAAGGCTAAGGTAGTCTTCCCTTCTTTTTCAGTGTTGCAGATGATCTCAATTCCACTCTTGCAATCAGTCCTCAACAAGTGCTATACAATTAAAATAAAATCGATTTAGATCAATTTGCTGACATGAAATCAAAACCAATCAGATCTTGCTCTACTAAAAACTTCAGGAATTGCTATTAACACAGGATGTCTTTGGAATGGCTTTTGTGTACATCTCTAAGTAAAGATTTTGGAGGTATTTTGAGCTCTTTCATATTTCTTAGAGTAATGACCACCAGAATAATTGTCTGAAAAATTAAAATACTACACAAAAGCATTTTTTTGCTTGTTCTTGCATTTCTTGGTGGCTTGTTCTTAAAACAAGGTTAAGAAAAGCCCTGTTATCTACTAAGTGCTAGCAGTGATAAAACAGGGCCACATTCAGCTCAAGTGTCATTTTACATATTGGGGCATCATTAAAAAACTTAATCATAGATTATATAGTTTTGGTCAACACCAATTAGGCTCAAGTGCTTTTACTAAAATAGTCAACAGTAAAATAGTCAATACACTGAAGTTACCAAATATTTAGTGAATATATCCACAAGAATGCTTGACCAAAAACTGGCATTTAGGTCAACAAGATTTGTAGGCACTTCACATTCAACTTTTCCAAGCTTAAGCCAGCATTAAGTTTAACAACATGAGTGTGGCTGCCTGATTTTATGACGTTTGGTTCCACAAAATCAGAGTTCCACATGCTCCTCTTGACAACTTGTACACAGCAAGTATAAAGCAGCACTTCATTTAAAAAAAAAAAGAAATGTATACTGACAAACAATACCTCCTGGAATAGCTGATCTTCTAATGGTGACATATAAAGACAGGTGAAAAGAGCTTGATGGAAATACAGATCTTTACTGATATCTGGATGGTTTATGCAAGATTTGATAAGAGCCATTGCCTCAGGGATGCGTTCACAGGCAATAAGGTATCTGGCACGGAGTTCAAAGAACAGTGGATTTTCAGAGCTTAAATATTTGTTAACTGCACAGAAAAGAAAGATTTAAAGGCAATTAGAATATGAAGTCCAAACAACAAATATATCTAAATGTAATGTTGTTTTTAATAACAAATAATATTAAGAAAAAAATAAAGGCTCAGCTAAAAAAGTCTATCAAATATTAAATACCATAAGAAATCTGTCCTTCTGCTTGGAAACAGAAATGGTTATTTTTCTTAAACCAGGAATCTAATTCAGGATTTTGTTTCTAACAAGTTAACACAAGGTGCTGCAAAGGATTGGTAAAATGTAAATTATATAGAAGCAGATGTGAGCATTTTAAAGAAAGAAAATTCCCTCCTTTCTCAGCAGTGGAATCCATGTGACTGTCAGAAGTATAGGATTGACATCACTTCCAAAGCTATAATTATCAATATTTTTAAAAACCTCAAGATACTCATTATCCATTAAAATGTAAGACCTCAAAGTGGTGAAAAAAGTTAAATATAATTCACACTCTACTGCATTAAGAAGCTTTGAACGCCTTGGTTTTGCTTGCTTGGAAAACATTTTCCTCTCAAAGTGCTACTGGGCACAATTCCTATCTAAACACCTTTAAGTTCTGGCTCCTCATTTCTAGAAATCTGTTTTTCAGCTCTCAAAGATACCTTTTAGCACTAATATTTGAATGAAATAATTTCAAGTGAGATACTGAAAATACTCAACATTGAAGCAGCTGGAAATCCAGAAATACCTAGGAGACATGCTTTGCATCTTTATTATAAAAGATCACACAGATTGTAGTATCACTTTGGATAAGAAGCTAAAATATCACTCAAGGCTACAACTGAAGTACTTTAGTGTTTCATGTTTGCAAGAAAAAAGAATGTGATTGTTCATTTCAAGTCAGTGAAGGCTGAAAGTTCATCCCTTAGAAGGAACCTGTATTAATTATTAGCAATTTCTAGTGATACTTACTAAAACTCACCATCTGCACAAAGAAATTTTTTCCCCCAAAATGAAGAGATTACTTGTACAATAAGCAATCATTCCTTACACTCAAACCCAAGATTTCCCTAGCATCTTGATTTTTATGCAAGCTAGCAGTGTTCCATGCTAATGAACATTTAAGCGCTATTATTCAGGGTGTCAGGTTTCCATCTGATTTGTTAACAGATGCCCTGTAAGAAAAAAAACATCTCATTCCCACTATGCATTGGTACTTCTGAGAACAAACTCAGGAAACAAAAGGATTAAAAAGAAAGCCAGTGTCTAATGGTGGTGATGAACTGCAAGAAAAAGCCATCATATGGAAAATCCTTAGAGCCAAGGAAAGGCCTCTCCTTTTCTCAATGACTACCCTCAGGATAATAAAGTACATCCTCTGCTTGGTGTGCAAGCATTACCCAGCAGCTCCCTGACAAACGAGGCTGGAAATACTCAGCTTTGCTAAGTGCTCATGGTAAGGAAATGCTGCCCATCTAACAAGTGGCTGCAACACCCTTCTCCCTTAAAGGAGAGAGAACTGCACTCCACAGCACAGCTCCCCCTGTTCTACGTTCCCTCTTGCTCTGGGGAACTTTCAGGTCCCTCGTGCTCCAGAAATGAGACTCTGACAGCCTCCTCTCCCATCTCCAGACCCAAGGACTCCCAAGGATGGGGCTCCCACAGCCTCCTCTGTTTTCAACCAGTTCCACTGACGCTGCTGGCAGGGCAGTGCTCCCTCCCAGTCCTGGAATGTCCTATTTTCCCAGGGCAGCACACAGAGCTCTTCTAACCTCCCAAGCCAAAAACAACTTCCAGCTACAGTAGCATTTGGATAGTCTATCCAGCCTGTGATACACTAAGAAACAACATTTATCCTTACCCAGGCAGTGATGCTTTGCTTTAGAGCAACAGACATCAACCACCAGCTCAGAAACTCACACTCAGAAACTGCTCCACTGACTGCACCTCTGTCAAGTTCTCTTCTAGATGCTCCCCTTATTCTGCCATATCCATTCCAAGTTGATTGTTCCTATGTCCCAACCCCACTATTTTGCTTTCAGCTCAAGGACTGCTTTGTTTTCAGCCATCTCCAAACAGATTGTGGCATCTCAAAGTTTATTACCACTCATGTAAAGACAGACAGAGAGGTTTGTCTTGGCCTGAGCTTCTCCATGGAGTTAATGAATCCAGGACAGGATTATGTAGTTCACACAAACTGATTTTTCCAAGGAATGGTTGGTGATTCAGCAATAATAGGCAGTTTTTCCTGTTTAAAATAATCCCTGAGGGAGCTACATGGCCAAGTTTCAAAACACACACTAAACACTGCTGGCCTATAAAGCAGCACAGGATGTTTGCTTTGTGTAAGACTTTACAAGAATCAAATTTTAGAGGAAGTAAGAGGAAGAAAGAACGAGCTTTCAAAATATAATTGGCTAAAACAAAACGTTTGTCAGCACAGATGAGATGTGTCAAGGGTGTGTGGGGCATCAGAAGATAAAAGGAGAGAAAATCTCTCAGCAGAGGGGAAGGAGATGCAGCCTGAAACAAAAGGGAACAAAGTGCTCCTCTAGTGACAACAGGTCTCATTCCTGCTCTGCCAGGTTAAAAACAAACATCCTCCAACTGTTCCCCATCATAGAGAGGATTCATGATGACCAAGAGAAGCATTATAGCAAGGACTACACTAATTCTTTGCTGGAGAGATGGAGACTTAATTCCACATCACAATCACCAAAATCATGTGATGCACAACACAACAAGGCTCATCTTGGTTTTCATTTTGTTTCTGTAGGTATTGGACCAGAGCTTCATGAGGTATCTAATAAAAATCAGGGCTAAATCTGTTGCCCAAGCAGTTGCTTCACAAAAGAGGCAGAACAACAAAGGCATAACGATGTTAATTTGCTATCAAAACCCTTGTTCTGGTTAAGGAGGCAGCTCCCTGAGCTGTCCTGGCTTTAGTGCTCTTCCTCTCCCTCAGTGAAGACTCAGTGATGAGTTTGTATCAGGCACCAGACCATAATAACTACAGAAGAACTGGCATTTCCCATCACTATCAAATAAAAATAAATTTTAAGAGCTCCCCTGTGAACAATGTTGCTCAACATGTTAGTAAAGACTTTCCTGCAGCTTGGGTATTTTTCCTCTTAGGAACTTTCATGAACATTCCAGTGATTTTGTTCCCAGGCACTGCACCTTTCCCAGCTCCAGGAATTACACAGCCATAAACAGAAAGCAGCTGTCACATGTAGCCATGGGCATCACTGGAAACAGATCCAAGAAAAGCCACAAGACCAAGTATTTACAATTGAAGAGAAAAATTAAATGAGTCAGAGTGCCAGGAGACAAATACACATCAGATCCTCTCCAATCATGTTATATCCTGAGTCTAACTGAAGTCAAGTGGGCCTCCATGCTTTAAGGGTACACTGAGATTTGGGAAATCCACCCTATGAATTTTATGAACTGCTCCATAGCTGCCTGTGTCTGACCAATCTGATCTCTACATTATAAAAGCAGACTTAAGTTAACAAAGAAATCCAGCTTTCTTTCAAACAAAAAAGGGACCAGCACATTTGATTACAGAAAAATAGTTAAAACACTATGCAATGGCAGCTGATAACACCTGACCCCATGTATTTTAATGAAGCATAATGGAACACATTTTTCAGTACCCTAGAAAATTACTGTGCTAAATGAAGTACCTAATTCCTGTGACACAGGCTTTGCTTTCAGAATTGCTTGTAACACTGGATCCTCCCATGGTCCACCATCTCGAATGATTCGAGTCACCAGTTCCAGGTTCAGATTCCTGTATTTATTCAGAAGGTTCTGACATTCCTAAGTGCAAAAAGAGAAACAATTACAAAGAATAAAAAGATGTTGTCTAAAAATAGTCAGGCTATCCCAAAGATACAAACCAAGCAACTCATGCATGGCTGAGTTTTTCCTCAGCCAGTAATGTGAGCCACCAAGTCTTGCATTGACCATACAGAAAGCCCTAAAGCAACAACTGATATTATCTAAAAACAGCAATACACAACTGTTGAAGGTCAAATCCATGGCTTCAGCAGCCCTCAGAAAGAGCCCTCCATTTGTATTACAATGTAAAACCAACGTGGATTGGAGATATTACTGGCACACATTGAGACAAGTCCTCACCTCATGGCAGCCTGCACAGATTTAGACACGTTGAGCTGGATTTGTGATTTCTGAGGGGAAAACTGAATTAAGCCATGAGTCACCAGCCCTCAAGCAACCATTTTTCTCCAGATTTCTACATAACAGGAATTATGTTTGCCTGTAATATCATGGGATGCTTTAGCCAGCCATGATTTTCACGTGTCAAGTTCCCCCTCATCCCCGCACCTCATTTGCTGTAAAAGTGTCAACACCACCATTAATCAACAGAAAATTTTTGTCAGAAGAAGTTACCTAATATTGAAACAAAAAATACAACAGAAGAGTGGTTTCCATCCACATACAATCACCTGCTTTTTACTGCCAGTTTGATTACACAATTGATGCAGAAACAGTGCTGGCACATTAATTTGTAGAAGCAGTAACAGACAGGTATCAGCAAAAAAACAGCAAAGGAACAGCTTTTTCTCCAACTGCAGTTCCATGAGCAGTATTAATAGACACAACCCTGGGTTTCATCCTTTCTTTTCCCTACCAAGTTTGCTCTCATGGTGGCACAACCCTAAAAATCTGTTCAGGTATTAAAAAAACCCCAAATAAACCAAACCCCACACTTACCTGGCAAAACAAGTTTTTAATCCAGGGTCATTTATCTTATGCAGTTGAACACAGACAGAGAAAACTCTGTCCCTGAATAAAACAATTTTAACTATCCATGTTTATGCTGACTTGAAGACTTCATTGAGATGAAGCTTCACTTTCAAATTTACTGTTTAAAACCAGGGGAAACATGAGATTTCATGACATGAACTGAATGACATCAAGCTCTAAACAGACATAACCAAGCAGAGTTTCTTTCACTATAATGGCATCTTTCCTCCAGGTCATACATTCCCAAAAATTGTCTTTACATCTACTAAAATATTATGAAAAGTTTAGATGAAAGTAGGCAACACTACCTGGATTGAACCTAAAATATCTTTCAAAGGATCTTCATAGAACTCATCCTTTCCAAAGAACAGCAGCAATTCAAAAAAACTCCTAAAAAACAGAAGAAGGGAAAGGTCAAACTAAAAACAATGAATAAAAAAATGAAACTACTCCAAGTCTCTTACTTTTTGCAGCACTTAAACCAAAATGAGGAATTCTGTGAATTCTAGACTTGTGTCCCTGTGGAGTCACTCAAAGGTGTTTGGTGGCCAACAATCCATGTTTTCAGGCACTTGCTACAAACACACTTTATTTCATTTCAGCCTGTCTTGCAATAACTGAAGTCTCTCTATGAAGATGTTGCTTTAATTATTAAATTACTGAAGACATTTCTTATTTTCTCTTTTCAAAAAAAGCTTTTGAAGATTATTTAGAAAGGGACAGCTTTTGTGCAAATATGCAAACAAAACCACATTCACCTTCTGTGTGGCATTCAAATTCACAGAACCTGAATTTTACCACCACCAAGTTTGTGAGCAGATCAGGTCCCTGTCCAACAAGATGCAGTCACAAGTGTCACCCCAAAAAGAGGTGGCAGAAATGGATGAGGAAAGGACTAATACTTTAAACAGCTGCTTAATCAAACTGATTTGTGGCTTCCACAATTCTTATCATCTTAAAAAACTGGTCTAGCATTTATTTCTGTGAAGCCCTAATACAGAATCACAGAGGTTGGTCAAATGCAGCTTTGCAGCTCTTTCAATTCAGGTTTGTTTATAAAAGCCTCCTTCCAGATAATGCAGTTGAGTCAATTCAATCAAAAACTTGGCAGTGGGAGCTCAGGGATCTGCAGTGCAACTGTTACTGTTCTGCCTGAGGATTCTGAGAAATTTCATTTCTACTTGGAAAAGGTACCAGGCAAGCACTGCACTAATGAGCTGCAATTGCTGATGGAGAAAGTCAAGAGCAGCAGAGAACTGAGCAACTCTTTGAGGGACAGGCAGGACTTCAAAAAATATTCAGAAAATTCCAGGCATTTCTCCTCCTCAGTCACATTTTCGGGAATACCGCGCATTAAAAAAGTCCTCATACTCCCAGACAAAATTAAGTTTTCTATAGGAATAATGGAAGAGTACCATAAAATTAGATTTTCAATAGATTATGCTCAAGTAATTTTTTTTCTAACTAATGATTAACTAGGCCAAAACAGGCTTAGAGAAATAGATACAAACTTGTTACGTTCAGTGACAGAACTTCTCTCGAGGCTAGGTCTTGGAATCTCAATTCAAAAATGCAATGAAAAAACAATCCCTACCCAAATAAGTACTTGGTTCTGAAAAAACATCATCTCAGTTCATGTTAAACAAAATTTTAGAGGATACTTTACTCTCAGGAAAGGTCAGCCACGAGTCATGTCATGATCTGGCAAGCAACCAAACTGGAACTCAAATCATAAAAGACAAAACTAGTTGGAGCAAGTGATACATGATTGCATTTAAATTTGCTTTGACTGATTTAAAAAGAGGAGGATCTTGGAAAAAAAAATAAAAAATCTGGAAATCAAGTGTAAACTATGATTTTCTGCTTTATCAATGCACCTGCTCACAGTCTAATAAAGGAAGCCATCAAAACATTTTTATTTCCCCATCACCAGTCTCCAGTTCAAATTCCTACAGTCAGTTCCAACTTGGTTTATCTCAAAACTGTCTGCAGCACAGCATATGCACATTAATATCCATCTAGATTGATCACATCACTGCTTTGGCATCAGAAGATTGCCTAAAAACACCAGTGTGGCACCATTATAAAATCCCCTGATACTCATGCAGATGCTGCTTCATTTGATAGGAATAGCAAGGTTGGTAAGTAGAGGAAAGAAAGCAGTTATTCCTGTTAACAGTGAATTGTCTGGTTACCAAGGAAATCTTCCTCAAGGATGACAATACAGTCAGGCACAGTTTTGCTCTCCAAGAACTAATAAACACTGAATTTTCAAAAGACATTCGAGCAAGGTTGCCCAGGTAACTGCAGCTACTAAGCCCTGGGATCCCTTTATATCACATCACATGCAAAACTAGACCCGTGCCAGCCAGGCAGAAGAATAAATAATCTGACATCCTAGAATGGAAGCACATCTCTTGGAGTAAACCCAGTCTCAAAAATCAAATCACACAAGGGTGACAGGAACTCAGTGACCAATTTACTTCCAAATTACCAGAACATATCCATAAAAAAAAAACCCCAACCTGAATTTCCACCTTTTTACCTCCCAAGCTTTGCTATTTGAAAGTACATATAAAAATGGTTTGAACTCAGAGGTTTTTTTCCTTACAACTAGTGAAAAAACCCACAGCAACAGATGTCACCATGTTTTGATGTAACTTTGAAAACTGTGGTCATATGAGGCCATCAATAGTGCTCTGTCAAACAGTTTCACATACACAAAACAAGAAATGCCCACAGTGAAGCTTCACCAACATTTCAAGACAGCATTTATTTTTCCTTATGTACTTATTACCCTGAAACTTCCAGTCTTCACGTGGGAAAATGACCAATGCATCAAGAAAATTGCAATCAGAGCAAAATTGATGACACAACATCCTGCAATTCTTGAAGCTGGATGTGACTTTGGGTCAGTTAACCGCATGGTAAGTAATTCCCATAAGCATTTTGGTGACTCAAACACAAAAATCCATTCAATTTTCAAGTAATTGACTTCTTTCTGAAGAAATTTATCTTAAGAAGTACTTAGCTAATCACATCACTAGAAGCACAGAAGTAAAAATTGGAGAGAAATGAATTAAAGTTATCTATGGGCAAAGGCTGGTCTTCAAACACTCCAAAATAAGGTTATGATGATCACTTATTTCTCAGATTATTCATTTTGCCAGACATCCCTTATGACAAAACACTGTCCTAGCCAACTTGAATATTTAACAAGGGCACAAAAAAGACGAAACCAAATTCCAGTTAGCAATTCTTGGTTCTGTGCAGCTACATCTCCTGCAAAACCCCTCTTGGGAGCTCTGAGGACCCGAAACCCTTTTGCTAAGCTCCTTGAAAGGAAGGCACAATAAAAATGAAGGAGTACTCACAAAGCAAGGCTACTCAGTACATACTGCACGTGCTCACATTCGGCTGGGAACGACACGCAGGCAGACGTGAAGCAGCACAGCGCCGTCTGCAGCACCTGCAGCTGAGGCAGAGGGACCTGCCACCTCCCAGCATAGTCTTCAACAACCTGGGCAGAGACATGGAAATGCACATTGTTAGCCAAGACATTCTCTCTGGCTGGAAAGAGCCAGCAGTCGAGACTACAGCTGCTTTGGCTCCCCTCCAAAGCAGAGTTTGTCACCTAAAAACTGGGCGTGTTCTCTGGTTCGTGACCTGTATCGTGAAAGGAATATCACAAGGGACCTTCAACTCCTCTTTTCCAAGGATACTTGCTTCTTATGCTGGACCACAGTAGATATTGCACTCTGCATTTCAACACAAGCTTTCATTTTGCAAGGGGATGCAAATTAGAGTCTGTAACAACATCCAGACCTTGTAGCCTAAAAACTTTCCGAGAGGGGAATGAGTAACCTGCACTCTTCCAGCCTTTATGTCAGCAGAGAGTCACAGACATTCCAGGCACTCTTCCTTATCTGATCAAATGAGTAAATTTGGCTTTATTTAGACACAGGATGGATCTAAGGCAACAGCAGCTGAGACAGATTCATACTTGGTATGTATATTCTAAGTTCTCCAAACTTACTTCAATAACTTGTTTGAAAAACTATTAGCTTAATGCAGCAAATATCTAGGTCAGCTGAGGAAGAATTAGCAGACTTGTAGATAAATACTCTTCCTCTTAAGAAGACTAAACATTTTATAAGATAGTCCTGCCTCACAGATCTATTAACAGTTGCCTGAAATAGTTTTAGCCAAGCTCCTTTTATAGAAAACCACTAAAGTCTTAAGAAAAACAAAATAGACCCAAAGGAAAACCATCCTTTAGAGGTGTGAGTCCCCAAAGGTCAAACAAAGGTGGAAATAAAGCATCACTCCCCACCAGGATGTTTCACAATGCTTGCACCTGAAGGGCACAATATAGATATGTTCATAAATTATTTCAAGCAATAAACAAATTTTTGTGTCCTTCTGCACAGCCCTCACTGCACCTCCAGCACTCACATGAAGCTGATGTAGGCTCAATGAGGAATTCATGGGCAGGGAACATCCTGTCCCCAAAAAAACCCATCAGTCCCAGTGTGCACCAGCTCCTCTGCCACACAAATACAGAGGCAGCAGAGAAAGGAACACACCAGCAACACCACCGGGGCCTGGCAGCTGGTCTGCAACTCAAGTGTATCAAAACAGATCCCAAACTGCTCAGGAAAAACAGGGATAGCACACTTGGTCCTGGATGTAGCTAACCTGAAACCATGAATTCAGCAGTGGCAGGAGAAGAGAAGCCCAACTGGGCAATTCTCAGAAGACCTGGAACTATCAGGGAAAGACGGGGTGTGGGGAGTGTGTGGCAAAAAGCTAAACTAAGCACACAATCAATTCCAAACCACACCTCACACACCTTCTAAACAGGGAGTAACATATACTTCAACGTCTGGTTTTAAGTAAACTCACGGAGTAACTTTTTCTGTAACAGAAACCAAGCTCTTCTTTTGTACAAAAGACTCAAGATGCCATGCTTGGAAACAGGACTGCAAAGCAGAACATGAGTACAGGTTTATCAGCACTCTTTGAACAGGCACAGTAATTTCAATGTAATGAAGTCAACAACAAAAAAATTGTCCAAGCACAGTGGCCTGTTCCTTGTCCAACACACAGGAGATAAAAACAGAAGGGAAGCCACCATTTTTAGGGGAGTTTTTGCAACTTGCAAAGTCTCTGTTAGGGTGCAATTTTTAGCATCCTTAAAGCATCATCCCCTAGTCTGTCTGTACCTGCCATTGCTAACAACCACCAAGGGACTGGGCCTTTTTGGTTTCCCTCTCTCATTCAGAGCAGATAAAAGCACTGAAAGAGGCTGAAGCACCTGCCTGACCAAACCCCCCATTCAGCTCCACCTTCCTCCCACACCAACACACTACTGCCTCTGCTTGAGCACGTTTGAAAACTCAGGGGAAAATCCAAGACTCAGATGTGTCCCATGAAAACAAAATCAAGACAAGAGTTATCAAAAATGTCTGAGCACACAGGTAAGGCAGCTAACCCCAAAAATAACAGGATAGTAATTAAAAACCTACACTAGTGAAACAATAGCTTTTCTTGCAATATTATGTTTTAACTGATTAACTATACACATATATTTTAAGTGATTAAATAAGCACTTAGAAAGTTATTTGGCTATAATTCAAAGACTTAGGAGAAAGAGCATTGCAAATACACAGGACACAATCCCCAAATATTTTATGCAGTGCTAGAAATTGCTACAGCTTTCCCTATTCCTCCACACAACAAAAAAAGAAACTACAAATCCCACCAATTTTTGAAGTTTATCATTACTAGGATTTCAAACAAAGTTACTCCCATAGCTTCTCATGAGATTTAACAGTAAAGTCACCACAGGATTAAAACCATGATTCTGTGAGCTTTTCTCTCTATAGGTTTCAGACACAGAAAGCTCTTAGCAAATAAAATATAATGGTTGTCATTCATTATAATAAACATATGTAAGGGTTGTCACATGAGAGGACAAACCCAAAAAGGGCAAGCTTAGAAATACCAAAGTTTCCTGAAAATTAAAATCTGTAATCAGAAGCAACACCTACCACAGTTGCCTGATCAGCAGAAATACCAGAGCAGCTCAGATACCAAAGTTCAGCTCTAGAATTGGAGTAATACTACATTTACCCTTCCTGAAAACATCACTAGAAATAATCCCAGCTTTTGAACTCTCTTTTGAACCTCTTCAGCAGATGAAGAGAATTTTGTTTCCAAACACAAACAAGTCACCCTTGTCCTTAAAAGTAAGGATTTTACTATCCAGAGTAGGAAAAGCTTGATGATTTTAGGGTAACATGAAACATTACTTAACATGTGAAAGTTGAAAATGGCTTTACACTAAAATCCATTAAGCAATGGCTTTACTGCAATTCACATGTGAACATTACATAAGGAGTAACCAAACAGAATCACACTTCTGGCAAAAGCAACACATCACCCAGCAACAGCATGAGGCATCCTTTGAGGCAACTTTCTACCCTTCCAGCTAAATGCTTTCCCCCTGCTCTTCATCACCAAAATCTCACCCATCTCCTCAGCCTGCTTGAGGCAAGAACAATTCCCAAGATGGGGTGCCATATGCCCATTACATTTAGCAAGCCAAAAAGTCATGGATGTATGCTGAGAGTCTGTCACTTGCACACCAGTGAAAACTAGATATGAATTCTAGAAAAGCAGTTTGGGCTGATTGCAGCACTCTGGTAAGTGTTCCTATGTATGATTTATGAGACAGAAATGTATATACTGGAAAGTAGAAATATTCCTCCTCATCTTGTGATTAGCACCTCACCCGCAAACCAAAGTCAGCTAATACAAGGAATTGCTCTGCTCACACAAGAAAGTGAGAACTGCCAATCTGGTGAACACACACATGCTCACATCCACATCACTGGTAACCAGTAAAATGCAATTTATTAGGTCAATCAGTGAAGAAGTATAATTACTTCTCTTCCTCATCTAAACAAAAGGATGTAACTTTTGGATTTTTGCATTACCTCCTGCACTAAGGGTGCCTTCTCCAACTTGAACAAGCCCATGAAGCAAAGCTATCAAACAGAAGAAGCATCACTCAATGGAGATCCTCCCTTTAGGTATAAAAACCTACAACTCCTTTCTAAGTTATAATCCTGATACATTTTTCCAAGGAAAAATCACGAGCTTACTTTCATGCAAAACCTATACTTAGTGCAAGTGCATTAAAATCTGGAGAAGCAGCAACCAACAAGTTTGAAAGCATCAAAGAGGAAAGTTTCAGAGAAGTAAAAAGATGTCACAAAGATCAAGAAAAGTCTACAATGTATTGCACAAATGCACCAATGTTGCTTTTGGGAAATAGTAACTCCTTAATCCCACTTGTAAAACAGGGAGATCATTTCCCAGGCTAAAGCTAAAAGAACAGCAGGCTCAAAAGCTGATGAGAACACCCTGAGCATATGAATAAGACAAGATTTTGTGATGTTAATGACAAGAGCACTGAAGACTGGAAGCCTGGAGGAGTCAATCTTCAGATAAAGAGGTTGCAAATCAACTGCTATTGTGAATTCTCCTGACCTGACTGAGGAGCCAAGCACCCACCACAGCCCAGTTTGCATGATAGAGCCTTACCAGTTTTCCCATCAGGTGTCAGAGGCAAGGAGACACTTGACAAGACCCAACTCAGGCCAAGGACACCCTTCTGCACCCACAGGTAAATCCTCACCACAACTGGAAGCTCACCTTGGCATTCAGCTTGGCAGTAAGGTTTTGCCACATCTATTTCATAAGGATTTCTTTTGAACATGAATTCACTTGAATCTCCAGCAGCACAGTATTTAACTACCAATAAGAAAGCTGAACACACTAGTGTCCACCAGTCCCACAGGTAAAAAACACCATGACAGGTTAATTTTTAAATTTAAATAGTTTCAAGTAGTTATGCTCCTCAAAATTTAGTGACTGGGATGTGTAAGTGGCCCTTTGCAAGCTTTTGTGTGACAAGCAGTATCAACATCCAAAAACATGAAAAAGTCAAATATGAAAACAGTGCTCATAAAAGTTGAGCCAATAAGAAGGATAAAGCATATTTGTACAGGAAGGCACAAAAACCCCAAAACATCAACACCACAAATTATTACACAAGCAAATAGGTGGTGAAAAAGGCAGATTCTGCCTTTTCAGAGCAACGAGCGTCAAGAATGTTGAAGAAATCACTTTTCACTACTAGAATTTATGTGAGCAAGACTTGTGTAGCTGAGCCTTAAAACGGTGTGTGTAGATCAAGCATGGATCCCAAAGGTTCAGAATTTGATGAAATATAAGTCTGGCATAACCTAAAGGGTTTGGGGAGGTTCTCTTAACAGTTGTCTTGGTTTTGTTTGTTTTTATATAAAAACATCTTAACCACTATTGATTTGGAGTAAGAGACAAGAGCAAATACTTTCAAATTTAGGCACAAAAAGTGTGAAATGATATTAACCCCAAAGTCAGAAGAACCAACACCTGAAATTGTATATTTTTTCCTTCCATTACCACTAAGCAAGACAAACAACAGCTGAGTCACACACCCCTCCCTGCCTTTTTTTGCCCACTAAAATAAACTCAGGAAACACTGTCTTCTCTGGTGTGTTACTATATTTTACTACTTCCCTTTTTTCCTAAGCCCAAGAACTGTTTCTCCACCAATTAATGCAAGCAAAGGAGGCAATCTTTCATTCAGGAGTGGGATCATCCTGGAAGGCTGTAAGCTGATGCCCCAGCAAGAACAGATCAAGGAGTGTTCACCCCTCACAGCATCACCTTGTTACTTGAGATGAACTCACCTGGTGTTTGTTCCAGTCAGTACCAACACCATAAAATAACATCTAGTACAGTTAGGCAGCCCTGAGGACAACTACAGAAATGCTGGGAGCAACTTGTGATGTTCTGATCGTATTGAATGCTATGAGAAAATATCCTGAAAAAGAAATTCATTTCTTTTTCCAGTTAATAAAACTGTACCCGCTTCCAGTGCAATGAAGGAAGCTACATCCATTTTCCAGCTCGCCATACAAGTTTGTTTTTAAGCCAAGTAAAATTGGAAATTCATCCTTCTAATTCCAAAAGTATTCCCCTGAACCATCACACCAAAAAAGTCACCAACTATGCTCTTTTCACTGCCCTTCTCCATTTGAGGAACTTCTAAATGGTTAGTGAGAAGCCTCATGAAAGTATTTCAAATTCTGCATACAAACACAAGCTGAAACTCTTCCAAATGCTTAGGCTGAGGGAGTTTCTTCTAGGTACCACCTTTCAAATGTCTTTAACTTACAAAGTAGTTACAGATGCGTTGTTCCTTTGCCTGCCAAAGCTGGGAACAGCAGATTTGCTTTTCCCAACATCCAAGTGTGCTTGGAACTCCACAAATAAGAAGAAAAGCCACATCAGCAAATTGTAGAAACTAACAGAGAAACAGCTGGTGAAATGCATAAGCTGGGCACTTGACTCATCTTCCAACTTTCTTTTTTCCCTTCCTGCCACAGAAAGCTTGATTTTTGCTTTGCCCATGCCATCAATCTCAAATAACATTCCAAGAAAACATTTTATTCCATTTTGCCTTGAAAGACTCAGGCTGAAATGACTCTCTATGACCACAAACACCTAAAAGACAGAGATCCCAACACTACAAATGGGCTACAAGATGCCACATTCCAGCTGCATCTTGTATCACCCAACTCTGACTAGCTAGAAATTCATGGAAAATGCTCTCATAATCCTGACATCTCATCTTTTTTACTGGTGTTTAATCGACCCAAAAGTGAAATTGAGTTACAATCCTCCAGGCCTCAAGAGAACTGAATGTGGCTGTTGACAGCAGTTTTTTTACCTTTCTAACATCATTCAAGGATGAAAGATGTGCACGCCGACGCATTTCAAGCTCTAAGCCAAAGATCAGCAGGTTTTTCTGTGTACAGAAAACAGATCTACAGACTGCAAAAAAGGCTTGATTTACACCTTGCTTCATTTCTCCTGTAGTTCTTACTGAGAGACACTCACAGAGCTCATCAGCTTAACCACAAGGAATTTAAACCATGTTATTTCCAGGTGACAGCAAGCTTCAGCTCCATGTCTGTAGCACAGCCACGTGTTTTGATAGGTTGTCATCCTGAAAATAACAATGCTTTTTTTGGGGGAGTCCAAACTCCCTGCACCATCACTAAGCAACTACTTCTACAACTGCTATTCCACTTCCACCACAAAAGCAGGAGCACAGGAGGCAAACTAGGCCATCCAGAAGGGCCAAATGAGTGTGAAGACAAGCACAACTGTGTTATCAGCACCAAGTGGAGTGAGGTGGCAAGGCTCAGTCTGCACAGCAGCCAAATACGTCCTTCAGAAGATCTGGAGAGAAAAGTACAAACATGTATTATGTGGATAATTACAGCGTGAGGGAAAATGAGCTCACGTGGAGCACACACAACTCCATTTGTTGTCAATCCATAAATGTCACACAGCCACAGGCTTCTCACACCAGCACAGCCCTTAGGATCTTGTGTTTGTGGAGTTAAAGCAGTAGAGAAACCCATTACTAAAAACCTGCTTTAACAAAACACTGATTACCTTGGGCAAGCACATGACTGCTGTTCACACCAGGCCAAATTTACACAAAACAAGCAAAAAAAGAGAAACCCTGGGGACAAACTGTTAATGTATTAACCTACTCTCATCAGGACTAATTAAACTAGGCATTGTCAAAAAGAAAGTTTAAGAGAAAAGGAGCAGAGCCCTTTACATACTCAGAACATCAGCTGCTTTTCCAGAGAGTTCATCAACTCAAAGTAGGGGAGAGGGTTTGGCAATCTCCCTAGACAAAAAAAAGAACAACTGCAGGAGAAGTCAGCACTAGATATATAACACATAAAATACTTGTGATACAACTATGTCACAGGAAAATTCTTCCCCTGCTCTTGTCCTCTTCTGTTTCCTACTAATTCATGCCTTTCCCTGAGATTGGCATTAATACATGAAGCCATCACCCTATCTGCTCTTCCTCAACACAGTAAATTCAACATACATCAAGCACAGAGAGAAAAATTTAAGATAAAACCCTCAGGGTAGAGCAAAAGTAAATGTCTCTACAACCAGCCAACATATCCAACATGGTTGTCATTCCTTACAGTTGCAGAAAATGCCAGACTTTCAAAAACACGTGCTTCTCCTTTTACTGGCTCCACAATTTTTGAGTGAGCATGAAACAGAAGAAAATATCAAAGGATCAACAGCTCCAGAAAGCAACCTATGGGCGTCGTGAGCAGAATGCCCCCTGAGATTACTGTAAGCACGTCTAACTAATATTTCAAACAGGATGTTTCACTGAGCGATGAAACAGGAACAAAGTGACAACATGGCAGCACGTTTCTTTAGATGGCAGAACACAACTGTAGCGGCGAGGCAAGTGCAAAAGTTGATAAAACGAAGCAATCCTATATAAAATGACCTCTGGGCTGTGTTTTGGGAAGCAGCAAGCGGCGTGGCTGGAATACACCGAAGGTAACTAATGTTCCGTCCACACCTGCTGATGAAAGCAAGCAGGAAAAGCAACCTGTTGGTGCTTGTTACTTCGCAAGGCACACCTCAAGGGCTTGCGGGGAGCACAAGAATTCCGGGCCCGCACCACGAAAACGCCGCTTTTCAAAGGACAAAACCCTAAAAAGCATAAAACACCCGGGTCTATTTCGGCCAGCGAGACGAGAACTGCTCCCGAGGCCCTTCTCGCCTCTCTGCCTCCCTCCGCCCCGCAGGCGAGGCCACCCGGGATCGTTCAGTCCGCAGCTCCGGCAGCACCACGCGTGTCCCCGCAGCCGCCCCCGGCTCTCCCCGCCCGCCCCGGCCCCGGCCCCGCGCCGGGAGCCGCCTCCCCTCACCTTCCCTTCCCCCCGGGAGCCTCCCTGCCCGCCCGGCCCGGCCCAGCGCCCGCTCCC
>VYXF01011782.1:208698-222572 GCA_013397295.1 Polioptila caerulea | reverse complement strand
TTTTTTTTTTTTTTTTTGCAGAAGCTTGTGATCTCTTCATGTAGCAATATCTTGAGAAAAAAAGGCAATGTTGAAGACCGAATTCTCTATTTCTTTACTTGCAGAGTGGGCAAAAGCTATTCTAGACAGCAGAAATGGTATTCAGCCTTTTTTTTTTTTTTTTTTAATGTCGCAACAGCAAACTGGGTAACAAAACAAGTACAGAGACGTGCATCTGGAGGTATCTGGAGACCTAGAGGAAACCTTGTTGCCTTTGAGGTTTCTTTTATTTGGGTTTTTTTTTAATGACATGGGTAGTTAATGTGATGACCAGTAATTTTGCTCAGAAAACCTCAAACCTGAGCAGAGCTATTAGCTGACTTCAACCTTACTTTAAAAAGGAGTTCAATTATCTTTAATTGAGATTTGCAGTAGCTACTCCATACCTCCACACCAAAAGGACACAGGTCCTGTTTGATTTCAGAGCACTTAACTGGGTTATTGCCTGCTTTGGTGACATGGTCTAGTTTAGAGTGATGAAAATGAAAATACTGTTTCTTCTTTCACATTGCAATAGATGCCATTCTGTGTTCCCATTAGGCTGTCCTAGCAGTAATTGCAGTGCCAAAATTATTTGCTCTAAGCTCCAAGTTCAGGTTCAATCTAATAGCTGTGGTTTAAAAACCACGGCTGTTTCCAAACAAGTGCTGGCAAAGCTTTGGTTTTGTTTTGTTTGGGGGTTGTTTTTTGTTGGGGGTTACTGGCTTTTAAAAGAGACAGTAATGGTTTTCTTGCTTGCTGTGGACATAATGCACTGAGAAATATTGACTGAATTAAGAAATGGCCACATATGTTGAAAATGCTAAGAAGAAAGTCCTAAAGTGTAAAGGATAAATAAGGATCTTTGAGAAAAGCAAAAAGCGTGTTTGTTTACGTGATGAACAGATTGAGTGTTGAGGGTTCTGTTGAGAAACTGTTTCACTCTGACCCACAGGGAACCACATTCTCCCGAGCGGAGGAAGATGAAGAGCCTCTCAGCAGCAGTGTCACAGACGTGCCCTCCGTGTGGTTACTGATCCCCTGGGTGTCAGCGGGTGCCAGGCTGTGCCCCGCGGGCGGTGACCCTCGCTCCGTGCGCCAGCCTTGCCCGGGCGGAGGCGGCCATGGAACGCTTCGGCGTGAAGTCGGCGCCGTCGCGGAACCGCTCCAAGACGGCGCTGTACGTGACGCCCCAGGACCGCGTGAGCGAGTTCGGCAGCGAGCTGCACGAGGACGGGGGCAAGCTCTTCTGCACCTCCTGCAACGTGGTGCTGAACCACGTGCGCAAGTCCGCCATCAACGACCACCTCAAGTCCAAAACGCACACCAAGAGGAAGGCGGAGTTCGAGGAGCAGAACGTGCGGAAGAAGCAAAGGACTCTGACTGCCTCCCTGCAGTGCAACAGCGCTGCCCAGACAGAGAAAAGCAGCGTGATCCAGGACTTTGTGAAAATGTGCCTGGAAGCCAATATCCCCCTGGAGAAGGCTGACCACCCCTCAGTGCGAGCCTTCCTGTCCCGCTACGTTAAGAACGGCAGCTCCATCCCCAAGTCGGAGCAGCTGAGGAAAGCCTACCTGCCTGATGGCTATGACAATGAGAACCAGCTCATCAACACTGAAGACCGTTGAGAAGAGAGCTGTTTTCATCCTTGTTGTGAAGTTTTACATATTGATGGTGTGGTTTATTTTTATATTCATGCATATATACAGTGTTACATATTGATTTTACAAGCTATTTTGTATTCTTGTAGAAATGACAATCTGCTCCTGAACTTAGTGCCACAGATTGTTGCTAACCCTGCTGTGGACTTCAGAGCTACGCTGATGTAGAGCTCCTGAGGAATGTAGGCAGCAGCCCTGGCATACACCTGATCTCTGTTCAGTCCAGCTGTAACTGAGGCTGAGAAAAAGGCACTTGAGTGCAGGACCCCACTTCACAGTGCATCTGAGAAGACGGTGTGGTAGGGATTGCTACTCGTGGCAGTGGATTGCTTTGTCCAGTATCCAGTCCCTGAGTGACCAAGAAGAGGTGCTGCACCTTTGAAATGCAAGAAGCTCTAGGATGGTTAGTTAAAATGTCACTGCTCTGCTGGGGGAGGACTGTTGCAACTTTCTAGTCAAGCTTGGTTTACGTTTTGAAACAGGAAACACTTTTCTTCTAGAACTCTCTCTTATGCTGTTTGGTGCAGCTTTGGATGTATCCATTATCCAGCTTAACCAGCCAGTCTCTTGTACTGACCCCTGAACTCCACTATTCTCATAAGGCTGGGAGTTCTGCAGGTTTGCCATGTCTGCTTTTCTCAAATCACCGTTCCTTTGTCTTGGTTTCACATGCCCCCTCCCATTTCGGTGCCAATATTTGAAAGCTGAGTAGACAAACCAGTAACTGAGTGTGGTTTGCAGTGCAGCTGCTGTCAAGTGAAATTAGTGCTGGACCAAGTTCTTAGCAGAGAGGATTAATGCCTTTTTCCTACTAGCAGGACTAAGCTAAATCTAAGTTGGGGATAGCAGAGACACTAAACTGAGGAGTTGGGAAGGTATTTTTCATTGTGCACAGGTGGAGAGGCTGCTCCATCTTTCCCTGGAGGTCCTTTACACCTCTGGCCTTGTCATCAGCCTTTCAGTCAAGGGAGGTGAAGTGATTTAAATAGTTTTTAAAGCAGTTACTGCAAAGGCTCTTCAGTACTTGTATACACAAGTCTGGAAGGCACGTACACTTGGAACTTACAATGGAATTACAGACCTGGGCTGTATTTCTTAACTCTGTGCCATGGCCACATCTATTGGACTGGCAAAAAACAAAATGGGAAATGGAAGAATTTCAATCATGTTACTCTCTCCAAAATCTAGTAAACAAAGCTATTCCAAATGCTGATGCCAAATAGTTCACCTGACACAAGTGTTCTATAAAGGTTTTGAATTAAATGAGGCAGTACTGTGCAAAATGCTGGAATACAACTGACCTCTGCCTGCTCTAGATCTCCTGGATATGCTCTGGGTTCAGAGAGGTGCCAAGCATCTCCTGGGAGCACAGGAATTCTCCCTCTCCATGGGTACAATTTGTCCAGCTTCCTTTCCCCAGCAGAGTTTCACAGCAGTTTATTTACAGCAATACCAAGGAATTGCTGAAAAGACACAAAATAACCAGATTATTTTGGGTTTGGAGCTATATCTGCAGCTCTGTCTAGAGAAGTCTCCCTTGCTGGGCTGAGAGAGACTTACATACTTAGTAACAACTATTTTTTTGTGCAATGAGTCTGCAGAAACGCACTTGGGTTCCATGTCCTGCTGTGAAACCTGCTGGAATCAATGGACAGAGCTAAAAAGCAGAAGGTTTCTTACCCATCTGCATCAGTCCAGGGGTGCTCAGCCCACTGCTGGTCTAGGACTTCAGACAGAAATAACAGTAGCAACTTTTTAATCTCATCCTAGAGCTCAAGATATGCCTTCCTAAACATCATTTTTTATTGCACAAGCTTGGGTTTAGCTTAAAATCCTTAACTGCCTTGGGCTAGAACTGTTTAATAAATCTTCTGAAGCCAAGTGAAAGCTAAACTGCCAATAGCCTTTTCAATCCTGACAAGAACTGAAAGTATTTTCTCACAGCTGCTGTTTCCTTACAGTGAAACAACATCCTTGTTTTTAATTTTTAATCTTTCTTGTCTTTCTTGAAACTTCAGCAATGCTATCTTAGAATTGAAGCAAATGGAGAATAATGGGATATTGAG
Organism: Polioptila caerulea; assembly: GCA_013397295.1. NCBI lineage: Eukaryota > Metazoa > Chordata > Aves > Passeriformes > Certhiidae > Polioptila > Polioptila caerulea. The sequence goes on along the minus strand of VYXF01011782.1, from coordinate 218,827 downwards.
GGGGGAAAAAAAAAAAGAGCTAGAGAAATGGGATGGTCAAAAGGTAGGAATTTGGGCTAGTTCACTCAGTTTTTGCTAACATGGGATTTTCCAGGCTGCACCCCATAACAATTTTGTCTAGGATTAGATGCTGGGTGTTCTTCCCTTGACTGACAGACTGACAGACATTTTGAAATGCCTCATGGCAACATTAAATAGGCTCTTGCATAACTTGCATTTAAAAAAAAAAAAAGAAAAAAAAAATCAAGTTCCTTTCAAAGTTACAATTTTACATGAAAAAATTGGCAAGTGTAATTAACTCAATTTGCAGGACACTGCTGTCTTATTAATATTTTCCTTTCAAACTAAAGCCACAATACTTTTCAAGCTTTTTTGAAAATCAAGATGTTGATCCATTGCAACAAACATTAATAATGGAGTAAAACGATGAAAATTAAAGCACTTCCAGGTAATCTAGAAAGAGTAAGTTTAGTCTCATGAACATAACCCAAATCATCAAGACATTTTTAGAGCAAATATGAGTAAGTGGTTGCATTCTGTCATGAAACAGAGTCCTGCAAACACTCCAATTCAGAACATAATTTTGCCAGTATGGATTGAACATTACCTTCTTTTAATTGCTGTTGATCTCAGGGCAGATTTACAGCAGAAGTTTTCTCATCTGTCTAAACCTAAGGAACAACTAAATCCAAGTTTTGAGGCTGTGATGGGAGTTGTTTGAACAAGCACCATGGGGGTTTAATTTCTTGTGCAAGAATGTATTTCCTGTAAAGAAGAATACTCCCAGGAGTGAAGGGAGGATGGTAACAATGGCAGCTTTTCACTTGACATCCAAATGTAGGGACAAGCTCTAAGGGACACTTTCTGCCAGGTGGTTTTAGAAATATATTTGAACTCTAAATGTAATAGAAAAAAAATTAAAGAAGATAGATTTTCTTCTTTGACCAATACTTAAACTAATTCAGCCAAATGAGCTAAAATTAATCCTAAGTGTTTTTTCTTGAAACAAGACTTGCAAAGAGTAAAATCCAAACAATCCACACAATCTCTGTTGTGTGACTCCTTGCACAAGGACACACCATGATAGTTTCAGCTTGCAAAAAGTTCTTGAAAAAACATGAGCAAGCTTCAAAATTTTTAATCATTTTGAAGCCTGTAATTTGGCAGGTCCCATGGGAAGGTGAAGCATTCAGCATAATGAAAGGGAAATCTGTTTTTCAACAGACAGAGAAACTTGTTCTGCAAATATGGGATATTCTCATGATAGAAAGGCTGGCTTTAGCCAGAGCCCCTTGAGCAATTCTGTTAAACTGAAGAGTGAGATGCTCCCTGGTAGGTTTTGCAGCATCATGAGCCTTGAAAAAACATGAGCAAAAAAAAAAAAGCAAAAAAAGCTGGAAGTTTGGCAAGGATGATCTCTATTTATATTTACATATAAAGAGAGGCAAGGCTCACTGTTGTTACATTCACATTGTGCTCACTGCTACTTACTCTGTGTAATTTGAGTGCTTGTTGTCTTTGTACAATTTTAAAGTCGTGTCTAACTTTCAAAATATTTTTATTTTAACAAAGCTTCTCACTGTAATAGTGCTGTTAGAGTTTAGTCTCTTTTGGTCTAATGAAGATGCTTTATTTTTGTTTTGGTGGTAGGGATGTTTTGTTGATGGTGAGTGGCCACAGAAATGGTTTTATTTAAAAAAAAAAATAAGTCATGAACTTATGATTAGATACTAGAGTGAGGCTGAAGATACCTGGGTCCTGCAGTGCCACGAGACTTCCTGTAGGAACAGTAAGACCAGAGTAAGTGATTAAAGTTTTTATATTAAAACAATGCTGAAGAGAAATACTTTACATTGTAAAGTTTTCACTTGGTAATGAAAAAACGGTCTCTTAAAAAAAAAATAAAGGTATTCCTTTTTTATAGAATTTATGCATGATCTCTTCTTTTACCAACCAAGTGGATTGAGAACATGTGGTAGTTCACATAGAGTGGTGTAATATAAGACACAAGAAAGGGATGGGGACAGGAAAAATTAAGGGACTGCTGTTGGAGCTTGAGGTAACATCAGATATTGAAGCATTTGGTTGATTTATCTGGGCAATGACACTGAAGTCTGTTTCAGGACTGGTTTTATACAAAACCTCTGCTTCCTGTCAATCCCTGATTTTCTTCATGGTGACAGAAATTTTATTTAGATGCCTTCTGCTCCAAGTGAATACCAGGTGGAATGACTGTTGTGCATTTTGACACTGCAGGAAATGATTTGCAGGTACAGGATCTTGCAGTTATCCAAAGCCTCAGATCTTTTCAGGAAGGGCTTCTGCAATGTGGAAGGATCCAAAAAGGTCACAGTTTGATCCCTCCCCCTTGGGGACTTCAGCAAAATTGAGCAAATAATATCAACCCATCAAAAATTATCATCAAGTGTGGGTTTGATTGATTACACATTTCTTTTCCTGAATTCTGACCTATCTTGACATCTCAGGATGGATCAATTCAGGCAAGCCCTTGACTGATGAATTTATGAACCTTTATTTTCTAATTTTCAGTCATTTCCAGGTCACAGCACATTAAGATCAAGTGCTTTTTGTTGTGAAATGGAAAAGTAGAACAGAAATAAACATACCCTTGGTAAAAATTTCTTGTGTGGACAATTCATGTACGGAACAGCACACGCACACTTGCAAAATCCAAGCATCAGCCAGGATCTGTGTGGAAGCTGATGCAGAACCAGGTGAAGCAGACATTTCAAGTTTAGTAATTTGGCCATTCTGATGGTGACATTTTACCTTTTGAACTGAATCAAGGCAATTCATATCCAGAATGCAGTAGGATCAAGTACACGCAGCTTTCAGGCCACAGTGATAATAATTAGGTTTGATGTTTGTTATTTGTATAGGTTGGAGGAGAGACAAGCTGTGGCAGTTCTGGTTTTTTGGTTTGGCTTTTCTTCTCATCCTACCACTATTTTTGCAAGGGGTTTGGAATTTGTGGCTCTACATGGTGGTAGAGGCCACCTCTTTACCTCTTTCATGTCCAAAAGCACATCTCAGGTGGAAGCAGAAGGTGCAGGATGAGAGCTGGAATACAGAGAGCTACTGCAGCTCAGCTGAAGATATTCTTGAGCAGTTCTGTTCAGAGCTGGAAGAAAAGTATTTAGGGACTTTGGCGGTTCTTAGGAGGGGTTTGTATATTGGTTTGCCTCAAGTGGTTTTTTAATCTGTCCTCCCAATTCAGCATTGGGTTTTCACTGCAGTAATTGACACCTTCTCACCTTAATTCTTCTATCATTAGCTTTCACTTGCTCCTCCCTCCCCTTATTTCTGAAGCCTGTCATGGCCGCAAGACAAATCCAACAGCTACAATACCCACGGCTGCACTTAGGGAAGAGTTTCACTGACAGCAAACCCCCGAGGGGAGCTTTAACCAGCTCTGCACTGAATGGACTGAGCCCCCTTGTGAGAGCACCCAAGCTCAGCCTACAATCCACACCCTGGCTCAAGATGTGTGCTTTGGTTTAACAAGGCTCAGCTCATCTGAAACTCAAACTGCTGAGGGAGAAGTGGGGAGATGCAAACAATCTCATGTTGTGAAGGACTTGCAGCAAAATGAAGGAGCTGATCCCTCCTTTAAGAGGGAATTTCAGGAGTAAAGCTGCAGAGGCCACCTTGGCTGGTGCTGCAGCAAATCCTGAGCTCTGTGGTCACCAGCGACAGGCAAGGAGCTGATGGGACACTGGAACACTGCTGTTCCCTTAAGGCACTAAAACCTCCTTCAGGCAGTGTTAGAAGGGAATTTTGAGCAGACTTCCTGGAGCCCACTCTCAGAATGCTGTGTCTCACTGTGGTTTCTGCAAACAGGAAAAGTGCAGCCCCAAAATAGAACGTTGGTCTTGTCAGAAGGAAAACTGAGGTGGGACAGAAGGAACATTGCATAGATTTCCATTGGGTCTTTCTTTTCACCTGCATTCAGGAAAGCAGCAACAGCCATGACAGAGGGGACTGAGCCTGGGAAAGAAAGTTTCTATTTATAGCAATCCTCAGGTCTGAATTTCACCCCGTACTGCTGGAGCCTCTTCCTCCAAAATGATCGTGTCCAACACAGAGAGCTGTGCTAGTTGTGTTTAAATGGAATTTCATTGCACTGAATGAGGGTTTCCAAATACCTGACTTCTATCAGGATTCAGCAGAGAAGTTACTGAGTTACTACAGGCAGTGCCAATCAGTGCCCATGTGGTGACATCTTTTTCTGCCATCACCCTTTCCTAATTATACAGTTTAGGATTAGGACTCTCATTCCTTACCTTGACAAATACTTATTTTGTATTTATTTAGCATTTACCATCCCTTGAAACATGCTTTTAAAGCAAAACTAGACTCTTGCAGTGCCTCAAATCCATGGACTGAGTGAAAAAAGCAAAATTAAAAAATCTAAATTGCCATTTGGAGATCAGAAAGATCTCATTTGTATCTTAATGATACCATAAAAATAGAATGGCTCAAGATGGTAATTAAGTCTCAACAAGAGACAAACTTCCCAAAAAAACCAGTTTTTCTCTTGGAGCCAGGTGTCTTCAGTGCATGAAAATGCAATTTGTGGTAGGAGTGTTTTGGCTCAAGTGGAGCCCTGCAGTGTGTGCAGTTACACTCAAGGAGTTTTCTTCCATAAATATTTTCCCTATTTTTGTCAGGCTTTTCCAGTCCCTCACAAACATCAGTAGGATTCTCCTGATCATCACACACTCCATCCAAACACAATTTTTTTGATAGCAAAAAGAAATCCAAAAGTAACACTTCAAAAAGTTGTTCCACTGTCTTCTCCAAAATATTACTCTGGGAAAAAAATCCTGGTAACTTAGACTTTGGTAAGCATTTCCCTCATAAACAGAGGTGACAATTGCTAAATACAAAATTCCTGTTTGCCTTTGATTTGGTTCTAACTTTATGAAAAAACTTTGCATGGGCAGAAATTTCTGGGAAGGTTCAGCTAAGTGCTTCAATGTCTTAAAAATATTTAGGGGGAAAAAGAAATCTTAAAGACATGCTGAGAAAGGAACACACAAAATCCAAATTACTTGCCCTTATGAAATGCTGAGAACAAGCAGCAGAAACAGAACAAGCAGAATTATCCCTTACAGTGCAGATTGTTGTGTGAATAGTGCATTTTTTCAACATCTTAATTAACTGATGTTGAATCAGTCATGCAGAAGCTGAACAAGTTTTAAATCCTGTTTTGCATCCCTGCTCTCTGCTACTTCGCTTCTTGAAAAATCCAAACCTCGCTTGCAGGAGCATTTTTCAAAAAAACAAAACAAACCTGCAGCTTTGTTCACTGCTCTGTGAGGGGAGCCAGGAGCCAGAGAAGGGGACATGTGTTTTAAACCCTCAGGATCACCTTGTCTTTCCAATGCCCAGACAACAAAGGCTTCTCCAGTCACGTTGATAAAAAGGATATTCCTGTACATTCTTCGGGTAATGCTGACTCAGGGCAATGACAATTTAGGTAATTGTAAGTTCACAATAAGATCTGGCCTCATAATTAAACCTGTCTGTAGCCATTAAACATTACAGGTGGAGAACAGAAACCAAAGCAGTGCTCAGTGCACCCTGGAGAGAATGGGTCTTATTTTATTACCATAGCAGAGCCTCCCAATTTAATTGAAGAGGATGATAATGACAATAACTGAGAATTATTCAGTAGCTGGCTAGGTAAGAACTCCAGCACCTGAGGACAAAGCACTTTTGAACCATCGCCAAAGGTTTTGGTAGCATTCAACCCTGAGCTTGAAATCTGGAAATCCTACAAGCTCTAGGTCCAGTCTGCAGTCAAATTATCCTTAATTTGACCATGTATCTGCAATTATTTAGCTTAACTGCATCTAATTGTCATCCCACTTTGAATGGCCAGAGTTTTTGAGCAAGAGGCTCTGCTAATTTGGACTGATGTGAGGACTACACTGTGCCCAGTATCCCCCTGTGATAAAGCACTGCTAAAATGACACAAATCACTACAAATATCAAAATAATATTTATAGGAGCATTACACAAATAAAAGTCTTGCAAGTCAGTCTCCACAGAACTATGATGGAATTTGTTTTTTTTAATGGACTTCCATCTTACCCCTTCCAAACTTGTTTGGTTTTAATTTTGGTCAAAAGGAAGCTGGGAGTTGAAGCCACATTATTTAAGCTTTGTATGTTGCAAAGATATCCACAGATAAAACCATGAGAGCCCCAGAAAACCCTCCAGTGTACACCAGAAAATCTATATTAGTGTTTCTTTAAAATGGGAGGGGAAAAGTGAAAAGGACTAAGATGCAATTTCTAGTTGCAAAATTGCATTCCTCAAAAAAATCGCAATGGCAATATAAATACCTCCAATTACTAAAATAAAATTTTCCATCCTTCCTTGAGAAGCCTTCTCTGAAGCTCGGGGAAGGTGTTTAATGAATTGCAGAACTGCTGTGCTCGTTACAAGGGATTGAAAAATTGGACAATCCTCCTTATCTGCTGCTGGAACATCTTCATTTGTTGGAAGAGATGAGAAGTTCAGTACCCTGAGTAGAACAGCAGCAAAATATTTGATAAATATGTGAGAACAAGTGAAACAACTCCCAACTCTGCCTTCACATTTTGCATTGTATAAAGTGCCACTGTATTTCCACCTGTGCACTGACCCAAACTTCCTCCAAATGCTTTTGTGGTGAACTCTGAGCATCTGTGTATTTTAACCAGGCTCTTTCTTCTTCTCTGAAGGTCAGAGGGACGTGGAAGAGTCTGGTCCTTAATCATGGCCCAAGTGATCTGTGCTGAGAATGCTGGTCCTGGGAGAGGAAAGAACTTTTTAAGCCAACAGAAGGATATCTTCATACAGCTGCTTGTGAACTTGCAGTTTGTTGTGAATGTTGATGGTGTAAAATGATCCTGGTTCTGACCAATGACAAGTGAAGACCACAAATTAGAAGTGATGCATGTGCCTGGCTTGTGGAAGTGAGACTCTCTGGTGTGTGGCACTGGTTATGTCACAGGATATTGGATCATTATGAACCCATTGATATTTAGTTCCCTAGTTCCATTTTAGGGTTCATTTCTTTCTGGATGTTCTGCTTGTATGAGTAAGTTCCTGCCACTAACAGAGGGCAGATTGCATCCACTTCAGTGTTTACCAACTGACAACTCTGTGTTCCATTTTCTTCATGCCTACTACCTGGCAGGTGAAGTTATCAAGATTTCCTGAATCTGAGGACTGTCAGCATCTCTTGTCCTGCTTGCCTGGAAAGTACTTGTGTGCCTTTTAAGCCACTTTTCTTCATTGTTTCCAGAATTTCATCTGTAATGGAAAGTGCAGTGTTCACAAATGAGTTGAAACTGGTTATAGAAGATAGTTCTAAGGTATCTGTCAAACTGTGAAGCAAAGTTTATAAACTCTGTCCTCCTACTCTTTAAGACAGGAATTTTTATGCAAAATAGTCTCCCACCAAGCACAAATAAAGCTCACAACTTGCAAACTGAAATTCAGTATTTTGCCAGAATTCTGTATGAAGCCAAACAGTAGGAGAAAGGGACATTGGTAGCACCTTCTCACAAAAGCTGCCTAATAAATCAGGTGTGAAGAATAATCTTCACATTACATGATATTTGTGACAATTAAGTATTAGATCAGAAGGAACAAGTCCAAATCTTTTCTCTACACCTTTAAAATCAAAGACATCACATTTCCCACTAAGCTTTTTAGGTCTCTTCCATAAGAAAAAACTGGCCTGGCATCATTAATTAATTCAGACTTAATTATTTCACCTTTCAGACTTGGAACTGAACTCCTGCAGAGCTGCTGGGTTTTACACACTCTCCCTTTCCAAACTAGCTTGGAGAGTTGTTAGTTTTGATAAATTTGCTTGCATTTTTGGTCTAGCTGTGATCAGTATTTGGATTTCTACCATGTTAAACCTGGTTTGGCCCATTTGACTGTCCAAGGACAGTAATCACCTGGATTATTTTCTTTAATTGTCACCAAGTAGAATAATCCTCCTGGTGAAAGCAGGTCTGGTACTAATGGGAAAACTCTATCCATGACTTCTCTGCCCTGTTTGCCCCCAGCCCAGGATGCCTCTATTCCATGGCTTTTCACCTAGGAAGAAGGAAAGCAAAGATTGTCATAATGCAGACTGACAGAATTGTCACAACAACAGACAGGAGCAATACTACTTTTACTGTGCATTTCAAAATCTTCCTACCTCTTCTGAAGGTGTTACCACATATGGTGGGTTAAACAGCAGTAGATCAACCTTCCCATTTAATCTTGGGGATAATCCTTTGACCTGTAGGTGAAGTTGATGATTGTGTGGGGTTTTATTTTTGGGAACATGAAGAATGCAAATGTTTTGTAAAATACAGTTACATAGTGCAGTTGTTCAGGCATTTTAAATCCCATTTATTGTGGCCTACCTACACCAGCTTTTACAAACATATAAAAGAGTTAAAGAGATGAGAAAAAATAGCTCTTCTCCATGTCAGATTTTGTAAGAAACTAAAGGTAACAACAGACACAAATTCTAAATAAATCAGAAAAGGTTGAGAACCAAAAGCTGCATAACTTTAGACAAAGGGCTGTGATAATATCAGGCCACTAGAGAATTCCTTGTCCAGCACTTTCCAAACCATATCTAAAGATTTTTCTTTTCTAATTAATACAATGAATTTTTAGAGCTTAATTTTGAATTTTAGAGCTTGACCAGCACTAAACCCTCCCGCCTTGGTCGGGGGTTTTTTTGGCAGGGGGTATGTCCAGAGGTCCCTTCTAACCCTAACTATTGTGTGACTCCATAATCTCCAGTAAATACTAAAAAATTACACAAACTGTGAAGGAGATACTACTGAAACCTCTCTCTTACCAAGTCAGTAATGACAGGCTGCAGGTGAACGTTGTTAAGCAGAGCTGTCTCCTGGGTACAGTAAGCTGCCATGGGGTTGATGTCTGTGCATCTAAAAGGGAAATATTACAAAGTGCAAGTTATAGGCTACTGTACCTGGAAGTTTAGCCCTATGAACCACAAGCTAGTTTATAAAATCACAGAATACTCTGAGTTTAAAGGGTTAAACCCAGCAGACACAAGTGTAGGCTTAGCAATTTGTCTGAGAAATGGGAAAATGGATTTCCAGTCATAGCACTACTCATTTGTTACAGAACCTGAAGTAAATAATTCTGGTTGTACCATAGGCTCAGAAATGCTCAACAGGCTCTCTTTGCTTTGATTTATGTATCTATAGAATTGAGAAAAGGATAGTTTTTAAAATGTGAAAATGAGAACTACGTATGAGAGGGCTAAGCAACCTGGGCAAAGCACCCTTTATTATTGCATGCAACAGTTTAGGTGCTGCTATACTCACATGTACAGTGCACTGGGTCCAAGGATGGAAGAAGCCAGAAATGTCGAGACCACACCAGACCCAGATCCTATTTCAAGGCAGATCTCGACTCTAAAGAGAGAACACTCCGGGTGACTTTTGTTTGCAACAGACACAGAATTGGTCTCGACAGCGTTACAGAACACACTGTCCTCCTGGTGCAGCACAGAACCACAGAATCTCCTGAGCTGGAAGAGACTCCCAAGGATCACCCAGTCCAACCCCTGGCCCTGCACAGACACTCCAACAATCCCACCCTGTGCATCCCTGGCAGCGCTGTCCAAAGCCTTTCGGAGCTCTGCCAGGCTGGTGCTGTGCCCATTCCCTGGGGAGCCTTTTCCAGCCTCTGGGAGAAGAACCTTTTCCTGATACCCACCCTAACTCTTCCCGACACAGCGTCAGACCATTCCCCCCGGTCACAGAGAGCAGGATCACTGCTGCCTCTCAGGAGAAAGCTGCAGACAGCCACGAGGTTTCCTCCTCTCCAGGCTGAAGAAGCCGAGCGCCCTCAGCCCCGCCTGGCACCGCTTTCCCCGCAGCCCCTTCCCCACCTCCGCGGGCCCTTCCCCACCTCCGCGGGCCCTTCCCCATCTCCGCGGGCCCTTCCCCATCTCCGCGGGCCCTTCCCCATCTCCGCGGGTCCTTCCCCATCTCCGCGGGCCCGTCTCCATCTCCGCGGGCCCGTCCCCACCTCCGCGGGCCCTTCTCCATCTCCGCAGCCCTCT
>VYXF01011782.1:160868-208289 GCA_013397295.1 Polioptila caerulea | reverse complement strand
TCCAGCAGCAGGAAGGTGTCCTCGGCCGGCTCGTACACGTCCCGAAAGGGCCCCCGCGGGCCCAGGTGCCCGTAGAGCGGCGTGGGCAGCGCCATGCCGGCCCGCATCCGGGGGAAGGGGCGGGAGCAGGGCCGGGCCGGGCCCACGCCCCCTCAGCCCGGCTCCGGTGTGCTCGGTGCGGTGTGGGAGGCCCGGGCCGGCATTACCGCCCTCAGGGTGTCAGCGGGCACGGCCTGCGGCGCTGCTGCTGCTCCTGCTGCTGCTCCTGGTGCTGCTCCTGGTGCTCCTGCTCCCGGTGCTGCTGCTGCTGGTTGCGGTTTCGCTATGGGCTTCGCAAATCGCGTTTCCGTCCCCGAAACGACCACAGGGAGTCAGCACAAACCCGGGAGAAGGAGGTGCTGAGGAAGTCTCTGAAACGCACGGGGAAGCCCTTATGTTGATGTCAGAAAAAAAAAAAAGCTCTATTCTTTAGTAATAAAAAGGCTGTGTTTCTGTGGATCTTTGCCAGCAACACTCGGCAGCATCCTTATGTCCCAAGCGTCTGAACTTCAGGGTCGCAGAAACACAGATCGCTTTGGGTTGGAAGGGACCTTAAAGCTCATTTCTTCCCATCCCTGCCGTGGGCAGGGACACCTCCCACTGTCCCAGGCTGCTCCAAGCCCTGTTCAACCTGGCCCTGGGCACTGCCAGGGATCCAGGGGCAGCCACAGCTGCTCTGGGCCCCCTGTGCCAGGGCCTGCCCAGCCTCACCCACTAAAAGCATTTCTTCCTAATACTCACTCTAAACCTACTCTCTATCCATTTGAAGCCATTCCTCGCTGTTCTGTCGCCCCAGCCCCTTGTAAATAGTCACTCTCCATCTTCCTTTACAGACTGGAAAGCTGCAATTAGATCAACCCGAAGGTTTTTCTTCTCCAGGCTGAACAATCCCAAATCTTTCAGCCTTTCCTCCATCCCTCTGACCATCCTGCTGCCTCCTCTGAACTCTCCAACAGCTCCAGGTCCTTCCTGTGCTGGGACCCCCGAGCTGGAGGCAATACAAAAAAACAGAAATGAGGCTCTGCAAAATTAAGAATTGAGGAAAAATTTCAGGCCACAGATCAGATTAATAATTTTCTCTACTCAACAAAACCCAAAGACATTCTCATCAAAAGCAGAAGAAAGAGCTGGACAGATTCTAATTCCCATTAATGTCTGGTTTTGATTATTAATGCCCTGAATACTCAAATTCTGAGGGAGATGACTGTCTAGGTCAATGAAGGAAAAAGTGATGTTAGCAAAGTCAGTGCAATCAGATATCCAGAGATTAATATTCACAGATCCAAAGATGAGGTTTTGACTCAAGGATTGTTTTTGTCCTGTCACGGAAATGAAACCACCAAGCTTTATCTTAAAAAAGGCTTCTTGCTCCACCATCTAAAAAAAGCAATACTAGAAACTCAGAAGTTCAAAAAATTTCTGTTTCCAGAGTAAATTTATTCATGGACCTGATCTTGTACTAATATTACCTTTTAATTTGAAATGTTACTTTCTCTTCAGGTGGCAGTACCAGATTTTTTTTTGGTTCCAAAGGAAACGTAGTAGATGTTCCTTCATTTCATCTGCCTTCCCCAAGATTTGCTGCTGTGCCAGAGAACCAAGTACTTGTAAAACATATTAAGCTTGCATAAAATTCCATTCCTTTGGCCAAATGAAGTCATGTTAAGAGACAGAATTTTGCACTGTGCCCATATTAGGAAAATTAATTCTTCGGATATATTTTTTTAATCTCTCCAGGTGGTCAAGCTTTGGAGTGCAGTAGGAGAAATGACTTCACCTCCTTCAGCTGTACTGGCTGTTATTATTGGCTGTTTCATACTTCATGAAATCTGGCTAATTATTATTGGGGTTTTTTTTAATACTTCTAAGTCCTTGTGGGTGAATTTTATAAAACATTTATTTTTCCTGCTTATATAACTACCTACCTAAAGTGTTTTTCTTGGTAGACAGCTGTGCTGTTTTTGCCAAAACAGATTCCATTTCAATTTTGGGAAATTGTTGGAAAGCTGATATTCCCATTTTTCAGCGGTGCCCGTGCCATGTTATTAAACTGGGCTTTATGGAGATGAAGAATTGATCTTGACAGGAATCATAACCATTTGTTTACACTAAGCTGTATGGCTTCACCCCATCTGGAATTCAGTGCCTCTCATACAGAACCCTTAACCCATGATGTCCTGTCAGCCCTCAAAGGCTTCCTCTGTAAAATTCTCAAACGTTTCACAGATGCATCTCTTCCTGTGGACCTAGGCCTGGGCTGGATCTGGGAATTCTCCTGTTTTGCTGCATTTGAGGAAATGGAACCACCAGGATAACTGCAAAGACAGAACTGTTAGGAGAATGATGGTAGAAACCTCAGAATTTCTTTCTTCAACTGAGCAAGTATCTCCCTAAAAGTAGATAATTTTTTTGCCATCAGTATTTCTAATTAAAAGACAACACTTCAGTTCTCTAATAATTAGAAATCTTGTAGATCCTGGCCTAAATACAGAGGGGATAGGTTTTATACTCACTCTTCTGGCAAGTATGTAAACTCCAGCAGTTCTTTTCACAGTTTTTCTTGGTGGATTTGTAGGCAAAGAGAAGTTCTCATCAGCCCTTGTTCTGCTTGACTAAATAAAACATGCTCTTAAAAGTTTCCTGCCACAAGACATTATTTTCATTTCTCTTACCACATTCCAGACTTTCTGCCTATGGATTCAAGCCTGACCTCACCCTGAGTGTGACTGGCACAAAATATTACAGATAATGCTTTACTGATGCTTTGAAGAGTTTACAAGCTTCTTTATTATCTCTTGTGGAACTTTCACAGTACATGCCAGGCTCATGGTTGCACTTGCTTTGCAGAAATGGTTTTTTTCCCTTTTGTGATCAGCTGCTTTTCCTCAATAATTTCCAAATAACTGACCATAAAGTGAGTGACCATAAAATTCTGTAGCATTTTATTGGTTTTAATAGTTCCCTTTTTGCATGCCTACTGCTCACATTCGGATTATTTTGGTTTAAATTGGTGTCTCCCAATTTCTGGCTGTCATCTCAGTGATTCCAAGGATCCTGATAAAAACACTAAGCAAAATCAGCCCCAGGATTGGAATTTCAGGAGCCACCAGTAGTGACTGAATCTGTCACTATTCCTTTTCAGTGTAGTATATGACTAACTTTTATTCAGTTTCTTGTTCACTTCATGCTCCTGCTGCCAATTCCAGCTTAGTTCATACTTTTCCACATGACATCACCTCTCAAGCTGCATGGGAGCCAAAGCAGATTAATTTTTGATGTTTAAAAATGGAGGCAGACACTGCAGTAATGTAGCAAGGTGTCCTGCCTCTGCCACATGGCCAAAATCATCACTCAGCTGTTATTTTAAATTGCTATCCCAGGTCAGTGGTACAGAGGTCCTGCGGTTTTCCCTCTTGAACACACGTCCAAAGCTTTTTGCTCTAGTATTTAATATCTTCAGTAGAAATATGGAATCATAAAATGGTTTGGGTTAGAAGGGAATGTAAAGATCATCTCATTCCAATCCCCTGCTATGGGCAGGGTCACCTTCCACTAACCCAGCTTATTCTACGCCCTGTCCAACCTGGCCTTGAACACTTCAAATTGTAATAATTCTTATTTTACATTCTCTGTTTTAGCTTCTGAGATAGAGCTTTTTTAGTGATCAGTCTTTTATCCTATTTCTTTTTGACACTTTCTCGTGCTTGAGATGGTTATTTAACCAATAAGTTTGAAGCTTATCCCTGCACTCATTCATTCCCTTGCTTCCATCTCTTACCTCAATCAAATATTTTCATCCCCTTCTGACCTTGGCATCCTTGAATAACATGCTCATCACTTAATCAAGGCCAAAATAATATCATCTTTTTACTGCTTTCCTGGCTATTAAGTGAAGAACTACTGCTGTTGTTGATATGAAAACCACTCAGATATAACTAATTTCAAGTCTCTGGATAATTCACTTCTTTTTCCAAGTGTTGTATTTCCCAATGACCCTTTCTAATCATACACCTGAGTTCCCTAACCTACCAAAAGCCAAACCTTGGGATTTATCCTCCAATAAAACTCCCTGTTCTCCACAGGTACTGTCAGATGAGGCAAATCTGGGTTTACACCCAGTTCTTTTGTATTTCTAGGGTGAATAGCTCAAATCTCTTTTCACTCCCTTGCTTCCCTCCTGCCTGATGAAAATCCTTGCCCTCACATCATTGCTGCAATACATCATGGCATGGCTGTGGGATTTTTAGACCTGCTAAGGAATGGTCCAGGGATGGCATATGAGAGAGCAGGAATGCTGGATGCTTGTTTACAGCCCTTCCTGAAAAGATCCTGGAGCCTGTGTTAAGCTGTAAAAACCAATTGCAAGCTCTTGAAGGAATTATTACATCACTCCAACGCTGAAATGCAGCTGCCTCAGGGGAAAGGCAGGGAATTTTTAATAGTGCACAGAAATATTTCAGCACTTCAGAAGAGAAAGTGAATAATGCCATAATCAACTGAGCAGAAAGGGAATGTTTAGTAAGTAGTCATATATAGTTGTTTTAACTGGATTTAGGCCAGAAACCTGGGAAAAACCTGCTGCTAATGGCAAAAATGGAATTGGAGTTTTTAAGTCACCAGCAACCAAGTCCTTTTGTTTTCATTAACATTTTAAACCGCAGCACCTGAAGGAGCAAAGTTGTAGTGGAGCTTTCTTTCATAACTGGTTACCAACATTTCCTCCTTGGGTGAGCAGGAATGATGTCTGATTTCCCCTGGAACTCAGAAGAAATTAAGTTCTATACAGGCCTGTACAGAGAAGCAGCAACACCACAGTCAGCTGGTTATTTAAATTAGTCAGTGCTAGAGAAAACAATATTTAACACCAACTCTGTCTCTTCATAGGCATCTGAGAGTGTTTAAATGCACCACACCAGGTCTTTACTTATTTTAATTTATAATTTTCTTGACTTTGTCACAGTTGTAGCTACTCTAGTGTTCATAAACAGAAGATAGGAAACCTAGAAAACACAATTATAATTGTCCTTACACATTTCAGGGTAAATTTATTGTCATCCATCAGAAAACAAATCAGCATCATGGAAAATCAGGAAAAATCTGAGATACCATAGGTTAGAAGGAGAGGAAATAAAATTGGAAATATTATTGTACTATTATATATATATTGATGCTGACATACATATATATTGATGTAACATACTTATATTTATAATGGCTATTTAACAAATGGTATTTAATGTAATATATGTTACCTGATGATGTATATATATATTTTATAGCATATTTTTGGTGTCATGGTTTTGTAAAGCTCATAAATGGGTGATGGAAAGCTGTTAAAGCCAGGAAAAGACTTTTTGGATTTTCTGGAGAATAGATTAGGATGGGAGACAAGGGAAGAATAAGAAGTAAATGTGATTGGAGCTTTTAAAATAGTGAATGTTAAAAACTACATCGTATGAAAGGAAGAAATGGAAACTATGAGTGAATCCTTGGGAACTCAGAAAATTAAAGACAAGAAAGGTTTTCCCTGCCTGTATTTCCCTGTCTGTATTTTAATGTGAATACCTAATAAGGAGATATTAAAGAGGGGTTTTGCTTCAAAACAACCCTTGAAGTGTTCTTCATAATGACATTCTGGGATCAAACATTCAGTTCAGTCAAAAATAGAATTGCAAAGTTTGGCCCATCATGAGGGATTTTATGGCAGGATGAGACAGGAGCAAACTGCCACCAACACAATCTGAGACTTAGGGACTATGGATGAGAGGCCACATTTTCTATGGCTTTCCATAACTTTGTATCAAGACTTTCATTGCTGTTCTTAGCTTTTTTTGAGGAAAAGTAACTGAATATATCGTGGGAAGGAACCTGAAGATTGGGATACTCCTGGCTGAGTTAGCCTGATCTGCAATCAGAATGTGAGATTTGTGAAACTTTTTTATTTTTGGCTAGCAACATTTTTCATTGGACTACACCCAAACTGAGTCTCTGTCCAGTAACAAGAACCTCCTTAGGTTGTCTGTTTTTCACACTCACACCTGTTAATATATTTTAAAGGAAATACTAAAAATATGTTACAAGTAGAGACATAACATATGTCAGGAAGAATGAATGAGGTGATTTAGAATTAAAACTTTCAAGGTGCCTGGTTGGTGAGCCATGCTCCACTGCAGGTTGCCCTCAGCTGGATCCAGGAAAATTGCTGTGATAGATCCTTGTCACTCCTCCCTCACTTTGGTCTCTCAGTGTGGGGCTCAAGTTTGTAAGAAAAGTTGGAAAATGTGTTGTGATGTGGTGGTGAGTTGAGGCAGAGCTCTGGAGATCTTCATCTGCTGCATGTGAACTTGGAGGGCTGAACTCAAAGATTTTTGTCCCTTTCAGCAGCAAATCCCCACCAAGAGGTATTGAAATTACGAAGGCTGAGAAGTTGAGGAGAAATTTCCTGGCAAGAATAAACACAGAGCAAAGAAAGAAAACAAGAAGAATGCTCTTTGCTTTAGAAAGATCTAAATATTTCTCATATATTGTAAGAAGAATTGTATTTTTTCCCCCTTTTGCTGAGTCTGTAAAGGTTTTCATCAGCTGTCACCTCTATCAGTGGTACTTTGGAATATGCCAGAAGATTTGGGAGATATTTGAGCTCCTTGGCACCCTTGGTGCCTAAACACAAGGGCTGCCAGCATTTAGGGGGTTTTTAGGACTTAATTCAGGGAAGGGAGTACTAAGGTGGAGTACTGCTTCTAAAGGGAGTAAATCTGTAGTACCCTCATTGTGCAAACAACAACATTTTGAAACATCACTTTGAAATGTAATACCCTGAGCAGATGTTCAGTCAAACAAATATTTAGAGAGAGATGTAAGTAAGCTCTAGGAGTTAGAATTTGGGGAGGGAATAGAAACCTGTAGATACACAAATAAGGTCACTCTTCAATAGGTCCAAAGCAATTGCACATGGAAGAAAAATGTTATAAATCCTTTCTGACAGTACCTTATGTCAAAGAAAGCCAAACTAATAAATCACTGGGAGATGGGCTGCTGGGCTGATTAGTTAATGTAATTCTCCTTAGTCAAATCATTTTTTTTTCAAATATGCTAGATGTTACCATGAAACCTATCAAATAAAAATTCCTACAGCCATGGTTTTTTTTCATTGCCAACTTAAAATAACAATACTGACCTTGGCATGAAATAATTTCTTGAGATTAATGACCAGTTTGGGTTAATGATCCTTGGCTGTGCTGCTGACCTTCATCCCCTCCCAGCCAGGCATTAATCCTCAGGAAATTTCCTGCACCTTTATTGTTGCTGCTCACACATGTACAAGCCTCAGGAGCTGGGGCAAACATGTAAGTTGTGTGTTGCATCAAGAACTCTTAGAGCAAAAACCAAAGCACGAACAGCTTTGAAACTTTAAAAAATCAGAAAGGCAAATCATCTGATTTTGATCAGAGAATTAGTAACAGCCTTTGCTGTGCACTGTTCTCTCTGTATGAGTCTTGGAGCAATTAGTGAGGACTGTTATAGAATACAAGAAATGTAGCCCTTGGCATTGACTGTCAGGGTCAGGCATTTCTGAAACTGCTATCAACATTGCATTTAAATGCCAAATACAATATTTTTGCCTTGGTGCAATTCTTCCAAGTGCCATCCATCCTCCTTTTGCTGGAAATGGTGCAAATCAGAACAATGCTTTGGTGAAAGTTTGAAATGGATGGGAAGGTTTTGGCTCATCAAGCCTGTGTCACTACCCACGGGTCACATAATTAATTCTTGCACTTAGGTCCTTTGCAGAGGGAAATGATGAGGCAGAGGGTTTGCACAAGCCCTTACAAAAAGCCATATGTAGAGTTACAATACAAAAATGAGATGTTTCTAGTTAATACTGATGTTGGTGTTCATTCTTGAAGACTTTTTTCTCTTTTCTGTACTAAGGATGTGATGTTTATGTACCTGATGGTGGTGTACGAACCAGACTTACCTTTCTAGCACCAGGAATTTCATCAGACCTCCAGATACAGAACAAATAGGGGGAAAAATAAGTGATATGATGCTCCTTTCTACAGTTGTTTGAACTGGCAGTTCTAGGGAAAAAAAAAATTAAAAATTTACACAAACCCCATGGCAGAAATCAGACATAAATACTTGATTGTATCAGAGGCGTTACTGTTAAATTTGGATCTAACTAAACTTCTTCCTTCTGAAAATGAACAAACAAGAAGTTTGAGTAGGAAGACATCCTAGAATACTTTAGCCAGGTCAGTTAATGCTTGTAGAATTTATTTAAGCAAAGATACTTTTCCTTGGAAATTGATGTCTTTAAAGGCCTTGGCAGATCCATCTTCTTCCTTTTTTGTGTGACTTTCTTGTCCCAGTTCTTTACCAGCCTAGGCTCTGCATTGCGAAGGGTCATCTTTCTTCCCACTCTATATGTAAATGTGTAAACCTTCCATCAGAACTATTTACATGTAACATAAGCTGCATCCAGAAATCCAGTGAAGTCTTTACAAAGTGAACATTGCATAGATAGTTTCCCCTACTACATTTTCATAACAGAAAAGTACAAACAATTTGGCCTTTCTCTAGTTCTAAGAGGATTTCACTGAGAAAAAATGAGAAGATCAGCAGTTGTTCAAAACTCCAGTTTTAGTGTAAATTTAGTATCTTGCAGTGCAGGGGAGGAAGAAGGAAGATTTTCAGGGAGATTGAAAGAATTTAATATAAAATAACAGAGCTTTATTGTTTTGGTCAATCCCTGACATGAACTGAAATGTTTTGTTCTCCAAATCTCTTTTGACTTTATGGCATTTCATTAACATGAAGTTTATCTAATTTTCAAATATTTGTTCTAGTATCACACTGACATAGGAATATGAGTGATATTTTTAGAAACAGCAGTGTGGGTAATAAACATTAATGATTTAACTAAGAGTAAAAAATTGTGGATGGCTCATCAGTCAACACTATTCCAGCTCTGTCTCAATATCCCATACCTGAGGCAAGCATCCTCAAATATTTAGGTATTGATTAACAACAGCCAACTTGAAAAGATTTGGGGAAATGGAGAGCTATTGACAAGGAGGACGAGAGCAGATGTCTGGACAAAAGCATCAGAGCAGGGCAGGAGTGGGAGGATATTCCCATCACCGTGCTTTGTCTTACAGTTTGTGTAAGGCATGGAAGGAGCTGTTTCGTTCTCTGATCTCCCAAAATTCCCAAGCAATACCCTTGCAGGGTGGATAGTCCAGCCCCCCCTCTTTGGTGGGAGGGCAGGTCTGTCACTGCTGAGGCACAGGGCAGGAGGGCTTTGGGCTCCCTCTGGTCCACAGGCAGAATCTGGAGGCCACGAGGGAGAGGGCGGTGCTGAGGGTGGGCTGCACACACTGCTGGCCTCCTTCAAAGCCACTGGCACAGTCTTGGACAGGCCTCTAGAGGGGGTTCCTTGGGCCTGGTTTTTTGTGAGGAAATAGAGAAAATGCTCAAATCTGCCATTTCACCCCCCTCCCATCCACCTGAGGGCTTCGGACTGTCCTTTCTCCCATGCAAGGAAGGACCAAAAAGCCACTGTGGTCATTCCTGATGTACTCTTAAAGATATCCATGACCCAGGCTCCAGGGTGAGAGCAATGAGGGATTTGTCTTTCCAAACGAGCTGTGGGGCTGCTGGTAGATAAAACCAGCACTGAGAGATAAAGGAAACAGTGGGAAGGATTCCACTGATTGAGGAATGGAAAAAAGATATTTGCCTTACAAACAAACTGTAGGTTTGCTGATAAATGAAATTGGATATTGAAAGATGGAAGAAACAATGGGGAGAAACCATAAATTCCATAAGAATTAAAAATGAAAAGGGAGGGTTATACAGGAGAGGGGAATCTGAGGTATCGGGTGTTTGGGCAGTCTGCACCTCTCAAATCCCTCAGCCGGTGGGGAAAGAGAGAGGGAAATGGGGCTGGGAAATTGGGATAAAAGGGAGGCTGTGTCCTCCAAAAAGTGAGAGATCCAAGGGAAAATGCCCATGGCCTCTGCCTTCATTGGTATAAAGTAAAAGGACTCCTGTGTCTCCTTTCTTGACATGAACCTCTGGTGTTGGTGGATGAATTTTCCTAACAAGGGTTTTCTAGGCACTCTGTTACACATGGATACTTTCCTTAAAATTCAAAAGGACTTTTCAGAATGCCTATCCCAAGCAGCACTCTCTCCAGTTTGAGCCCAGGACTCCTTGTTTGCACCAAAGAAATAAGATAACTCCTCGCATCGTGTCCTGCAGTGAAAGATTGCTGTCATGACTGCCACTGAGGGCACGGTGGTGTTGAACACCAGCTGGAAATGCAACTCCAAAGAAGCTCCTGCCCTCCCTCCCTGCTCCCTTCAGTTAGAGAGGGACAAAGGCAGGGACTGGGGGTTGAGATAATTTACTGAAAGCAAACAGCAATGGGGTGAGGAAATGCACAGGAGCAGCAGCAACCTGTTTGAATAGATCAAGATTGAACCCAATCACACCTGATTCACTCTGTATGTGCCAGAACAAGAGGAAAACAATCAGTCATTCTCTCTATTCACATCACTTTTACTGGGCAGAAAAAGCTCCTTTCTTCGTGCAGGACCATTTTTTTCCAAAGGGTTTCTTTTTTCTCTCTAGCCCTGCCAACATTCCTTTCACATGAGGGAACTTGAACAGATTTAAGCCCTTGTTCAGAGCAGGGTTTGTAGTCCAAACATGCTACAGTTATCAACTCACAATGCCCAAAAACAGACTGAGCTCCCACAACTTAATTTGAGAAAGTGGTACCAAAAGTAAATGTTTAAAAGCAGATCACAATTTTGTCATCTCTGCACAGAAAGTGGTAAAACTAGTGCTGTCTAAAAGATTTGAGATGTATACTAAATAATTAAAATGTTCAATATAAATACAATTGTGCAAAATAAAACACAATTTACCTCAGCACACTTCTGCCTCGTCTGCTCGGATTCCACAGGTTAGCTTAATAACACAGCCAAGGGGACAGGAGCTATTATTGAAATTCCACCTGTCCCCACTGGTGTGTACCCAAAACTGAGGCCAAGCCTAGCATGATGTCAGAATGGATCCACTCACACAGGAACAGAATTAGTCTAACTGCAAGCCCTTGATGTTATCCAGACACTCTCAGAAAAAGGAGAAAAGCTAAACTGAGCTGATTTTTTGCTAGGGAAAACATGCAAAAAGGAGGTGCTGAGGTTTCTGCTGAGTATTCTTCTCTGAAAATTATTATTTTTTGGCCTTCTCCTGTAGAGGGGACACTGCTAAGCAAGGGGATGACAGCAGTAGATACACATCCTGCATCCCAGTTGAGCGATCGGATAAATTCCACGCACTCATGCACGTGGTTAAGAGTGCAAATTCATGGATCAGCTCGTGGAAGCCTTATCTTGTGAGATGACAGGATAAACCCACAATCTTTCAGATGTATTGCAGTGCCAGTCCCAAGGGGGTCTTCTAAGAGAACAACAATCTCTATCTGTTTGCATGTGGCCACTCATATTAGTTTTTAAGATGTCTGAGTTTTTGTGGAGGCTGTTTTTTTGCATAGCGTGTCTGAAAAAGGAACTATTTGGAACAGAGTACTGGGTTAGATTTTTCAAGATTGTTTTGATTTATCCTTAAAAAAAACCCCCAAAAAACCCCCAAAAACAAAACAAAACAAAACAAAAAGACTAGGCTATTTAGAAATAACCTGGCAGAG
Source organism: Polioptila caerulea (assembly GCA_013397295.1). NCBI lineage: Eukaryota > Metazoa > Chordata > Aves > Passeriformes > Certhiidae > Polioptila > Polioptila caerulea. The sequence goes on along the minus strand of VYXF01011782.1, from coordinate 196,528 downwards.
AAGGAGGTCTGAACCCACAATTCACTGGTTTTTTTTGGTGGCAATGTTTCCATTAGTTCCACTAGTGGAAAACTAGGTTACTAAGACAAAAAAGATTGTCACCACTAAGTGATTTAATGGATGATTTCTATTTCTCTCCATTCAACTGCTGAGTCATCCCTTTTAGTGTCTATAAAGGTTGTTAAGGTCAGAACTTTTTCCCGGTGTCATGTTGCAAGCAAATTGATTCATGTAAAGTTAACAAGAAACTCATAAATGGCTATTTTTCCCCTGAAAGAGATCTTTAAGTAAAGCCACTCAATAATAATTTTTGCAGATTTATCAAGAATACAGGATCAAGGGGAGGGAAAAAAGGAGAAGGAAAACAAAAGGAAGAAAAAGTTCCAGTATTCCCTGGCAGATAGATCTGTAATGACTAACAGTATCTGATGGTTGTAGTAGCATTTTGCTAAACAATGTTTATAGTTCCTGTAGTGTATAACTTGGCAGGACACTGTTGTTCCTTGAGAACGTAGAATTCAAATGTCTCCACATTGGAAACAGACTGTAATTAAAATTGCTGCTTTATTAATGGGTGGTTTGTGAGCTATGTGATCCTCCACTCCAGGGGAATTGGAAACAGTCCCAACAATTATGCCTGAACTGAAATAAAACCTAGAAATTCAACATAAGCGCAGGGAAAAAGCAGGGGAAGCATCTGCCTGGGTCAGAGTATAAGCATGGAAATATATGAGATTTTGAATTGAAGCTCAAAGAATATTTTAAAAACACAAGCAGTGTGAAATCTGTGCCATTCCCTTTGCCAGGCTATACATGAGATCATCCTTGAACATTTTTTAGGAGGGCACTGATGAGTTCAGTGTTAAGCTTTAACATTCCTAACACAATGCCACAGCACAGGCAGTAGAAGGTGCTCTTGTAACAGCAAACCGTGGTGCTGGATTTGACCAGAGAGCTCAGAATCCTCCTGTCCCTCATGCATCCTGTGTTCCAAAAGCCACGGAGCCAAAGGATTGCACAACCTGATTGTTTTTAATCAGGCAAGGCCAGCTTTAGCCACACTGAAGTGGATAGAGAGAGAATTCCTTCATGGTATAGAGACTTACCCCGTCGCTTTTTTTCCCCTCTCTCTACAGCACCCAGATTATCCCACAGCCCTGGAAGTTCTGACAGCTCAGATGGTGCAGAATATTTCTCTATTTAAATAGATTAGAAAAGTCAATTTCTACTAAATATGTTTTACCTACATAACAATTAGGATAGGTGAGTGTGAAACAACTGTTCCTGCTTCAGTGTCAGATATTGGGAATCCTATTCCTGCAGGCTTCAGGAAAGGGAGCTGAGCTTTTTCCTGAGCAGCTCTTAATGGTGAATAGGAGAAAACTCAACAGTTTTTCAGTTGTTTTAACATCCTGACTGCTTTTATATGAGCATTGCACCTACAAGGGAGCTAGCACTTTCCAAGCCCTTTCAAATGCCCAGGTAGAACAGAGCATGAAATTGTGAAAAAGGATCTTGTGACCGGACAGTTGTTGATGGTTCTGGTTCCCATTGTCAGGACATGGATCTCAGCACTCACAGAATGAGGTTTGTGGAAGGGAAACAGATAAGTAACACATGTTAACTTAGCTGGAACATTTGAAAAATATGTTAATATTTTTCTTTAGACATTAATGGATGAATTTCAGTTTGTCCCTTCAAGACTTAAAACAACTTACAGCTATTACTTGCCAGAGGAAGGCATATTTTGATTCTTACTATGCCCTGGAAATTACTGTGTCTTCTCACCACATCTTAGTACCAGTAAACCAATAGTACCAGAATTATTTTTTAAATGAGTCCCTTCTATGGATTTTTATAGTTCATGGTGATTCCCTGTCTGAAGAAGAGTAAGTGCTAGTGAGATTTTTCCTGAAATTCAAAGGATGAAATTATCTTGGTTATCTTTTACAGTAGTGTTTCCTGATTATTGACAATATTAATAGCTAGACAAACCAAAAGGGCACATGCTTTAAGAAGCCTCAAGCATCACACATACTGATGAATATGTAAGAACTTGTTAATGTTTAGAGGAATAAAGGAAACTGATGTTTTGAAGTCACAGGAATAAATTTTATGCCTTAAATGTGATTCTTTATCTACAGTCCACTGCAGTTGTGCTCATTAGCGATGACTGAAAAGCTGTGCCAACAAGTTTCCATTAAAAAATATATAAATAAAAAGAAGAAAAGAAACAATGTAGAATTACATGATCACATACCTAGTTGGTTGTTTCTGAGGCAACAATTGGTGCATTGCAAGGCACAGAATTCCGGATTCAACAGGTATTTCCCTAAGTGAACTGTTCTGTTCTTCTGCACAATATATAGAGAGTTTTCCTTTAATAGTTTTGGCCTGTAAGCTGGCACAGTCACCCACACACCCTCAAACTGTACCACCACACAGCCTGATGCTTTGTTTGGCATGACATTTGAACAGAGAATGTATGACAGATAAAACACCCAAAGAATTACCCCTGTCTCCTAAAGGACAACCACACTTGTCACAAGCCTAGTCACTGCAATTATATCTTTTGGTAGTTGAAGGTTTCATACAATGATAAAATCACAGGATGCTTTGGGCTGGAAAGAACCTTAAATATAATCTGGTTCCAACCCCTCCGCCATGGGCAGGGATGCCTTCCGCTAGATTTTGTTGATGCTTAAAATATCACAAATTTATGGAAATGATGCACTGCCCTGACATGGCACTGCCTCTGCTGCCTCACAGACAGGACCAGCAGGGACCAGTGTGTCCCCATGCTCTCAGTAGTTTCCATTTGCTTTTTCCCATGTGGATTCCTCACACAATTCACTCCTTTTATGGCTCTGACGTTCCCCCTGCCACCTCCCTCCCCACATCCCCTCAGAGGACCGATCGTCACCAGGGCAAAAGAGCCAGGCTGGGCTTTGTTCTTGGACGGACTTTTGGCAAATGGCCAGACAGTTTTGAGCACAAATGTTACGAATTGCAGTTGCCAAATCACAAGGAATTTTCCTGATCTTCTTTCTCCTCTCAGCTCTGTCTGATACAGAGATTTGGGTGCAGCTACTCCGGGATGCTGCATTCCCTGGAGACACTTTGCTCGCTGTCACCTTTGCCAGCTGACGTTGGGTCTTGTGCTTCCAGCATCCTCCTCCTATTTCTGGAAAATTTCTTTCCATCATCCAGGTGCCTGGGAAACCAGTGTGGTTCTAGTGCATCCTGTCCTGGCAGCAGACAGAGGACTTCCAGGAAGATTCACTGGCATTTTCTATGCTGTTTTTTATGAGCAGGCGTAACTGCCCCGATCAGAGGCAGACGGGAGCCAGGAGAAGGCAAGCACTGTGCAAACCCCACACACATTTATGTCATGGATCCTGATGTCCAGCACCCTCTTCGACCTCATATTCCCTTCCTTATAAACACAACCTGCCAGCCATGCTCCACCAGGCAATGTTTTTGTAGTGGGACCTCTGAGGCATTGATGAAATCATGAGGAGATCTCAAAAAACAGGCAGGTTTCTAATCTGGAAGCTCTAGATTTGTGCTTGGAAGTCTCAGAAATGCAGGTTTGCTGTCTCCCCTTTGTGTTTTCCAAATTTGACTTTCAAACGAGCAGAGCAGTAGGAATTTTATTTTGTGCTGGCTCTGGGTATGTCCAGTTGAGCACTCTGTAATTAGTTAGCTGATTTCACAGAACACTGCATGTGGCATGCAGCAAGGGATTGCAAAAGGAGTTCTAAATGAATCCATAAAAAATGCAAGAGCTTTGGCCCATGATGAATTTCCAAACAAAAGCCTTGGATGCTGAATGTTATTTTGATTTTTAACACCTGCAAGAAATTGAGATTTATTTCTCCACCACACTCCTGGCCTGAAGATTTATTTTGCTCATGTTACAATCAGGCTTATCTGGGGTTTAAGGTTTAACTTCTGGTTCAGCTTCCAGATGCAATTATTGTTTTAAGATGGGTGGTTGTACCTATTCCAGTGATGCTGTGCTGCTTCAGCAGATTTGTAATTCTCATGCATACATTTATTTTGTAGTTTGTCTTGGCCTTACAGGAAACATTCTTCATGAATCCCCAGAAATCCCAGCAGCCTTCACCTTTATAGGGCTTTTACATGCATTCTTATAGGAAAGAATTCCTGACAGGCTGTAAGAAGTCTGATCATTTTATTTCTGATCTGGACATTTGGATTGTGCAAGTGTGCTGTAAGAGGACCTTCCTTATTTTCCTATTCCTTTTTACCCAATTGACTCAGTGAGCTTGCAGTAATTACCACATGTGACATCTGAATTTAGGACTCCCCTGGTACTCAGTAGAGAGTGAATTGATGTCACTACAGTAATACAGTAGATTTTTTTGTTTGCAATATATTAAAACATGCTTTTTATTTTAATATATTTTTGTTCTCCTCTTGCATTCAAACTATTCCCAGCAATTAGAGGAGAACATTGTAAATTCACTTCTGATTTATGGAGCTTGAAATAATTTTCTCCAGTGGAAATTATCCTGCTGGTTGTATGGTCAGCACATGTTAAACACTTACTCTGTAAAAGCACTGCTAAGTTCATTAAACTCGGGAGAAAACCTCCAAGAATTTAAGAGAAGCTAAAGTAACAATGTAATTTAAAATAAATTGAGGGTTCACTCTGTTTTAAAATGGGTAACTTTAAAATACCTGCAGGTGGATGAGAGGCTGGATATGCCCTGGCTGTGTGCTCTGGGAGCCCAGAACCCCATTCTCTGATTCCATTTTAATTACTGCATTTATTTAAAGTAGGGACTTTTTTCTCCATGACTGGGCATTCTTTTACTTTTTAACAAAAGAGTATCTTTGCTTTTCTTCGATTATATTTTAAAATGCTGTTTGTATTTGTTAACTGTTGACTGCTTATCTTGGAAAAGAAGCTTTGGAAAAAAATATCCAAAGCAAAATGGCTTTGTGCAACCCTTTAAAGTGAGGATACCAACAGAGTGACCTGTAGTCTTTAATTAATAGACATAGTTTGTAATTTATTGGCTTGTAGATTTTATTGGTAGTGCTGTAGGAATTCCAGGGGTAACTGAACACTTAAATTCCTCCAAAAATATGTTGCCAAGTCGTCCTGCCTCAAATCTGCAAGAATGTTTTTATTTATTCAGCCTTTAGAGTGCTTCATCCACATATTTCTGAGTAGAGCTGATCTGGGTTTTTGCTGAGGGAAAAGGTTCTCTCCAGACCTTGATCAGGGCCAAACCACTCATGTTTGTGTGCAGATGGATGTACAGGAGGCAAATTACTGAAGCAAGGATGCTGCTGGTTTCAGGTGGAGTGTGAACTTGCCTCTTCAGTGGCTGTACAAAGAGGAGAGCTGTTTTTTTTCTAAGAGGGTCATTCCATGGTTAAAGGGATTGCACTGGAGTGTCCAGTTCAGTAAAAAAGTGAAAACTCAGAGGGCAGCATGGCTTCAGTTGCGTTCCACATGACGTTCTGGGGTTTGTTGTCCAACCTGAAAAAGCCCCAGGTGTTCTGTGGAAATTCCAGCAGAATTGTGGCACAATATTCCTACCTGGATGACCTCTAGCAGGAGCCAAAGAAACAAAGGAATCAGCTTGTAGAACTTGTGGAGATGGACTTGTTGGCAGTGCTGGTGCCACCTCCCTTTCACCCAGGCACTAATGGGGGCCTCAGCATCAGTGGCTGTGATTTGTGTCTCCTGTGCTGCTTTGTTTGCTGATTTCTGCAGTCCCACGTGCACACCCACTTCCTTGGAGTGACCTTGCTTGTAATTTTTTACTCCTGCTCTTCCCTTTCTACTTCATCCCTTTGTTTTTGTCACCCTACCAAGACAAGAGACTGACAACCCCTGAACAGCAGATCATAAAATCACAACAGAATTTTGTACAGAATAGGACTTGCCAACATAAAGTGCCTTTACTTGTTCTGGTTTTAGCTCTGTCTTGTGGGAGAGACTGTACTTGCATTTGTGTTTTCTCAGTTATTCCTTTTCCTGTCTTTGGAGAGCTGCCTGCTCTTCTCATCATTCCAACACTGCTTTTCTCCCTGTTTCTCCCTGTACATTGCAGTGCTTTCTCAGAGTGCTGTGGTATCTCTGCACCGTGGTGGGGTGGAGTGGGACGCTTGGTAACAAAAGACAAACTTGTGTCGGGTTTTCTGGGACAGGCTTGGTTTCAGGATTGGTGAGAGAAACAAATTTGAAACCAGGATGTATCTAGGTGGGTCCAGAATTCAGCAGCTGCTGAACAGGCAGGAATTTCTGCAGGGCTACAAGAAAGCAGTTTATATTTCACGTTTCTTACAAAAATGGCAAAAAGTCCAAATCAACTAAACAAGCTCCCTAAAGCAATTCCTGATATTTATAAAAATCCTAAGTTGCAAAATTCATGTTGCAAAATTAGGCGCATGGTTTAAGAAGTGCCAGTCATAATCAATTCCAATACCTCTGAATTATAATTCTGTTCTGCAAGATCTCTGGCCCACGCCTCATTTGCACGTGAAACATGCAGAGAAGTTCCATATTTCACTTACATGTGTGAAAGGAGAGTGTTTGTTTTTGCACATTAAGTGTTCACCTCACACTGGTTGAAGAAAACTCTGTAGATGTAGGGTCCCAGATCCTGCCTGCAGTTTATTCAATGTCTCCTGCTAAAAAGGGAGTTTATTCCCTGTCCCAGCTGAGCAGCTTTGCCTGGGGTTGCCCAGAGGAACCTTTAGCAAACTCATATTAACCATGTGCAAAAGACTTTTTGCCGAACTGGGGCCCTGGCAAGTGTTGCCTACAGAATTCCCAGATGTCTCAGGCTGGAAGGGGCATCTGGTGCCACCTCCCTGCTCCAGCAGGGCCATCCCAGAGCACAGGGCACAGCAGTGTGTCCAGGTGGCTCTGGAATATCCCCAGTGAGGGAGGCCCCACAGCTCTCTGGGTGAGCTGTTCATGTGTGGGCACTGCCCAGGGCACAAGTTGTGCCTCCTGTGCAGGGGAATTGCTGGGATCAGTCCCTGCTCGTTCCTCTGGTGCCATTGCTGGAGCAGAGCCTGGGCCCTGCTCGGAGCCCTCCCTGCACACAGGGACACCCAGGGACACCCAGGGACACCCAGGGACAGACAGGGACACCCAGGGACAGGAGGGACACCCAGGGCTGGGGTGCCCTGTGAGTACCACACCCCCCTGCCATCACAGGGCCTCCTGGGAGCGAGCTGTGACGCTGGGCCATCCCTGGCCCCAGGGACACCCTGAGCTCTCCTGAGCTGGCTGCTCACTGTAGCTGGCTCTGTGTGCTTTGTCCGAGCTCACGTCCTGATCTCTCATGGCTGGAGCAGATCAGTAACGTCCTGCACTGCTTTACTGGCGCCTCCTCCCCTTTGGAACCGTGCCCAGCTGTATCAAGTCCCCAGGACTTTTTGTTCAAACTGGCAGAGGTTTTGCCTTTTTTTAACCATTAATCACTGCATTGTGCAAAGTGGAGAGTGGGAGACAGGGCATTGTATAGCCCCAGACATAATAAATAGTTTACCAAGGATATTGAGTGAAGTCACATGGAGAATTCTTGAGTTATTTATCTTTACTACGCACCAGCTGAGAGCAGACTGGAGTGCATTTGCTGACAAGATTTGTGTGCCATCAGGAAAACATTTTATAGACCTACCACAATAGTCCAGATACTATGCTAAGAATAATAATGACAGAACTAACATAGTACCTGAAGAACTCCTTCTTGCCAGAGGATGCTTTTAGGTGCACAGATGGAAAAGATAACAAATTTGCCTCATCAGGAAAAATTTGAAAGCCAATTAAAATATTTTTCCTTTGCAAAGACTGTGATTTGGCAGCTGATTTTATAAATGTTCTTTAACTCAAACAAAACTGTTTTCCATTTAAAAAGCCCTTATTCTCTTGCTCTTGAGTTGCGTAAGACAAGCCTGAGACAGACATTTTATTGCTGAAGTCTGTTTAAATTTATCTTATGACTAATTGGGCTTTGATTAAAGTATAATAAAACATTAAGTGTCTGTAGGCTGAGTCCAAAAACTACTTTTCCTTTTTTGCAAAAGATGATTTTTGAGCGTGTATGACTCAATATTTCAAGTGCTCTTTACTCTAAGGAACTCCTGGTACTGTAAGTACTTGCAAATGGCACTTACAATTTGTGGTTACTCGTAGTGTGTAGCAATTTGTGGTTACTTGCAGAAGAAAACCTCCACATAATTTACCCTATTGCTGTGCTATCTTTATAAAAAATTACCATGGTTTGATTAGCTTGTAAAAAACAGCAGATCTTTACTCTCAGGCTGGGAACTCCACGTCTCCAGGACTGTGAAGGGTTTGGAATGTCTCTTGCTCTGAGCATCTGCCACAAAATCTCCTGACTAAGCCCCTAACTCAACGTTTATTGCCATTTATAGTCTGCTTGCAGTTGCCACAAGCTGAAGGGTGTCTATTCTGGTTTCCTACTGTTTTCATAAAGAAAGAAAGGGATGTAAATAATACAAATAAATATTTATTTCTTCCACCCCTCCCCTGCCCTCACTGAAACAAAACTGAAGTGGCCCTAACAGAGGAGCTGGCCTCAGGGTCAATACAGCATTTGGGATAATGCTTGACCTCACTTCTGTTATTTTTGCATCTTTTTTAACACTCTGGTTTATTTTTCTGACTTTCTCATGGGACTGATGTTGTGCCAGTAGTGAGGCTATACATGACCCATTCAAATGCAGTTTTCCAGCTCTACCCACTGCTGGTGTCCATCTGCAGTGGATTTTCAGACGTGCTGCTGTCCTACAAGCTCAGCCATGCAGAAGAAAAATCTCTGCCCCAAAATCTGCAGCTGTGAAAATGTGGATTTATTCCCTTACATTGAAAGACCAATTTAAAAATGTAGATGCACAATCAGAATTTTTCCTCCTCCAGTCTCTGGAGTTTTTTTTACTAGAAGGGAAAACAAAGTAAATACAAAAGAAGTGCTGAAAGGCCTTATACATTAGTGACTCAAACTCTGAAAAATAGCACTGAAAATGTGGCATGGTATAGTTTCATGCCTATGTAACAGCAGCTTTTATGGCATTTTGTTGAGTGCACAAGACACATTTGTCCATCTTCCAGCTCTGCAGACTTCTGATCTTCTTGAAATTGAAGCTGCATTCCCTTCGACTTCTTCTTGTCACGACAACATCCCACCAGCCAAATCATGTCTTGCATTGCATTTATGCAAGCACACATTCTTCAGATTCTGTTTCTGGTTAATCTTTTTCATTCCTTGTCTTGCAGAGGCTGTCTGCAGAGACAGGATTATGGCCTTGAGTTTGGAACACATTGATACGTGATGGAGAACAGAAATCCATTAACTCACAACGCAGGGCAGCAGAACATATGGAAACATGATGCAGAGCAGAACTCATTGTTCCTTACTGGATGTGGCTTTGCAGTACTCACAAGGGGCATAAATAAGAATAAATATCCACTGCAGGAAGAAAAGAAATATTATTACTCTTAATATCACCAGGATATTGCTTGCCAGAGCACAAGTGCAGCTCTTGTTACATGGCAGAGTTGCAATCAGATGTAATTTAGAGGCTCAGGTGGGGTAGTCCAAAGAATTGGATCTCAATAACTAAATTTGCTCATCTCATTATACACTTGTATAATGCCAAATAACCTTCATTCTGTTGAGTTTCCCAGAGGACCTGTGAAAAGCACGATGATGATCATGCAGAAATTGCAAAATTCGTGTTTCAAAGGTGGTTTCCATGGAAGTGTTTCCTTCCAGGCAGCAGGTTGGTCTGTATGAAATTGGGATTTTTCTTGATCTGCAGGATGCTGCTCCTCAAAAGCCAGAGATTATTCTGGTCTGTGTACAGGAAGTTTCACTTGCTGGCTCATTGAAGGCAAGGGGCATTTTAAGTAGGTGTTTCCTGCATCCTCTGGCTTCTGCAAATCCCAGGATCACAGAATGGGTCAGGCAGGAAAAGACTTTTGAAAGGCATCTAGTCCTGAAGGAGTCTGCCTTCACTGGCTTCACTTCCACTGATGATGCCCTTAAACCTTGTGCCAGCATTGGCAGGAATATTTAACACATGTGAAGGTGGATTCTGCAGCTTTCTGTCGAGGGATATAATTTTTCCTCAGAGTCACAGAGGAGTGTGTCAGGAAAATGGGGTGTGGGATGTGCTGAGTGTCACCTTGCTGACTGTCCCCTACAGTTTGCAGCCTCACAAAATATGGGACATCATCTTCCTCCTCATTGCTCAGCATCTGAAATCTCTTGATTTCCAACGTTTTTGTAGGCTTGGTTTACTTGTTGGAGTCATCCCTTGAAGGTGAGGAGTTTGAAGTGTGACATGTACTGAGGTATCACCATGGAAAATTCATGCAATCTCCCTTTTCCCTGCTTTGCAGCCTCACCCAATAGTGGAGACAGGGAAGAGTCTGGCCAGTGCAGGTCTGTGGCCTGCAGAGTCCCTCAGACAAGGCAGGCTAAGCTCTCCTCTTGGAGAAGGTAAAAGCCAATTAATTTATGGGGGGCATATCAAAGTGCTAAGGAAGGGGAAATAAAGCTGAATCGAGAAAGTGGAGGGACAAGGAGCAGTCCTGAAAGCAGTACAGGATTTTGGCCTTGCAAAAGTATGAAAGTTGGCTCTAGAGAGAAAAAGCTTTGCAGGTGTGAAGAGCTGAGTGGCTCTAAATGGGTGAGTTTGTAACAGAGAGGTCTTTGAGAGGCAGCAAACACAGAAGGAAAGCAGTGAGCTGACAAGAGTATAAAAAATGAAAGGGAAAGAATGAGAGAACCAGGAAAAAGGAGCAACATGAACACTAAAGAGAGAAATGAAGAGGCTCAGTGGGTGAAATTTAAAGGGATAAGGCAGCACTGAGAGTGACCAGCTGAAAAGGATTGATGAGACAGAAAAATTGATATATCCAACCTCGGGTGTCATTCTACTGCTTTATCATAGTGCACTATTATCATAATTGTTCTAAGGAAAGTTAGAAACTTGGACTTCTTTCTTGGTCTTTCTGAAGATTTTCTTTTGGCACTCAACCTTGGTCACGTTCCAGTGACAAAGCATCTTGCCATGTAAATGCACACATTTATCATCAAACCCTCTTTTAAAGTCCCCTGCCTTTCCCATATTGTAATAAGAGCTAGACTTTGAAGCTGGAGCCCTCAGTACTGCTGGTATAAAACATAACAGGGTGTGACCAGAGATTTTTGGCTCTCACTGAATCCATTGGAAGATTTACTGTTGACGTCAATGGGAGGAGAATTGGGCCCATGGTAGGAACTACAGTAGTAAAAACAATGCATTTGACTTATTTAGCTGTATCTCTGCTTGCCAGTGGCCCTTTGGGCACTGCATGTAAAGGAAGATAAAATAAATAAAATGAGATTAAAATGTCTCTGATTCCAGCAGACTTAGAACAGACAAACAGTGAAAAATCCAAGTATGCAGTGGTGCAAACTGTGCCATCACACTGTTTATGGCAGGCCATCCCACACTCCCATGAAACCACCCTCAGCTTAAGGTTTTGCTAGCATACAAATCAGCACAAAAAAAGGTGGATATTGATAAAAGAGAATATTTTTAGCCATGCAAATCAGCCAGAGTCAGTCAAATTCTTGGCTCCGGCCATGTGCTGCTGAGCAGTGTCAGATGGTCACACATACACAAATTGACATTTACAAGGCACACTGTGTCTAGTGCCAAGCTCAGAAATAAATTGCCTCTTTTCAGAGGTTCACCAGAGCCTCCTAAGTACACTAGAGCCTCCTAAGATTCATTTGTTGTTTGCTACTGGAGAGATTGGAATGCTCCTGGGCAGAGAATGAAAATGCATTCAGGGTAGCAGAAGGGAAACTGCAAAAAATGAAATGCACTAACTGCAAAAGCTGCAGTTTCATGAGGCAGTTTTTGGGTGTGCTGCATGTGGAGGATTAGGTTTGACTGTCATTAACAGCAGAGAGGGCTGCATCATTAATTCCACGTGAATGCTGCTGGAAACCAACAAAAATAAGTGTAAGCAGCACTTACCTGGGGAGTGTAGAGGAGGCTGGAGTCTGACCCCGAGGCTTTGTCTGTAAAGAATTCAGCTCTGAAAGGATTTCTCTCAGCTGCACAGAGCTGCTGACTGCTGGTGGATCTGTCCAAGAGCACCAAGTATTTTGGTGCTGGAGCAAGCAGAAGATCCTCATTTTGCCTCTTCCCTTGTCCAGGCCCAGTGTGATATTAAGTTCTGCGAGTCCACCTGAGGAAAAATCCGTGCACATTTATAGGGCAAGAAAGAGAAGGCTCTTTCATCTCAGAGCCAGCAAAGCCTTGTCTAAAGCCCTTCCTGAAGCCCTGAGAGCCAGCAAAGGTTTGTCTAAAGCCCTTCCTGAAGCCCTGAGAGCCAGCAAAGGTTTGTCTAAAGCCCTTCCTGAAGCCCTGAGAGCAGCAAAGCCCACACCTACCTGCCTTTGTCCTCCTCCATGGACTGGCTTGCCTCATGGAGAAGGCACAGGCCCTGACTGTGCTGTGAGGCCTGTCCTCAATAGCATTGTCTTTCTGCAGATAATTATGGAATAGAATGGGTTTGGACAGCTCAGAGGGATGATCTCTACCACATGGTGCTGTAACATTTAACGAGGGAGCCGAAGACAAAGCTTTACCACAGGCTCCCCTCACGAGGCAAGATGGCGCCTGTGGGGAGGGGTTCTGTTCCCTGGCACAGTAAAGCTGTTTTTCTCCCTGAAAACAGCGAGAGGGAGAAGGACAGAGGCCTTATTTGTAAATCATCTCTCTGAAAAAGACCTACAAATACACAGCTGCTGGCTTGTCTGGCTCTTCAGGCCTGAGGCAGGCATTGAGCTGTGTCGGTGCCCTCAGCAGTCATCCTCTGGTTGTGATGGTCTCTCCTGACTGAGGGTAAGTTTTTAGGGAAATATGATCCTCTGTTGGGCTAGTTCATACACATGGGAGAGATCAGGCAAGGTTTAGGACACACAAGCCCCTTTGGTGAGAAGGGTTTCAGCTTTGTGCTTGTTCATTCCAGTTTTGTCACTGGGTCTGATGTAAGGTGTTGTCACACCCTGAAAATTTTGCTGTACTTGCATCTGTAGTTCCCAGCAGCTTCAGTAATGCTTCCAGGAGCATTTATCCTGTTTAAAAGTGACCTATGCAGCTTCAAGCCCTGGTATGAAGTGCTGTGAGCACGACTTTGTTTTGGCTTTAGCAGTGCCAGAGCTGCCAGCTGTGGCTGGGGTGGCTGCACTAGATTTTGACAAAGTTCAGAGGTCTCCAAACACTGCCCACAATAGTGATAGGTGAATCTCTCGGTCTTCAGAAAATGCTTGTGTTTTAAGGGCTTGTTATAAGGACAAATGGGAAATAAGAAAAGGATTGAGCTACTGTTCTATGTTATTCATGACTGTGGGGAAAGAAGAGCTTTGGGATCAGAGGGCAAAGCTGGGAGAGCTCCTGCAGGCATGGTACACCCTCACCCACACAGCCCTCCAGCATTGCTTTATATAGTCTGTTTTTAAATATTTGCCTCCTTTTGGGGCCATAATTTTGAATTATCTTCTGGGAAAAAGAAGGGAATATGTTCAGAGACATATTTCCCCTGCTTCGCCCTTCCTATGCAAGGACTGGACACTTTCTAGGCACAGTTTGTTCAAAATGCAAAGAAGCTGAGAAATAGCTTGGGAGCAGAGTTGGGAAGGATGGGAACAGCCTGGGGATCAGAGATGTGAACACCAAGTCCTGCCAATGGGTGCCTTAGTAACTGTAACCAAATAGCTCCCAGTCCACTTTTAACAGCAAACTTTATGTGTTTAAGGACAGACATTAAACTACAGTTTGGTGTGAATGTCAGGTGTTCCTGAAGAGCAGATCCCAGCTGGGACAACAAGGACATTTCATCCAGGCTGTGTTGGAGGTGCAGGAGTGGAGCTGTGTGGGACTCTTGGCTGACTTTATTGCTCCAGGCCAGCTCAAGCTGCTGATTCCCTGTAACTTCAGCCGCAGTAATTTGATGTGCTCGGGCATGTGGCTCCAGTCTGCCCTCAGAAACACCTCTCTTAGCATGGTGACCTTAATTCCTCCCTTTCTATTATCCTGTGTTAAAAATGAGGAGGAGAGAAATGCAGCTTTTATTGGCAGAGTGTTCTGCTTGTGCCACTTATCCTCGGGGGACTACACCCACACTGAGCTCCCAGTGCCTGCGTGTGGGAAGCAGGAACATTTGCCCAGGCATAAGGATTGCAAGGTCTTGCAAGGGTGGTTGGGACATTTTCCCCTTGTTTTGGGTCAGCCCAAGCATCCTGGGTTAGCAGACAGGTCTCACTCTTTCTTCATCCTCCACGGAGAGAGGGAGAGATGATGACTTTGGATACTTCCCAGTTTTAGGTGTGCTCTTGCTTTGAATTGCTCTTTGGAAGCGTGCATAAGTATGGCATTAGCAACTGTGACCTGTTCATAAGAGGAGCCCCAGTTCTCCTCCATTTCTGTAAGAATCCTCACTGCAGGTGCATTTGACATTCAGTGCCCTCGGGCACAGGGTGTGACTCTTGGGGTGTCCTGTGCAGGGTCAGGAGTTGGACTCGATGATCTTTGATGGTCCCTTCCAACTCAGGGTATTCTGTGATTCTACAATTCCAAATTCCCTGGCTGTAACCAGTGATACAGTGAGGAATCACACACTGTTCTGCTGAAAGAAAAGTGTGTAACTTTACAATGCCCTAACAAAGTACAATTCCCCTCAGATGCACACTCAGATGTCCTGCACAGACCACAAGATGTCAGCCTGGCTACATGAAAAGTCAAGCACGGGTCTGCCCAGGTCCATGCAGTATTTTAAACTCAAATATCTCTGGTAACACAATCTCTTCATATACCACTACAGTTTGTCCTGCCATGTAGCCATAAATCTTCTTTTTCTTTGCAGTGACTCTTTCACATAGGGCAAAATATTTAAGATAAAAAATGATGTCAGGGAATGTAATTTACCTCTTGTTAAAAATAGTTTTTAATACTGAAGTGTCCTTGATCTTTATGTTCTGGCTCTGGTTTTGCTGTGCTAACACTTGCAAGGACACACACTGGGATTAGTTGTACTCTTACAAACCTTTTCCTTGAAGCACTTGGTGCAGAAAGCACTTTAGGCATTAAACAAGTCACGGGCCACTTTCTCTCCATGTTTCCCTGTTTGACTGATCACTGTGCATCAGTTTAAATCTCCACAAGCATTCCCTCAGACCTTTGCTCTGGCAATTAAATGGAGCAAGTCCAGGGGAGGCAATAAAGATGGTCTGAGGGCTGGGGCCTCTCTCCAATGAAGATCAGCTGAGACAGAGTTGGGGCTGTTCATCCTGGAGAAGAGAAGGCTCCAGGGGGATCTGAGAGCCCCTTGCAGTGCCTAAAGGGGCTCCAGGAGAGCTGGAGAGGGACTGGGGATAAGGGCCTGGAGGGATAGGACACAGGAAATGGCTCTAAACTTAAACAGAGTAGGTTTAAGTTGAATATTAGGAAGAAATTTTTCCTTGTGAGGGTGGTGAGGCCCTGAGAAACTGCTCAGGGAAACTGTGGCTGCCCCTGGAACCCTGGAAGTGTCCAAGGTCAGGCTGGATGAGGCTTGGAGAAACCTTGGATAGTGGAAGGTGTCCCATGGATGACAGAGTGTTGTAACCAAATGATCCCTAAAGTCCCATCCAACCCAAACATTTGTGTGTGTGTGTGTTTGTCATTGGTGTCTGGGGAACTGCAAGTGCTCGGTTCAGGGTGCCTGACTTTATCAGCTAGGGGGCTAGATCCCAATTTTGAAATCCTGCCAGCTGATTTCCTCCATGTGACATTTTTCCCGGCCATGTGCCTGTGTAAGATTTGCCTCTGGCCCTGCCTCCTAAGAGGCTCCTGGGTCTGTTCCTAGGCACTGTGACTTGACCATGCAGTGGGAGAAGCCTTTGTCCCTTAAGGCAAAGCCATTCCCTCTCTACATCACAAGGGCTGCACCAGGGTGGCTGAAGGCAGGACCTGGCCCATGTGCTGCTAATGAGACAGAAACCTTTCAGAACATGAAAATCACCCTGAATACATTTCTTGGGATTGTGGATCTTTTCAGGCTCATTCTTTATATCGGACCAAATCCTACCAAACCCATTCATATTTCTCTGGTGATAGATGTTTAAATTAAACCCCAATTTTAATGCTGTAGCTCTAGTTAAACAATTTTAAAACAATTTCAAAACAATTTCCATGTGTAGTTGATGTCCTGCACAATTTATAAAAATGTCTTATTTCTCAGTGTATTACAAATCTTCTGGGTTAATAAATATGTTTCATTTAGTATATGGCAATTCCATTTCAGTTGGCAAAGACAGTGGAGTAGTGACATAAAGCACAAAGTTAAAAAAAAAAAAAAAAAAAAAAAAAAAAAAAGCTGGAGAAAGAACAAACACCATCTTGGAAAAGGGGAATATTTTTGTTATTTTAGCATGATAATATTTGTGGAAAAAAAAATCTGCCTGCCACTGAACACTCCTAATGTTTACAGGGAGGATGCTGCTGCCAATGTCGATGTGNGGTTAATAAATATGTTTCATTTAGTATATGGCAATTCCATTTCAGTTGGCAAAGACAGTGGAGTAGTGACATAGAGCACAAATTTAAAAAAAAAAAAAGCTGGAGAAAGAACAAACACCATCTTGGAAAAGGGGAATATTTTTGTTATTTTAGCATGATAATATTTGTGGAAAAAAAAATCTGCCTGCCACTGAACACTCCTAATGTTTACAGGGAGGATGCTGCTGCCAATGTCGATGTGAGCCTGCTCGTGGAGAAATCCAAATACCGTCAGGCAGCTGCGGGTGGCAGTGCAGGACTGCGGATGGAGAGATGGCAGCCCAGGAGGTGCGTCTGGTCCACAAAATAGCTAAACTCTCTCTTGGTTACTTACTCTGATGAAACCCTACCCTAATCCAGGCTTGCTGCTGGTGTTGCTCACTCTCTTGAGGAGATTGCCGGTGATTTTTTCTCATGGGACATTTTTCCTTCCAAGCCAGTGTAGCACATGATAACGGCTGAAAAGGTGATATACTTTAGTAAAGGATGTTAAAAGGAATTTATGTCTTTTTCATTGGGGGCAAAAATGAATTTATATCTTTTTCACTAGGAGTACCACTGCTCCATGCATTCATATTTCTCACTATTTTCACTCATTTTCTGAGGGATATAAGCTGTTGCTTTAACAGACAATGTTGGGAGACTGAAAAGAGGACCAGGCAAGTATCTGCTCAGGCTTTGGCACATCTTTAGGTTTCCTCCTAAAAACCTTCTGAGATGTAGCATAGGGGTTCAGAAGATAAATAACTTCTCATAAGAATGACTGAAAATAAGTCTAGGCCTCAATCTTGCAGCCATGTGTTTTAGCAGTCTGACTTCAGACCCTGCTTAGGATCAGTCACATGCAGAAAGTATTCATGGAACTGATGCCCATGGTGGAATATAAAAACCAGAAGGCCCTGCTTCCAAAGAATAAAATGAGATGCATAGCATATTTGTTGCATAGGATAAATTAATTAGAGAATGGTAGTAAATTTGGTGCTTAGGAGGCCTGGATTTGTGTTCCGGTTCTTTCACAGACTTCCTCCTGTGACCTCTGAGCAGGGCAGTGAGGTGTAACAGAAAGCAAGGCTCTTGGACACAGTCCCTGCAGCCTGGAATACTGATTATTTGGAATACTGATTATTTGTTTCTAATGGGACTGGCAATGGGAGATACATTTCCTTTCTGTGTGTGTGACCGACCTCTGATGTTTTGCCACTGCCAACAGGGAGAGGCCCTGTAGGTGACATCTTTGACCCCAAAGTACCAAAAGCTGCAGGGAGAACCCCACTGCCCCTGTGAAAGGTTTTGTGCTCTGTGTGTGTCCCCCTCAGCCAGTGCAGTGACATCACTAGTGCTGAGTGCTCTCCTTTTCCCAAAGTGCTTCCCGGGGCTGCTGGGAAGGCCAGGAAGGCACCGGGCCCGGCCAAGCCTTTGACGGTGCCTCCACCTACGAGAAACCACAATCTGTGCCTGTGACTGGTGCTTGGAGAAGCCTCACTTTTGTTGGACTGGGAGATTTTTGTGAAGTCAGAGCCAGGATGGTGTGGTTTGGAAGAGGCTCTTTGGAGATTAGCAGCAGATCAGGAGATTTCTCCACGGCCTCTGACAGCTATGGGTAGGAGGGACAGCAGCCTGGAGTTTAGGGGAGTCAGGATTATGTCCCTTTCTCCTCCACTTTCTCCTCTGTGACCCCAGAGCATGGGACTGGAGGAGGGCAGAGGAAGAAGGTGAAAGCTGTCATCAGGCCAGTTCCAGTGCAGGTGTCACAGCAGTGGCTTCCCCCCCAGACCTCAGAGGTGTTTCTTGGTGGACCTCTGCAGAGCCGAATTCCCTCGAGAGTGAAGCTCCCCGTACC
This sequence comes from Polioptila caerulea, assembly GCA_013397295.1. NCBI lineage: Eukaryota > Metazoa > Chordata > Aves > Passeriformes > Certhiidae > Polioptila > Polioptila caerulea. The sequence continues at coordinate 178,068 of VYXF01011782.1, read as the reverse complement.
CTTAGGATGGAAGTAGGTTAAACTGTGTGCCTGTTTGGTTATTTTAATCTAAATGAGAAGCCAAGTTAGAGCTACACTCAGCACTGGGGTAACACTGCAGACTGTACCGTGAGGGGGTCGTGGGGGTGCTTTTAAACTCACCCTGATCCCTATGTGAGATAATGGGGAGAGCTGAAAGGTTGGAGAGACATGATCAAAATTCAAATATTGACAGAGGCTACCACATCTGAACAAATGTCTGGATGTGAGAACATCCAGACTTCAAGGCTGTGAGGGCAAAGTTCTCTGTTTATCCACAGAACAGGTCCTGCAGTTGAACAAGATCCTAGCGTGTCCTCAGCCATGTGCCATCCATCACTTTGTCCTTCGGGGACCACTAGTGAGCAGGGCCTGGCATGTGGCCATGAATTCATGGCACACAGATTTCTAAACAGATACTGGACTGGAAGTGTCCAAGGCCAGCTTGGGTGGGGCTTGGAGCAACCTGGGATAGTGGGAGGTGTCCCTGCCCATGGCAGGGGATTGGAACTGGATGAGCTTTAAGGTCCCTTCCAACCCAAATCATTCTGTGATTCAATGAAATGGGTGTATTGGTTTGGTTTGTTGGGTTTTTTTCATTTAAGAAACAGCTTTTGAAATTGTGGTTGGCAAGATATTGGTGGTCTTTATGTAGGAAGGAGTTTACAGTCAAAATATACAAATGTAATTTAGAAAATAATCTTATATATAAACTACATAGTACGTGAAAGTAAAAGGTGAACTACAGGCAGATTGTCCAAGTGATAATAGAGCACACCAAGAAAAATATTTGGCTGGACTGATTGCTGAGGCCTTTGATTTTCTTGAACTTGACAAACTCTCTATAATTATCAACTGAAACTGGAAAGAAGCTATTAATTGGTAAAAACTGTTCTTCTCTCCCCTCTGCCAGTAAAGGTTTGAACTGAACAGTTTTCCAGTCCCACCCATGTCTTGGAAAATTTGGAGTATTCAAAAGTACACTTCATTAAACACCTCATGTAATCTCTGTAAGGGCACATGGTGTGTTTGAAAATGCCCTGTTCACTTTTCCCAAAAGAGTTTTCCTTTCTTGTGGAAGAAACTGGTTTATTTTTTAGTCCAAATTGTCACTGTAAACTTTTTTTGAGACTTTGATGGCCGTGAACAACTGACCTTCTTCCACCCTATGATACTACAGCAGCTTTAAAGACAGGACCTCTCTCAGCTGAAGAAGCTGGGCTGATTTAGCAAATTTTTGAAAAGAACTATGAAATACCTGACCTGCTTGACCTGAGGCTGGTGGATGTGAGCGACATGTCTGGCAGCTGAGAGGAGGAAACAGGCAGAGTTTGCTGGGAAGTTGTGTTAAAATTGTTCTGCTCAGTCATGACCTTCAAAACTGGAATTCAAACAAGGGACCTGTTGCATTAAGAACAGACAGCTCAGATCTTGATGTCTCTACCACCAATGCTGTTTTTACCCAGTATCCTGAATTAAAAACAATGAAATGGCTTTCCAGTGGTGATAACTTTATTAAACTTACATCCTAAATCACTTTTAAATGAGAGCAAGTAATTATGATTTTCTTTTGGAGTACTCTGAAATACTTAAAATGATTAAAATATGATCTGGAGCAATTCACAAAATTATAATGCTCAGTCTGAGCTCTGTCGTGAAGACTTGAAAAGGTCCTAAATATCAGAATATTTTATGACTCTAAGAAGCTTCTGGAGTCACATGACTGTCTGATGCAAATCAAGACACCTCCATTGGCATGCTTGTATTTTTCCACTGAGAATTTAATTATAACATAGCAAAATTCACTGTTGAACTATTTGCTGTGAATTCCGGTAGTGGAGCAACAATATATTCACTCCCACAATTGTGCAGCATTTCACAATCTTAATTTCCTTTTTCAAGACTGGAGATATCCTGCTAATAGCATTAAACCATCCTCAGGCAAATAAAAGCAACAACAAGAACTTCTGCAAGTACATAATTGTGTTAGGGTGGAAAATGATCTGCTACTTATACAACTGAACTAACACAAATAACCAACTGCTGTTAATAACAGCTGCTGTCCTCTTTGGCTCAGGCCTTACAGACTGAGTTCTGAGTTCTTTTTGCCCTCTTCCAGCTGCTGCTTTGGGTGTTTGTGGTGCCCAATGGTGTGAGCAGGCACAGAGAAGCCCAGGCTGCTTTTTGGAATGATAAATGTGAAAGGTGAAAAGCAGAGTATATAATGCTACTTGCTTTACCTTTGAATTTCCTAGCTGTTGTGAGATATTCTGCATCTGAATCATATGTGAAATACCTCATTGTTTTTGTTCAGAGGGTGTTTTTCAGCTGGGAGAACAAGAAATCTAATTTCATAATGACACAGGAACAGCGGATTGAAATTATCTGATGTTTACCAAGCTCACTCTTGCTCCAGACCTTTACCACTTTCTTATTAAATTTTGTGACGGGTTTTAAGGAGATCTTTAAATGGAACCTTCAAGAGCATATTCCATTTGGAGCTGTAAATTCAAAACACATCTGAGAACTTTATGAAGGGAAATCAAGGAAAAATGATAAAGAAATCTCCGTGTCACTGCAGGGATGCTGCAGGAGCTCACATGATCATGTCTCTTTTTCTGCTTTATCTGTCTCTCTCTCTTTCTCTCTCCCCTTCCTCTCTTTACCTCACATTTGCTGTTAAATAAAATAAAATCCCTATTATTTACTTCAGCCTATGGCTTCATTTGCACCTTAATTTGGGCAGAGGCATCTTTTAATAATCAGATCCTACCAGGTCTTGGCTTGGGTCTGCAGCCAATACTGAGTTTGCAGTTGATTTAGTGATACAGCACACTGAGAGTAGGCTAGAGTAGGCCTGTTTGATTTTTTTTCTTTTCTAATTTTATATAATACTTTTTCATATAAATGGCCAGAAAAAATACTCCTGATAAGGAAGCAGGCATGAGACATTCAATCGTGCTGACTTTCAGCTTTTTGTTGGGTAAAAAGAAAGACATTTGCTGACATCTTGCATTGCCATGTGACTGCTTTCAGTGCTTTCCATGACTTTTTTCCTGGAGCAGGTTTGTTTATAAGTGATGTATTTCCTAGCCAGGAATTTTAGCTGTGCTCCCTCCACCCCAGTCCAGAGGCACATGGCGAGATTCCGTCAGGGCAGCTCGAGCTCTCCGAGAGCTCCTTGGCCGAAGTGCAGATCAGGCACATATGGAGAAGATATCAGCTGCAGAGATTGCACAGGCCCTCAAAATTTCCTTTTTTTTTTTTTTTTTCTTCACTCGAGGCCTGCTTGAAAACACCCGTCAGTTTTGTTTTTAAATGTATTTATGGAAATGGTCTAAATCCCCTACACGTCGGTTCAGTTTGCTTCCCGAGGCCGCAGCAGATCATTTACGGGTTAGTTGCACTCCTTGAGACTGAAAAACCCATAAAGAGTCACAGCAAGGCCTGGAAATCTAATTATTAGTTGCCTACAGCTTCCAAGGGTGAAACCTTGCTCTCAGGTCCTTACCACAAACTGCTGATTTTTAACAATAATTTATGTGGGTGTGGGGTTTTTTTTTTCGGTCAAGAACACACTTTGTCTGATCTGGACAATTTTAGCTGGGAGCTGATGCAGTCAAGTGCTTCTTTTTGTGGGGAATATTTGCAGCAGGTCCAAGGACTGGACACCTAAGACATGAAAGCTGTGGTTTGATGGATTTTTTTTGCTCAGCATTTCAGTCACTTCCCGATATTGAAGCATGGCAGCATCCCTCATGGGCACAGCAGTGACCTGCATTTTGTGGGACAAAAGCAGCAGTGTATTTCTCGAGGTGGTGGTCATTTCTCTTCACTCAGAGTTCAGCCCTACCAAGATGAGGTGCAGAAGGCTGTCATGTCATGCATTTATTGATTTAATAAGCTTTGGGTTATCCTCTGCTATCAGCAGGAAATAAACAAGAGAAGCTTGTCCATAAAGAGCCAACCCCAAGTTATAAAGTAAAGGCAGCCTTTGAGCAACCTTAAATTACTTTGACACTTTATCATCACTTGCAGAGCGCCAAGGCAGGCAGTGAGAAGATTTGGGCAGAACAATCCACCTCCCTAACTGATCTCCCAGATATGTGTGAGCACATGACTCAGACAGCGTTTTGTTTAGGGACTCAGCACTGTTTCTGTAAACTTCTCACAGGTCTGATCCAGCATCATTGAATTAAAGGCTATTCTGCCATTTGAATTTAAAATAAGAATAAAGAGAAGTCCTGATTGAAAAAATGAAATTACCTTATTTCTCCTTATTAAACTTTATTATCCCAGCCAGAAAACATATTTTCTAATCCATTAAAAAAGAATGCCCCCTTGCAGAATAATCATTTCCTAAACATGGTGGATGATGATGCTAGCACAGATAAGAAGAAGGAGGCTGGATCTCTCTCTTAAGCTCTTTGAAATCAATCAAGCAGGTTTTTATATTGAGGCAGGGAGAATTTGAGAGATAATGTAAGGAGCTTCTTAAACTTGCTATGTATTTTACATCCACTTGGGGAAACCCACTGTAATTCCAGTCCAAAGATACTGAAAACCCCTCATTCAGCAGTATTACCTGTTCCTTGTATTAAATCAATTCATACTCAGTACTAATTTATCAGTGGGACAAGATGAAAAAAGATTTTTCAGTGAAATTATTCCCTTGGAAGGAGCCAGAGGTGACTCTGGGCACTACTTAAGTATCACTCTGCCCCTGCTTGATAAAATCTAGGGGCTTTTAAATGGTGGCCAGGCTGCTGACTGACATTCTCCATATGCAAGGGTTTCATGGGGGATGAAAGAAAAGGGACATCTGTCTCTGAAATTGTTTTCCATCCCCCTGCATGCAAATCTAACCAGCAGAAAGATTTGATCAAGAGAGAATTAAAACTAAGAAGAAATTGCCCACTTAATTAAATTCAAGACCTGTGATTGCCAGCTCTTCAGGAAATCATAGAATTCCAGAATAAAGATAGAGAAAAGTGATGGGACATTTCAGCAAACTTAACAGGCAATTAACACATATGCTTTTAATTATGTGCAAATATATTTGTATACGTAATATTTATTTTAGTCACTTAGCTGAAGTCTCTTTTTTATTGAGAACAGATTGAAAATCATCACTCATTGCCATTAGTAGATGTAATTGTGCAGTGAGATGCTTCCCCAAATGAGCAGAGAAACCACATAAAAAGCTGCCTTTGTGTTGTTAAACATTATCTTTTACTCATTCCTGTTCTACCAACCACCTTTACACTGCTGTGCTCCAAGTCAAAGGCCAGAGCAGAAAGTTGGCCCCAAAAGCTAAATGCTGATTTTCTTGGTTCTATGTTAAAAAAGAGTTAACAATCTTGAGTTTTTGAGGAAAAACCTGCAGTAAAATGTAAGTTCTACTGCAGGATCTGAGTAACTTCTCTTCACACAAACAGCAGTAATTTATGTGCAAGGTTTTGGGAGGTTTGCATAATTAATAAATGCAATTAGACACAATGGTAGGGAATAAATGAAAAAACAAAAGCAGGATACTCTATTTGGTACATGCAGGGAGTCCAGTTTAGTATATTTAATATGTCTTATTCATCTTTTGGAGGCACCTCTGAAAATACTGCTTCTGAAGTGAAATGCAATCATAGGAGCAGAAATTAATTTTTGTATTCACATGTAGTCAAACACAGCTCAAGAAAGCTCTCTTAGGTCAGAGATGACACGAAAATCAGAGCTGGATCTTAATGCATCCCAAGAGATGACCAGGACAATATTTGTTTCTTCACAGAGACAGCTACTAAAAAACCCCTAAATGGGTGAATTTTGGAGCACAGTGGTTAAGCTATTCAATGGCAGGATTGTCAGAGAGAGGAGGATAGAAAAGACAATGTATTTACTCTCATGTTCAAAGAAAAGAGACTCCTCTGAAGGCCGAGGGTAATTTTACCAATTGTAAGATAAATAAAAATGGACAAAATAATATTCTTCTTCTACATTCAGTAATTTTTTGCAGGATGGTATCAGGAAAGGGCTGAGCTGTGCCAAATCTGTGCTGAGAAACCTTTCTGGATCTAGAAGTCACTGGAGGTACCCTGCAAACATCTGAGCAAAGTCTGCAAGGTGCCCTCTGCATCACACAGCTCATACTTGCACTATTTCAGATATTTTTGGCCCGTTTGCACTGTGTAATGTCAGGATTGCATAAATTCCAATGTTTGCCTTGGAATTGGTGAGGATTCCACGAGGCCTATGGATTTGCTTTAAATATACAAATATCTCTTCGGACGTGTGGCTGCAGGGAAACCCAGCCCTTAGCGCCTGAGCTCGTCTGCTTTGCAGCCTGTGTCAAACTCCAATCAGCTGAGGGCGTTTGTTTGAGGGCAGCACAACTTGGAATTTGCATTATTCCACAGGGATGCTCAGTAGCTGGCCATATTTGAGCTGCTTCTCCTTCTTTTACATCCATAACAAAACTCCACTCAATTTCAGTGAGGACAATGCACTCTCACTGCTGAGAAAAAGAGAGAAACAGGAAGGAAGAGAAGAAGAAGGAAGGAAAACAAGAAAAAAAGAGAGTAAGAAGCAGAAAGAGAAAGATAAAAAGACAATCATTCCCCTCATGCACCAAGAAGAACGAAGGCCTAACAAAAGTGTTATTCACTGCTGAGCTGTAATACCTTATTTTAGCTTCTGATCCGAAATCCTTTGACGTCAATGAACTTTCTTTGACTTGAATGTGCTCTGGCTCAAGCTTGTCATGTGGATCTCAGGCTTGCTGTCTGTGAATTAACATGAATTCGTGGGTTGGTTTTCCAGAACAAACAAACAGCTTTACAAGGTAATTAGGCTGGTATTTCGGCATCAGCCGGTTACAATGGCCAGAGCAGATATGTAGGGTGATGGGTTTGAAGGGTGCAGGATGAAGTCATTTCTCAGCAGTGTGCTTTCTGGGGGGGCTAAGAGAATTTAGGTTAATGGAAAACATGCCTGCCTTGTGCAGTATTTCCACCAGAAATATTGGAGTCTGAACAAAACCTTTCCCTATTCTGAAAAACGTGTGTAGCTGCAGTAATGTGCTTTTTTTTCCCTTTTGTGTGTACACCTACATCACTGAGTACATCCATATATGTCATTACAACGTGTACATGCAGCAGCTCACATTACAGAAATACATTAAAATGCAGACACCTTCTACATTTATAATAAATACAACTTATTATTCCAGAAGAATGATTTCTTGAGCTCTGCACACTTGACCTTAAATTTTAAAATGAAATCTTAACTGAGAATTTTTGTCTTCAACTCTTTTATCCATATGTTGTTTTAACTTTAAAGGAGTGTTTTCTGACTCAGCAAAATCATTTAAATCTTTTTAAGACCCCACTGCCTCTGAAGGAGACTTTTAGTTTTAATATAGTTTATGGAAATGGTAGTGGGATGAACGTGTTCGTGTGCATATAAAGAGGAAAAAGAATTCTTTTGTAAACCTACTAGGACTAATTTTATATGGTTGATGTGCTGTATTATATTTAAATGTGGAACCACCTATTTTAAACCATTTGCTGATTTTGTCTGATCAGTGTCCCAAACGTTGCCATTTCACGTGGCCAGATCATACTATACTGCAATTTCTAAATTGTGCACACTTAAGGATTCTGCCAAAGTATGCAATTTAGTACACAGAAATTAATGGTTGAGGAAAAATATACGTAACAGTTAGCATATTGCATGTCATTTCTATGGATTTGATACTTGAATATTTTGGCAGAAGCAACTAGAGGGAGACCAAAATGACACCTATTGAGTAGGAATGAATTCCAAAGTCTCTGTGTTTTTATTACATGCTATTTAAACTGAAATGGAGTAGGTTTAGATGGGATATTAGGAAGAAATCCTTCCCTGGCAGGGTGGGCAGGCCCTGGCACAGGGTGCCCAGAGCAGCTGTGGCTGCCCCTGGATCCCTGGCAGGGCCCAAGGCCAGCTTGGACAGGGCTTGGAGCAGCCTGGGACAGTGGGAGGTGTCCCTGTCCATGGCAGGGGTGAAATGAAATGAGCTCTGTTTTGAGGCTGTTCAGAACCCATTCAAATTGTACCCCTTTGAATTCCATCCCCATTGTACCCATGGAGTTTTAGTTTAGTCCCATTGAAAGGGAGAACCAAAGCAGCAATATAGTTTTATCCCCATATTTGGGGGCAAGAAATCTGTATCAGGGCAGAATCAGGATTTGTCCATATGCTGGGCATGGTTAATTCTTTTTCCTATCCCTCTTTGTTGCACTCTGGTCAGAAAAACCATCCTGAAAGGCTGGAGGCCACTAAGGCTCAGCCATAAGCCACATTCCTGTTCCTATGCATGCATGCATTTGTGGTGTATAGTTAAAAAAATACATTATATTTTACTCAAACAGAATAAAATTAATAAAACAATTAAAAAATAACATAATTAAACCAGAAGCTAATCCATGTAGCAGCGTAACAGGGAGCCATCAGGAAAAAAAAATTAAAAAGAAGGCAGTGTTCTGAGGTTGAAAGGGAATAAGAGGTTGGTGTGTTTAAAACAAAGCCTCATTTTCTCACTGCACGCTCTTGCACAAGCGCCAGCGACCACAATTGAAAACTCCTTGCCCGGGTGATGTAACAGTGCTGAGCTGAGCCTACTCTGTGGAGGTTTTCTCCTTAGAGAGCTCAATCCCCGTTGCTCTGTTTTCTTCAGGGCTGCCTGACTCCTTGCTGAGCCCTGTGACCCAGTGTCACCATCATTGTCATGATGATCTAAAACATTTATGGCTCCAGCGCCCTTTGAGACACCCTAAACAGGACCAGGGTCTGGCTGCTGGGCCCAGCAGCAGAACTGAATCCTGTCGCTTCTATTATGGTTTCTAATATTTTTCTTAATTAGAAAAATAACTCATGCTCAGAGCTAATAGAGAAATATATGTATTTCTATATCAAAAACTCCTCTGTATATATGTCTGTGTCTGCAGCTATCATTCAAGTTTCAACGTTGTGCTGGGTTTGGCTGTGGCAGAGCTAATTTTTATTTTTTTTAATGGGAAATGAGAAGAACCAAGTGCAATGTGGGGGTGCAAGAAGAGAAGCAGGCAGGGAAGCACCTGGCTTGTACAGAGGACATCTGTTTTTACTGGGGTAAAACATGGTAGGGAGGGAGGAATAATTTCGCGCAAGAAGACAAAGAATTGACAGAATTCTATCTAGATATGGAGGAAGGAAGAAAAAAGAGAAGCCTAAAGCATGAACAATTTCTAAATACAAACACCTGAATTTCTGAGTAACTAAAAACTGATTTTGAATAACTAAAGAAAAATTAAGGGATTTTTTTTTCCTGTTGTTCCAAAGTGACTGAAACATCCAGGGATTTTTGTTGCTTTATCTTGTTCCAAATGAAGTGGTCTGTCTCTTAAATCTGATATCTTTATAATCTTTCAGTTGTGAAAAAAAGGATTTCACATAAAATTAAAAAAGCATTTTCAATTAAACATTTAATTCAACATTTTTGGATTTCTTCCCATTAAAATGGGATCAAAATTAGAAGCCAAAGTAAAGGGGAGACTTGGAGATTGTGACAGAAAATAAGTGAAGGGAGAAATTTGGAAAGATTGGTGACATTTTTCCCAGCAAGACAACGCTATTGAATGCTGCAGTGTTACTTGGATGTGGCTGAGTATGAGCTTGTCTTTATGACAATAAATGCAACTCATAGGGCACAAAATGATTGCTCTTTATACTCTCAGAGAGACAACAATAAAAACATCTTACTGGAGAAACAATGGGAAATAAATGAGGACTGAATGGTTTCTTAAAGGGCAGTAGCAGAGTGAGCTCCCACTCCCATGAGATCAGGCTTTGGCTACACTTCAGCAGCTGAATTGGCAATGATGCTGAGACATGGAGAAAGGGCACAGATTCCTACACTAGGCCAAAGTGGTAGGAGAAGGGCCCAAATGGCAAAGCTGAAGGAGAAAAGCTTAACCACAGCACCTGTTATCTCTGCTCCCAAATACGCTTCCATATTATTATACAGATTTATAATAAGGAACTCAAAGGACACAAGTGTCCACCTCTTGGATTATTCATGGGAACATCATGGATTTTCAGCAGTAATCACTATATTACTATTTTACACAGGAGAATTCCAAAGTTCTATAGGAGAACTTACCTAGTGTGAAGTATTGCATAACTGTAAGTAATGTAATCAATTCTTTTAAGTGGCAGAGGATTCTTCAGGAATTTCACCTTAACTGCAAATTAAATCAAAGTTGAACAGCAGCCTTTACCCAGAAGTGAGAGAGACTCTCTTAAAGTAGAATTAAAATCTGCTTTTGATTTCTACTGCCTGCCATTTTATTGACACCAGATTTCCTGCGGAGCATCCCACCTCCCTGACACCCTGGTGGCCATTTCACCTGCCCAAGTCTGACTTGTGTGACCATGTGTGCATATATTTTATTCCCTTGCTAAAGGGTTTCTGTTTCCTTTCCAGATGGTCCAAGCCCCAGTGGAGCAAAGTGCATTCAGCCATTGTGGCACAGAGCTTTGGTACCAGTGTCATTGGTACCAAATGTTAAAAAAACTTACTTTGGGTAAGAACTAAGATCAGAAAAGACCAGGAGGGGTCAGAAGAGCATTTCACTGTATTTTCATTTGGGATCATTTCGCCTGGGACAAATTCAGTGAGTGCTTCTCTGAGGGCATTGCACATGCTTATATAGGGTCTGAATTGAGCCTAACTGGCACCAGGCACTTGGCACCATCAGTAGACAGCACTTCTGGGAATCTGATTACAGCAGCAGAATGTCAGAGCTCCCAAAACTGGATCTGCATCTTTCAGGGCAATATCATCAATAGCCCCAGATCTCCTGTTTATCCATATAACTTGTCTGTGAGGAAGGAACAGCATTAGTTACAAGGATGTGTTTATCACTCGTGACAAATATCTGCCTCTTAGGACAGGCCCACGATGGAACTGGACATTTACAAAAACGCCCAGGACTAAGAAGTTTCAGGATAATTCCTTGGCCCTGCTAGTACAAGCAACAGAATTCCCATAGGGTTTGGGAATTTCCATTGGTGTATCTGGAATGTTGTCAGGCTGTTTGTGATGCCACTGGAAGCTGCTGACAGAGATGCTGTGTGGGACAAACAAGGCTGTAACGTTCTGAATGGAGAACCTTGGGACAGGAGAAGCTTTGGGATGAAAAACAGCAACCCTAGCAAACAGGGAATTTCCCTTCTCTGCAGAGGGGAGCTGGCGTGGAACTTGTCTGAAGTATCCCAGAAATGGGCAAGTACTGGTTTCCTGTCCCAGCCCCAGTGAATTTCAAGCCCCTCTTTCTCTGCTTTTTGCATAATACAAACAATGAAGTGATAGATAATCATTTGTATCCTTTCTCCTCTTGCCTCAGCTTTTCATTTGGGCAGTCTCAAAGTCCCTCTGTTTTGACATGAACAGATTGTTTCTTTCTCTGTTCCTGTCTCTTTTGGTCTGCATTAAAAATGTGTCTTCCTGAAAATAGAAGCCTTTGCTTGCACATTGGCTGTGCTCTCTGAATTTTGAATTGCTCATCCTTTACCCCTGACTTGGCCTATTGGAGAGGCAATCAACAAATCACACTATTTCCAGTCATTTTTCTTGCAGAGCTAATCTGGGAATAGTTCTTTCCAAACAGAATGTCTGGGACCTGCTGCTGGATTCTTTCCTCTCCCTTTTATCACCTTGATAAACAAATAATAGAGAGGGTAGGAACAGAAGGGTCCTGCAGCAAAACTAACTTAAAAATTAGCTGTAGCATTCTCTGCTGAGAGGCACAATTATAAGAGAGGTGCTGCATTTCTCTTCTCTGCAGGAAAATTAAAAGTGATTAACAAGTGCTTTTTTCTGTGTTTTCCAGACAGAACTACATTCAAAATGCTATTCCTCAGGAGTACCTGTTAATTTAGCACCAATTGTCTCATTGAATCCATTTTAGTCACCAGTTCTAAAATTGCAAAAAAGAATAATTTATGTGAGCAGTGACAGGAATCTGTGTTAGATGGAGTCAAGGAGGATAATAAAGACTGTATCTATGGAAAAAAAAGGGCCAAACTGGGAAAAATTGCCAGACTTGACTCATTCTAAGCACAAAAGGTTGGAAAAGATATGAAAATTCAAGTGCGGAAAACAAAGAGAGGAAATGACTTTGCAGGACAGTAGCCAGTGAATTATTTAGTTTTTTGTAGCACTGAAATACAAAGCAGCTTTAGTTATAGGACTTGGAGAAGAGTGAAGCTTAATTTTCAGACATTACTACCTAAATCTATCAGATGCACTTCAGGCTTTAAACCCCTTTATTTTTAAGTTTTCTGCTCTTTTCCCAGGTATCTATAAATCTTTGGGTACTTAATCAAGACATGTTACAGCACTGTGAAAAGTTATGTTCTGAATGATGTTTTGATGTTTGCTTTCAAGTTCAGTTGATATGAGTTAATAGGCTGAAAAAAGGCATATTTTTGCATATGAGAGACAAGCAGATACATAGAAAAGTGTGGCTGAGTTTTGGGGGTTTTTTTCCCCCAGTATTTCAAAGACGGTGACAACATCCTGGCAATTAATGGGATGGAAAAGAAAATAAAAGAAAAAAAGTAAGAGTGTTCTGGGATTCTCAGGTATCTAATAGAAATTCAGGGGAGGGGAAAAAAAAAGACAGTTTGAAGATCAGGTCCCTGAAAACAACCAAGACAGAAACACAGGCCTTGTGAAGGCCATGACATTTTCTGGCCCAGGGTAATGTTTGGTGTTCACCATGGAGATAATTTAACAGGGAGGATTATCTGGTGTCTTCAGCTGGACACCTTGGGGCAGACGCTCGGGGAGCAGGAACAAAACTGAATCCCAGGTTATGCTCCAGCTGGGAAAGCACAAAAGAAAACAAGAGGGAGCAGTCAGGTCCTTGGCTCATGGTTTAGTCAGAATATTTGGCTGCTACTGGCAGCTCTGGTGGCTTTTCTCTGCATCCAGCAGTCTCTTAGCGCTGCAAAATTGCTCATGACACGATTCAACATAATTTGGGCCCAGGGATAAAACCCCTCAGCTGCCTCTCTGCCATGGGCAGTGGGCAATGATGACTGAGAGCACCAGGAGGGTGTTTTTCTCATGCTCCACCTCATGTTTGCTTCTCCTGTAATTTCAACTCGTCCCTGCAGGATTTTACCTTTATTATGTGTGATTTTTAGTTGATTATGAACTAAAGGGCAAGTATCTGTCCATCCCTCAGAATCCCTGCTGTATTTTTCAGAACAGGATCCAGAGGATGTGACATTTTCATTTGGGCAAATCTGGGTTCATTGACACCACAGGTAATTATTAATTAGGTGTTTCCAATGCAAATTACAGAACAAACATTTAGTGCTTCAATTGGCACCTAGAAAAGTATGATTGTGAGTTTACAAAAATACAGAAGCAATTCAGAGGTTCTGTGGTTCATGACCAGGTTAGAATTCAGAAACAGGTGTTAAGAATTGAGTGAACTGAGAATGGTTATCCATAAACACAACAATATTTCTGTTTTAACCTGGACATAAATTGAAATAACTATAAAAACCCTTCATGCTAGTATGAACTTCTTTCCACAAGATCTTTACTGGTCCATTCAACTGGGAATTTTGGTGGGGGATAAAAGGGATAAATTTCTAACTATGCAGATTGGCCAGGCTCTGTATAAGCACCAGGAGGAAGTAGCAGTACTTTGCAAATGCAAACTGTATCTGTCAATGCCACTTTTGCTTTCCTTCAGCTCTTGAGAAGTTTGCTAACAGGCTGCTGATTAATGTGATGTGCACTTAATTACTGAATGCCTATTTCTAATCCTTGCAGTAATTAATATTAACTAAAGTAGTGATGACAGAGAGGGTGATTTACTGTCAGAGTGTGATGGTTTGACTGAGCTTGGCATTAGGCTGTGGGAGCTAGAGAACAGAGAACACCTGAATTTTGTCCTGCTCCGTGAATAATTTGGTTTTAGGCTTGGCTGGCCTTTGGCTTATTGCCCAAAATAGAGCTGCCAGCTGGGGGAAGCAGCAGCAGACTGATCCCAGCAGAGGATTCCTGGGAAGCTCCTTCACTCTCCTGTGCCTGGGGCTGTCGTCTCCTTCTTGCTCTCTGTGTTTCCCCAGGAAAGGGCTTCCTTGCTTCATTTACACCAGGCTAGCAGTTTGTGAGCCCATCAGAAGGGGCAGGGAACATCTGACCCTCCCAGGGAACCTTGCTGCTTGAGGGGTTCATTGTACCCTTCAATAAAAGATGTGCAGACCCCAAGGGCTCTTTTGCTTCTCTTTTGCTCCTTTGATTCCTGGGCACAATCCACAGGGATACATTCAGAGCACCATGATACTCCCATGATCACTGCACCTTTCTGACACATGAGCTACTGGGACAGTTCATCTGGGGAAAGCTGGGGCTTGGTTAGAAGTGGGACACAACCTGTGAAAGGGCCACCTCACTTTGAATTTCCTCTGTTTAAAAACTGAAGTATTCCAGGCTTCTTGGCTATTTTGGGTTTTCGAGCGTTGTGGGTTTTTTTGAGGAGCTCATTATAAAAGCAAGGCCTGAGCACATCCATCACAAGGTTCTGGCTGAGTCCCTGGGCCATTACCTCACCCTCCTTCCCCTAAAGGAGTCATCAAAGGGAGACCTTTGGAGGTGCAGATGTCCTTTGAGATCCTGGCTCTCACCAGTGCTCTGTGGGTTGAAAATCTGCTTCTTGTGTTGAAGGAACAGCCTGAAAAATGTCTGCTTGTGTTGCAGCGCTTCAAGCTGAGCCAATGGCCTTGCACTGACATTTAGTGGCCTTTTAACACAATATTTTAACCTGGATTTCCATGGCACTGACCGCAGCTGAAAGCCCAAGGAGTTTCCTGTCTGTGAAGATATGCTCTGAGTATGACACACAGTTTGGAAGTGGGAGCAGTCTGGTGGCAGATCTTGTTTGTTCAATCCGACTTGAATCCAGCCCCATGGACTCGACGATTTCCCAACGCTGTGTTCCCTTTGCTGGGCAGAAATTTCAGGGGATTTCTGTCTTGGCTGTGAGATGGGGATTTTCAGTGTCACTTTGCAGGTGAGGAACTGAAGCACTGGAACACCTGTTCAAGCATTTACAAATTCTACTGCTAGGATAAAACTACTTAAGTTTCCCTTCTATGCCTTGGTCTGCTTGATTAAAAAAGCCATGTTTTGCTGTTGATATCTTTTTGATTAAGGAGAGATTTATTTTAATAACTGACAGGTTTTGGTTTCTATTTTATTCAACACTTTATGTCAAATATAAATGATACCTGCATAAATGTACCGTCCAATAGAGCAGACAGACACAGATGAATATGTGGGGTCTCACTGAAAGGGGCAGAATTCCCCCCTCCCCTGCTGCCCATGGGGCTTTGGGTGCAGCACAGGGTGGATTCTGGGCTGGGGCTTGTCCTGCTGTCACCCACCAGCACCCCCAAATCCTTCTCCCCAGGGCTGCTCTGGATCTGCTCATCCCCAGCCTGGGGATTGCCCCAATCCAGGTGCAGCATCTTTCACTTCTGGAGACATTTTGCCCTGCTGAATGGATGTCTTTGTCCCCATTTTACACACCTCTGGAAAGAAAACATGAGCTGACAACACCTGCTTTATGTGTTCAGCTTTGGGCACTGCTATCAGCAGCTTGTTTCATTTGGAGGCACAATTGCACTTATTTTTCCATTTAATGGACTCGCATGACCTTTTAACTGAAATTCCCTTTGAACTGGGATTCCTGTCCTCTCCAGTGCTGCTGTTCAGGTCCCTGCCAAGGAACTGGACATGGTTTCTTGCTTTTTAGTCCCCTTAGTTTCTGTGTCTGGAACTAATGGTCATGAATTTGTCCAACCCCTCTTTGAACCTGCTGATAAAAATTCCATTCCCTGAGGCAGTAATTCCCAGAGGTTCAGTGTGTGCTGTGTAAAGCAGTTGTTCCAACCTATTTAACTATCCTACTAGATTTGTCAGGAGAAGTCTAGTTTTTGGATTTGGTTAATAATCTTTGGCTTCATTCCCATTTGTCTCTCTGCCTGGCAAACTGGAACAGCTCTTGAGATGGAATGGGAATTTTGGGTCTGATTGTCTAAATCTGAAAGGATTTAAAAGACAATAACCTTTCTTCCTTCCCTCCTGAGCTATGTCTCAAAATATCTGTTGTGAATTTCAGTGCCTGTAAACATGGAAAGAAGCAAAAGTATACTTAAAAGAGATATCTTTCTGTTTGTTGCTTCTGTGCATGATAATGAATACTGAAATCACATCAGAAAAAGGGATTTTTATCTGAAAATCATCCAGAAAGATTGTGATGTGAAACAAGTGAGAGACTTGATTTCATTGCATTCAGTTGTGGTAAGAAAATAGTAATATAATGTTAGAATTTGACTGTACAGAGCAAAAATCTTACACATGTTAAGTGTCTTAGAACCATTTCAGATTTTGCTTTTCCAGTGTCATAATTCACCCATGACTTATATATGCTGCCAGTAACTCTGGAAATGTTTTTTATGCTGCTTAGAGCCTTTTGATATTGTTTTGAGAGCTAAAGATTAGAAAAACAGAAATCAATGAATCAAGTGAGATACCTAGGTACAATGTGAATACCCTGTGTAAATGAAATCTCAGTATAATTGACGTTATTTTGCCAGCTTCACATTTGGGTGTTCAGGACAGCTATTTCAAGAAGATATGTAAATTTTCACTCCATTTTCCATGGTTGCTGATGCTTAAAGCTAAAATAATATTAGCATTATCTAAGAAAACAGTTAGGGTTATTTAAAATTAATTGCAACAGGTAATTAATGAAATCAAGGTAATTAATGTAACAGGTCTTGTGGCAAATAACCAAACTCTGATTTTGGTTGATTGACTGGTTGATTGGTTTGGTTTTGTGGTTTTTGTGGGGGTTTTGGGGTTTTTGTGGGGGTTTTTGTCAAACTGAGGGTCAGTTTTGGAAGACAATTAGAATTTGTACTTTCTACCCACAATCATCTGAAATCACTGATTCTTGCAGGAATTGAAGCAGAAAAATGGAAGGAAGCCAAACATTTTCCACAAGCTACATTTCAAAATAGACGCCTGTCTCGCTTTGGCCTTGACTGACTAATTTTTTAATATCGACACGATCAAACTAAT